>JBBLXU010003340.1:0-127940 GCA_037893425.1 Campoplex nolae
TTTTAAATAAACATCATATTTTTTTTTGAAAAGAGCAGGAAAAACCATTTAAGAATCAATTTTAAAACCAACTGATATGACTGCACGAAAGCGAGAAAAAAATACTGCCCGCTTTATAATTGTCACGCTGTATATATATATATATATATATATATATAAATACAGAGAATATAATATGGTTCAGAGAATGGAGAAAGGAATGAGGAGGAGGAGGAGTCTTTTGAAATTCGACACGAGTGAGCTTACATTCTCCAGATATCTCCTGGGAAATGCAACGGCTCTCATGCATCTCGCTTTCTCCAAGGCCGTTATTTCGTGCTTCTTTGGTATACGATATACTCCAATGGAGTGTGAAATTTTTAAGCAGTACGGGGTTGTTTTCTCAAAGGTTATGAAACCTGTCGTAGTGCCAGAATGTCGTCGTGTAAAATCGTTATTGAAAATGTATTGAAATCATTTAAGCTTATTCTCTTCTTTTCATCTCTTAACTAATTTGATAAGTATATCGAGCATTTTATACCAAACCAACCAGCCCGTGACTCTCATAATTTTTTATTTTATTGAAATTTCTTTTATTTTCATATAAATCTTGGAAGAATTTTTAGGAATTTTGTTAGCTTTTAATCGTAAATCGTTTGAAAATAAAACTCTGCAAAATTTTACAAGCTTTGCAGAGATATTAACTAACATCATGGGTCATTTTTTTTCGAATTCGAGTTGAAAATCATCTCAAATAATCAAATTCGATTGATTATTTTTTTGGCGTTCACACCACCTTTTTCATCGACCATTTTTCTAGATATTTTTATATCTAGATATCGATAATTTCCTAATTTTCTGGCGAGATTTCTTAATCTCGCCATTTTTTACGATACATTTTTCTTTTATTTTTTTTTCAATTCTTGGTAAGCATGTGGAGTCAGTTACATATTTACAAGCAATATTTGCACTAAGAAAGAAATGTTGTTCATCGAACGAAATCTATGGATTGATTGATTGCCATTATTTATTCAGCTCATTAGCTGCTTGCTTTCCGACAATTTGTACAATAACTCAATCTAAAAAATCTAATTCTAATAGGATTCTTAGTTACTACTTTATAGATTTCCATTGCCGCTTTATTTTTTTTCTTCCATTCGCTTTTGGTTTTCACCTACATCCTTTCGGGTTTTTCATGCACCTCCATTAATCTTTCAAATTGTTGTACAGATTTTGCTTGTTTTATTTCTATTGGTATACATTTCAAATATACTTATACATTTCAAACCCTGCGTATGTAAAACATTTTTGACCCGTATATTGGTATGTCTTAGATCCACTGATATGTCATTTGACTGCCTTATTTGGTAGTGATGTCTTTCACTGACCAGTTTTATCTTCTCTTGTAAATACTTTGGCATCAAGCCTTGCTTCAGTTTATAGTCCATTGCGCATACATTATATTTCAAACTCTGACGTACATTCATGGAACATAAAACATTAAGCATGTTTAGGATCCTAGTGTGTTTGTTACATTTTAATATTGCATGCATAGCTCGATTCTATGTTTTTTGAAGCCGTTCAAGCCAGTAGTCATTTAAATTTAACGAAATTGTATTGCAATATTCAAAATGCGGTGCAATTGTTGTTAAATTTTAAATGATTATGTATTATTACACCTAGATACTTTATCTCATGAACCTCTCCAATTTTCTCATTTCCTATCTTTAAATCAAAACAGCCTTTCCGGTATGGCTTTTGCATATCATAAATTACCATAAATTAACCATTGCGAGATCTCGTTTATGTCATAGTTCAACTTAGTTTCTATTTCCGCTATGTCATGATCTTTTAAGTAGATGACTGTATCATCAGCAAATAATTTGCACGAGCAGTATGTAAGTTGTTCTACAATATCATTTACGTACAATATAAACAGTTAGAGGTCCTAGTATAGACCCTTGTGGAACGCCGTGTACCGAGTTTTTCATACTTCACTATTTGTTTTCGATTTTTCAAATGTGATTCTATTCATTGGTATGCCTTATTTATGATTCCATATTTTTTCTATTTTTCCAACATTAGTTCACGATTTACTGTTTCGAAAGCTCTTTTAAAATCTAGGAACATCACCCCCATGAACGCACTTCCATCAAGATTGTTTTTCCATTCCATCAGGACATTTTATATTGCCTTTTCACATGAGAAGGTTTCTCTAAAACCGGACTGCTCGTCTCTGATTATCTTCTTTCCTTTACAATGATCATCCACTTGTTTCCACTTACAATTATTTCCAACAGTTTTTCGTAAATCGGCAGCATACTGATAGGCCTGTAGTTTTCGTTAAACGAAAATATAGTGGATTCAACTATTTTTTTTTTTTTTTTTTTTTCAGATGTTGAATGATTCGATTTATTCAAGAAAAGAACAGTTGCATGCAATGAACACAATTTTTTCTCAGTACGAGTGTTCAATTTCAATTAATTGGGACCCATATTTTCTAGGATACCACTGGATGTTCATGTCTCATTAGCGTATTGATTCATATAATTTATGATAATAAATCGCACGATGAGGTCCGAATTTTAGGGTGCTCAAACGTTTCCGCGAATGCAGTTGTTCTAATTGTATTATAACTTTGCACTTGTATATCGTGAATATATGAATTCTTTTTTATTCTCCGTTAAAGTATGATATTGATTTTGCAATTACATTTTGTTTATTCGTAATCTGTAACGAGACGTCATCCCTTAGTACGAAAAGGACATTTAAATAACGAAAAGGCTTACGGAAAAACTGAAGGAAGCCTCACTTTCTTTCAGCATGATACACCCGTCCAAAATCGTATTAAGAAACATTGCCAAGGTTTGCTGGTTAGCTACAAGTGATCAAAACGTTTAGTATAGGATTTTAGAAATTCATAGAATTCGTAATTCATAGAAAAATAAGTTAGTATAATGCATATGTTATTTTTGATAAAAATACAAAGTTATTATTTTTGCTTTATTTAATCACGGATTTCATCCAAAAAATGCTAGTAGAGAATTTCAGTGTATTTTTTTGTTTGACACCTTCAACAGTTTTTCCAAGTACTTACATGTAAAACCAAAGCTAAACGTTTTTTCATCTTTTCTACGCTGTATAATAGAATATAAATTTGGTAAGCATAGATTGAAATTATTCTGCTATCATTATTATCATGATTTTCGGTTGAACCTACAAGTGAATGGGGACGAATCGCTTGAGCTCGTTGAAAAAACTTTTTGGAGTATCTAAAAAAGAAGGAAATTATGTTATTATAAAATACTCTTACCCCTTGTGATATGAGAGAGCAAAAAATTGACCTGTTCAGTTTGAAAATTTAATTATCTCATCATTTTAAACTGAAAATAAGTATAAATTGGCCAAAAAATTTATTTGGGGCAGTTCTGAACATTTTTTTAGAGCGTCTAATTTTTGAACGAATCATACTTTCATTAAATATTAACATTTCTTGCTCTGAAAATAAGAAACAGAATTTACATATCACAATATTCAAGCGAAAATAGAAGAAAATACCGGAATGTCGCTTGAGCTGTGTCTGAAAATAATCCATGTCTTACCGAAAAAGGGTAACAATGAGAATATACTAAAAAAAATTACAACGAATAAAAATCGATATCAAACAAAAAACATGTACTTTTGTTTGCGATAGTCAGAGTGAGCTAGAAAAAGTATAGAAAAAAATTGGGTAAAAAGAAGAAAAAAGTACTCCTGCCTGAAGAAAAGACGGTATTCCTTGAAAAACGCAACATAAGTCATCGCAAAAATATGAACCAAATGGAAAAAAAAAAAAAATTAAAAAGAATTCAATACGTATTTCAACAACGACCCATCGGTTGTTGACTGTCGGAGTTAAATATGAAGATTGATCGTATTAATTAAACATTCCCCTTCTAACATCATTCAGATTTCTAGGAACATACTGTCAGATCAATTATATCAGTCACACATTTTAATGTTTATTAAGTTACTGTCTGTATTAGGGCTGTGGTTTTCAAAGTGTCATTCTCGATGAAATAACAGCGTCGATTATATGATGTGATTCCACAGGTTACTTGATATGCTTGAAAAACTTTGCATAGTATAAAACTGCATAGAATATAATAATCTCATTTCAGGGGAGCTTGTAGAGAGCGTCGATAATTCTAATGAAAGTACGTGAGTTCTTTTTAATTCTACACTTCGAATTTCTACCAGTGGGGAGTAAGGCTCTGTAATAGCTTTTTTGGATGTGAGAATGAATTATATGTCGAGACACCACGATGAAAGTTACATGAAAAATGGAGACGACTTCCTATTTATGTGTCTCAACTTGAGTTGCCTGGATTTCACTAGGGAGTAAAGAAAATCTTCTATGAATTGCCGATAACACGAAAGCCTCTTTCCCGGGTTTCTTTTGCTCCTTGACGAACCAAAAACAGATGCAGACGCATTAGAAGTTACGTGCCCTTAAGAGGCCAACGGTGTTTACAAAACGTGCCGAAATTGCGCCAAAGTGAGAACATGGGAGTTTCCTTTACATGGGAGTTCCTTTACATGGGAGTTTTCCGTTTCATGAGAGCTGCTACACCAATTTTTATGTCAAGAAAAAAAAAAGCAGATCTGTATATAGCGACCCCTCGTTCAAATGAGATGAAAAAATAATGTCGAGATCGTTGCCGCCAATAGAAAACTGAGAAACGTGAAACCAGATAAACATTTCGATGCTTGTTTACGAGATGACTTTCCGTGTTTTAGGGTATCACTGAAAGATTTTCCTTTTTAAGCCCAGCTGCCTAGTCCCATTAATCACGAGCTACTATGAACAGTTTCTTCGCTGAGTTAAGAATTTATCGTCGATTTACTTCTTTAATTTTTAGAGTCAATAATTGAGGAAAGCTTAAAAAAACTAAAGCACGTGCCACCATCTTTTTTGCGGATCAGTGTACCATTCGGAATTAGCGATAGATAAAAGAAACAAACAGAAAGATAGAACAGAGAGCGAGTTGGAGAGTAAGGGAGGGGGGTGGGGCAAGGAAAGAGAGTAAGAGAGAGAGAGAGAGAGAGAGAGAGAGAGAGAGAGAGAGAGACGGGCAGAGAACGCTTATGGATGAAGGAGCGAACGAGGAAGCTGCGGATGCACTTGGAGAGCTACTTGAGTCTCTTCAGCTCGAATGCAAACATACCGGAAACTGTACTTCCGATGAGAGCACCATCCGTCTTGGCCCTGATTGTGATAACCGTGACAGCTGGTCACGAGATCTGTATACACTATTTTAATTGTCGAATTTTTGATTGTCAACAAACTTACGGTCCATTTCGAAAGTGAAATTTTTTTTTTCGATGTTGACTCACTTTTTGTATGGGTTTTCCAGTAATTAAAAACGGATAGAAAATAAATTCGTAGATATCGCTTTTTACTGATATGTTAAGGATTACATACACGATTATTAAAACTGATGATAAAAGATCAGTATTCCGTCATATTCCGTCATAGTGGACAAAGATAAATTTAAGGGAAAAATATACATCAACATATGTATGGAGAGATTCATTACTTTTCGACCGCAGCCTGCGAACTGGGATCAGCGAGGCTACTGATTTTTTTCTAAAAAAAGTAGGTTATAAAAAAAGACGATTCTTCAAATTTGAACTCGATTTAACAAAATTTCATGGCTGTAGGAATTTTTGAAATTTTTAAAAACATAATTTTTTAGTCATTTTCGCGATTTGTTCAAGCGAGCTCTATGAAGCTTAAAGGGTTGAATGGAGCGGCATTTCTCTCCTTCAGGCGTTACATTTTCGAGAAAAGAATAGTTTCTCACTCTAAATTAAAATCTGATTCCTGAAAAACCTCTGTTCTCAGATAGCTGTAACTTTTTTTCTATTGACTCGAAATGGCTCGAATTTTTCAGAGAACACACTGCAAATCCAAGTGTGTTATTTTAACACATTTAAACGTGTAGTCACTTTTAACACATTTTTATGTGTGTAATTGTATAACACACTTCATACGTGTAATTGTTAACACTTTTAATTTGTGTTATTTTGTACCTATATTAATTATTTTATTTAATAATATTTTTATTCAATCATTTTAATTTTATGACGGTATCGAACAATCAACGTAAAACGAGGTATATTTCAAAAATAAAAAAAATGCTAATTCTGTTTATTTTCTTGAAAGTGTGTCTTGTGCTTGAGAGGGGATTCGAACTGCCTACCTACGACTTTCCTGCCTAACTAATGTCTACCTAGTTTGTCCGGGACGCTAACCACTACGCTATCAACTACTTTGTAAATTAGCAACATAATTCTTTATATAAGCTGCGGCGGATTCAAAATATCTATATTGATTTTTCGAGTTTGACGAATCATGGGATTAACAAATTTTGTTTTTGTAAAATAAATAATAATATTTATTTTATAAAATCAATAAAAATAATATTATTTTTATAAAATAAATAAAAGTGATATTCATTTCATAAAATAAATAAAAATAATATTTTATAAAATAAATAACAATATCCATAAAAAAAAATAATATGAATTATATGTATAAATAGCAGAAGTCCGAGAGTGAGAGAGTCAATTATACATTCATGGATTTTTCGCTAAGTTGGATCATGCGTGTAAAGTTAAACGGAAAAAATGTGTAGAAGAAACATTACACGGATATGCGTGTTATTTCTACACACATCATAACCATCCGTATATTTTGTAAAACGCCTAGATACGTGTTAAAATATAAGTTGGATCATGCGTGTAAAGTTACACGGAAAAAATGTGTAGAAGAAACATTACACGGATATGCGAGTTATTTTAACACACAATGAGCCATCTACACGGGTTAATATGAAAATAACACATTTATTGTGTGTTTAATAACACACTTGGATTTGCAGTGCAGACTCCGTTCTATCGCTAAACAATGCTGAAAATTTCAAGCATGGTTTCAAACTGGTTAGCGAGCTGTGAATTTTTTAAATCTTCAAATTACTCACATTTTTTTTACATGTTTATGGCATTATTCAAAATTTCAATGTTTGAAAATGATAATTTATGATATTTATTTGAATGATTCAAGTTCAATTAAAAATGGCAATTCATTTTTTTGATGTGTATATGGCAACATTTACAATGACATAAATATGTCTAAAAATAAGGGAAACTTGAGCATTGAAAAAAAATTCGAAGCCTGATAACCAGTTCGAAATGACGTTTACAATTCTCAGCGTTGTTGCAGGATAGAATAACGTATATTGGCTAAAAAATTAAAGCAATTAAGAGTTAATAAAAAAATGTTACGGCTATCTGAAAACAGCGATTTTGCAGAAATTAGTTGGATTTGAGAGACCGGAGATAAAAAGGAACATCGTAATATAAATTGTTGCACTATGTAGTTAATTTTGTCTTCGTATTAATCCCTGGTCGTTGACGTTTCGAAATTCTTTGGTCTTCTAACTCGAACTTATTGCTAAAAATGGAATTTGCCTTCAAAATTGATCCAACGATCATGCACGGAAAAAACCCAGTTAATTTTTCTAGTTTTTTTTTTTTTTCCTTTTAAATATCTGCACGAAAATTTCCCTACTCAGTGTGTTTCTGATGTGATGATTTAATCTGACGATAAAATTTTATACCGATTATTGCTCCATGACCGGAGGCTGTTGACGTTGATCACCTTTTATCTCGTAACGTAAACAGAAGGATCTTTAATAAAATTTTCGATTTCGATTAATAAGCTTCAAATCTCGTATGATTTTTGCAAGTTGATGCTGCACAAAATTGTAATACGGTTTGATCATCATAATAAGCTTGCGATAAGCCATGCGAAGGCGTTCGTAAATGGCAAGGGTGATGAGAAGGGGTGGGCACAGTTTGTGGAAGTAATTATATATTTCTGTCAGTTGAAGATGTTCCGAAAGAGAAAAAATCAAAAGGAAAAGGCAAAGTTAAATCAAGCACGATATAGGATTATGTGTATGCACCGAGAAATTATTATAGCTATGGGTATAAATTCATTTGTTCGTGTTGAATATCCGAATACGTTGAGACGACTTAGAGGGTGGAAAAGACGAGTTCGTGCTTCGCGGCTTGTCTAAACAGCGATAAAGGTAATTTGCCGTAGAACGTAAAACTACAAAGGAAAAAGAGGGTGGAAGATCGCCTCTCCTGGAGATGAGATTGCCGTAGGTTTAGCAAAAGAATAAGAAGCGAGTGAGAGGGAGTGAGAGAGAGAGAGAGAGAGAGAGAGAGAGAGAGAGAGAGAGAGAGAAAACGAGAAAGAGGGAATGATAGTTGTGATGCCTACCGGGAGTTATGCGAGAAGCGAGAGCTGCTTCGTAGCACCGGAACGAACGAGGTCTCGTAATGCACCACGGGTGCAAAATGTGCATACTTCCTTCTCGCTTTCTCGGTCAAAGATATCATGAAATGGCTTTTCTCTTTATCTCTTTCCGTCGACCCAAAACGCTCGTAGCTAGGTACTCTGAGTGATTCGCCGGATATATATATTCTCCGTGTGAAACTCCAATTTAATATATCAACCATGCATTGCCAGAGTCTTCACAATTGTGTTAGTGACAAAATGACTCCGCCGTTATGCGACTAAATGACGAGGGTACGATGTGTGTTCTGCTTTTCGACCTTTTGCAATCTAATTAATATCACCGAGTCCACACAAACGATGACACGTGTTATCATCGACTTTGTCAATCTCTTCGGTGCCAACTACTCAGTTATTCTGTTTTGAGACTAGAATAACCACGGCTAGACGTAACATTTGCTTTTATTTCTCACATTGTGATCGTGTCTTCTAAGGATGTTTTAGTGGTATAATCTAGTTGTCGAATTTCGAAGAAAAATTTATCCAGCAAACTGAATAATCATAGCCATGAGTGATAGGTGAATTAAACATGTCCCAAGTATTATGACCAATTTATTGATTTTTTATTCAGTTTAACTTTTTTCTGTCTTCAATTTCTTTTATAACGAGATTTTTTTCATGGTCATTTTTTGTTCTTACTCTCATTGCGTAGAACAAATGTGCTTTTAATGAAAACTGAATTTTTGCTTTCATTTGAATTTGTATCTTTTGTGAGATTATGATTCAAATGATGAATTTGTTCTCTAAAAAAGGCTTGCTCAAACCTTTTTGCGAATTTCTGAATTGTAAATAGGATTTATTCAAAGTTGGCTGTTCCTGAACGTAATCTTCCTCGTTTTAACTATTTTTACAGCATTTCAGCTGTTTTTCGGTTCATCATCAAATTTTTTCATTACGTAGATGTTTTTATAATGTTATCACAACCGTTATTTCATTCGTACTCCTGTCACCCCCTCTTTTACAAAGTCAATGTTTTTGTTTCTCTATAGTAAATGATTTTATTTATTATTTTTCGAAAGTTTGTGGCAGAGAGAAAGTTAGGCTGTCTGAAAAGAATTAGTCTTAAAATAACCTGCAAATTTTATCCCTTAATAAAATTGTATTCTTCACCCATGTAGCTTCGATTTTCATCGAACATATTATAAATGAATGGACTCAAAATTGTTGGTGACGATTGTGGAAAAAGAAAATTCTAAACGTTCCATAACATGCCGTTTTTATATTTATCGTAAAAATTCAGTTTCATTGATACCACATAATTCGTCATTTTTATAAGTAATATACTTGAGCCCATATAGACGATGCACGTTTGCTCTCGTGCGAAATTACAAGCAATAAACACTATATCAATGCTCTAACGGTATGTGGAAAAATATTTATAACAGTTTATTATTGTGTTTCAAAGTAAAAGATCCAGGCTTTATTTTGAAATGATATTTTATATTTGAACTTATTAAAAATTTTCAGCATGTCGAGTTCATGCGTGAAACTGCACTCTCGAATATAACCAAAAACGCGTTTCGTTGAAATTGACGGCCCGATTTGTATTCAGAGCGGAAAAGTCTATCAAAAACACCTATTTATTTTTCTGTGGAAAAATAACTATAAAAATGTTGCCAAGTAACATATATAAACAATTATTTATTTGAAAACGGTACGAATGAAGTACCACGTGTTAATAGAATCTGGGAGCTCTCGGGAAGAAGTCAATTCCACGTCTTGAAAAAACTAACGAAACTTATCATTCGCATGTCGCACGGCGATCGTCGAGCACTTCACATACGGTCCGTATCTCGTCAATGTGAGTGTGAGAGAGATAACTGCAAATTTCGAAAGTGAAATTCTTCAACACGGTGAAAAATCGGAAAGCGTTATGATCAAACGAAAACGGCTGGGTAGGACGGTAAGTTAAGATTGTTGTTACAAAAAAAAAAAAAAAAAAAAAAAAACTCCTGACTTCGAAATGGCATGTTTGAAAAATTGGCAATACGACAACTGTATTCATAATATCTGCCTTCTTAAATAACTGTACGGTAAATATCTTCCTTCCAAAATATATGTAAACTTAAATATCTGTATGTTTAAATAACTATGTGGGTAACGCACTGTATTCCCAAATAACTTTCTTCTAAAACATCTGTGACCAAAAAATATGTCTACTCATAATTATGTTCATGTTTAAATATCTTCATGCTCAAATATCCTTCATCATAAACATTTGTATTCTTAAATATCTGTGATCATAAAATTGGTAAAGAAATCTTCATTCAAAAATATCTCGACTCATTAATATCTGAATGGTAAAACATATGTACTCAAAAATATCTGCATGGTAAAACAACTGTAATCATAAACATCTCGATTCCAAAATAAGTAAATAAAACGCCTAATGGTTATGTTCGCTCTACTACATCGACAGCAGACAACATCATGTTTGGGCACTCCGGTCGGAAGTTGTTTCACATGATCACAGTTATTTTGGAATCGAGATGTTTATGAGTACAGTTGTTTTACCATGCAGATATTTTTGAGTACAGATGTTTTACCATTCAGATATTAATGAGTCGGGATATTTTTGAATGAAGATTTCTTTACCAATTTTATGATCACAGATATTTAAGAATACAAATGTTTATGATGAAGGATATTTGAGCATGAAGATATTTAAACACGAACATAATTATGAGTAGACATATTTTTTGGTCACAGATGTTTGAGATGAAGGTTATTTGGGAATACAGTGCGTTACCCACATAGTTATTTAAACATACAGATATTTGAGATTACATATATTTTGGAAGGAAGATATTTACCGTACAGTTATTTAAGAAGGCAGATATTATGAATACAGTTGTCGTATTGCCGAAAAATTTTTTTTCGACCATTTTTTTTCAACTTGCGAAAAAAAGTTGAAAAAAAAATTTGAAAAAATTCTAATATCTTCAGAATTTAAAAACAAAACTTTTTTCTATCTTAAAATTTTATCAAAAACCCCATAGTTAACAAAACCGCGATCAATTTTTCAGAATTTTGACTGAAATCAGTTGGATAAAAAAAATGTTGAGAAAAAATTCGGAAAAAACTCTGATGAATTCAGCCAAAACGTATTTATTTTTTATCCTCTTGAGGTTTTTTGAAAAACTCACTAGTTTTCGTGTTATGTGGCATATACCCAATTTTGCCTTTTTTCGCTAAAAATGAGATAACTACAAGAAAAAAAAACGTACAGAACTTTTTAAAAAACAAAATTAAAGTTTGCGCTGTCCCCGTTAAGGTTCCGGTCGAAAAGAACTCGAAATTTTTTTTTTCTCAAAACGCGGTCCAACTGTAAATCTGAAAAAATGGTGGAAAACCGTCGTGTTCAAAAAAATGTAGCGGACGTGAAAAAAATCGTAGAACAGTTTAAAAAAAAATAACAAATTCAAGAGGAATTCCTTCCCTTTAAAATACCGTTTATTAAATTCGTTTATTTATACTGCTTAAAAAGTGACATAAAAAATGGCGCCGAAACTTTTTCGCAATTTTGTCCGGAAACTTTTGACGGGTAGTGTATATGAGGTATTCCACGTCAAACCGGCGAACTTTTTCCCTGACCCTCACCGATTTGGTTAATTATTTTTTATATCATTTTATGAAGTCTAAAAGACACCCTGGAATTTTTTCAGTTTTTTCTGAACAGCCATTTAAAAAAAAAATAATAAAACAATAAAAATAAAAAAAAATCCAAAAACAGCCCCTTTTTAAAAATCTAAAAAAATTCCTAAAAATCGCTGATTATATGCCAAATATTTTTAGCTACCACCCATAATGGAAGTACGATTTTTTCTGTGTTTTTATGAGCTATTAACGTTGAAAAAAATTTTTAAAAATCAAGAACCACTCATTTCGGGCCAATAGTTGAATATTTTCGTACCCAAATATTTTTTTGGGATATTTCAGACCAGTACCAAACGAAAAAAATTGAGCCAGGCACAAAGTTGAGGTATTCATTCAATAGTTTTATTCAATTTCATCAAATAATATGTGATTCTATTTTTTTCCAACTCTAGAAAAAGATACTTCCATGGCCGGTGTAATAGCTTCAAATATTGTACGTATAATCTCATTATATTGGGAATTCGTAACCACTTGCTGATAAAGGTCTATATTTTTCATTTGATTGTTCGAAAATTGTGACGAAAATTAGTTTTAGGTACCCAAATATTTAACTATTGGGCCAGGGTAAGTGTTTTTCGGCATTTTTTGAATTTTTTTCAACGTTATTAGCCCATTAACACACAGAAAAATTCGTACTTCCACTACGGGCGGTAGCTTAAAATGTTTCGCATATAATCAGCGATTTTTAGGAATTTTTTCAGGTTTTTAAAAAGGGGCTTTATTTGAATTTTTTTGGATTTTTTTTTTTTTTTTTTTTTTTTTTTTTTAATGGCTATTCAGAAAAATCTGAAAAAATTCCAGGGTGTCTTTTAGACTTCATTTAATCATATGAAAAATAATTGACCAAATCGGCGAGGATCAGGGGAAAAGTTCGCCGGTTTGACGTGGAATACCTCATATACATATTTTTTTTTGTTCATTTACTTTATTTACGTTTGGAGTCCTTAACTCCAGATTATGGGTATGTCAATTGGCAGAAATCTTTGATTTCTTTTGCAAAATTGCATATTTCCTTCAGAATTTTCTCCGATTTTGAGAAAGCCAAGCTCCTTATTTCGTATGGGGGAAATTGTTTCAAATTTTGTAAATTGTTTTGTAGTATTTTTGTTTGCGTTTTTGTATGACTGCACTGCGAGAAAATATGGTTCAAGCTTTGTATTTCGTTTCCGCAGGGACAGGCTCGGTTGTTTATGATTCCGATTCGGAAAAGATGGCTTCCGACGCCTATGTACCCTGTTCTAATGCGGTTTATTAGGCATATTTCTTTTCTATGTAGACCGGAGTTCACGAACCAGACCTTATTCTCCGCCAGATTAGTTAATGAGCCGTAAACATTACCCTTTTCCACCAAGGATTGTTGTAGCAGCTCCTCATCTTTTCTTTTTATTTCTAGTTCGAATATTTTTATTATGGTTCTTGGAGGGAGGAAAAAGTTTTTCATTATTCCCGAAATACTCGCGTTTACAGCAAGCTTATCTGCTGCTTCATTTCCTGTGATTCCCCTGTGTGATGGACACCATAAAAGCTCGATTTGATTTTTTTTTCTAGGACTGTTGGGTTGCATCTTGAGTTTATTTCCGCCTGGTTGAGAGACTGAAGATGGCTTAGGGAGTCGGAACATATCAATATGTTTTTGCTTATTTATTTGTGCTTCATAAAGATTAAACTTTCTTCTATTGCTGATGCTTCCGCGGCAAAGATGCTTGCTTCGCCGGTGATCTCGAATTTTTCGTTTATGTTCATGGAAGGGATGTGGAACGCGAATTTTGTGAATTTTTTTCTTTTTATCTTCGAGCCATCTGTGTACACGTGGACCCAGTATTTCCAAGAGTGAGCCATTCAAATGGTGGCAATTGTAAGTTGCGGCAGCTTTCTCGCAGGCAGCTATATTCCATAATGTAGCGGACAAATTTTGCTTTCATTAAATGTCAAATTTTGATCAATACACGATGAGCGCTAATAATCAACGAAAGAGGACCTTCAGGTACCTGGCTGCCAGGAGGTTACGGTAGACTCAGAGGTAGCAACCACACCAGCACCAATTAATGACCTTACATTTGATTTATCATTCTAATTGTGTTTCGATGAAATAACAGTTCAATGTATAAATTATGCAGTCGGATCTTAGACTATGGCAGCTGAAATGGAATTTAGGGGATGTCGGGAGACATCTCCTATATCTCTCTTGTGCACAATCTAGGAAACGTCTTCCAACATCCCCTAAATTCCATATCAGCTGCCGTAAGTATCGTTCAATTATTCATTGATAAATATTTTTTTCAGATCAGAATAACGAAATCCTGTGGGAGTTATTATATGATTATTTTCTTGTTTTTTTTTCCATTTTATTTAACTTTTTCATGTTTTAAATTCGTATTTCACGTTTCTATTTTTAGTTAGCATTACTACATAGTGACTGCGAAATGATGAAAAAATGTGGGCAAAAAACGCTACCTTTGCCACGAAAAAAGGAAAAAATAATATTTTCAGTACATGCCTTAGACTACACAGCTTTACGTCTCTGAAGTCACAATAATTTTTTTTTTTTTTTTTTTTTTTCAATAAAAAATAAAAATATGATCCCGAAATATTATTCAAAATGCTATAATTTCTTAAATATTGCGGAAGCAATTTTCGGAAATTTTTTAATCCGACCGAAACGATTTTAATAATATCTGCTTAACCACATTGCTTGCCGTAAAGAGTCCAGTAGCAATTCGGCTTTGACACCATAATATATGTCAACGTGGTCGTCTCGCGTTGAGTCGTGGTAGTGACAATTAAGTATCAAAAACACATCAAGAGTATCAAAAGACAAATGTAACGCATTCTTCTCTCGCTTCACAAAAATACGTGTCTGCAAAATTTTAAAAAAGCAATAGTGATTAAGTGACCTTTCAAAGTGAGGAAAAAAGATGAGAATGGGGCTACAAAATTTAGTACGAGATTGCATAATTTAGGTTGCTATCGCATTAATCTTTGACGAATATATTAGAAATATACTTTCGCTCGCAAGGCCTGCCCAGATCGTAAGATATATTTGTTTTTTATGTTCGCATCCCTTCTATCTATCCCTTCGTTCCTTCTTATACGATCTTTTTTTTTGTTTTTCCGCCAAACAATCGATCAGAGTCATTGTATGGCAATAAAAAAAATTTTGCTGCACAGCAGATCCTTTGGATTATTGATGAATAACCTGTGTCAAATGGGTTTGTGCTGTATCTATATTTGTAATAAAAAGGGATTTTTTTTTTATTCTAACTTACTTTTCTACCGGTTCTTCTTCATTTTTTTATACCCTCTTGACGACAATTTCTCTCGCTTTTTTCTATTCCTTGAGATAAATCAATATTCTTCAGTGCCAGAGATAGAATTCTCGAATTCCGTGCAGGAAAAGCCAACACTCGGAGTTTCAACTTAAACGACGAGGCTTTGCAGGATACTCGACGTTCATGTGCGAAAAGAAAGGCAGAAGAAGGAAAACGAAAGGTACACAGAAAAAAACGTCATTGCTCCAAAGTCTGGTTGGGCTTTTCTCTCTCTCTCTCTCTCTCTCTCTCTCTCTCTCTCTCTCTCTCTCTCTCTCTCTCTCTCTCTCTCTCTCTCTCTCTCTCTCTCTCTCTCTCTCTCTCTCTCTCTCTCTCTCTCTCTCTCTCTCTGTCTTTCGCTCTCGCTCTCTATCTCTCCCTTTCTTTTTATCACCTCTCTTTCTCACATTCATATAGGGCATTCCATGCCAGACCAAATAATCCATGACGTTTGATATGGTTAAATTTTCTAAATTTTGATGTGACTATTGAGAAAAGCTTTTATAATTCTTTTAAGGATTATATTTCGAGCCGTTTAAAAATAACGAATTTTTCAAAATTTCATATAATTTTCATGAAAATTTTCATATAATCATTTCAAAAACTTGAATTGTCTTCATTTTATTTGAAAAAATCTCTATTTTCCTAAACAATGGTAAACATCTATCCGGAGTTATAATTATTGGTGAATATTCAGTATCGCAGGACCACCTGCATTAAGGGTAATTTCTGTTTTATGGTTCATTGTCACTTCAAAATGTCATAAATATCGTTATGGTAGGTTGGTGCACGATCTTTATGACCTGCTGTTTATTTAATTTTTTTTTTCAATTTTACAAATTCTCATAACTTCGTAAATATATTAATATTTTAATAGGTTAAAATCAAATTTTGACTCATAATTCTGATGCCCCAGAGTTTTTTGATTAAAAAAATACAACACCAATATTGATTTGATTGATTGAATCGATTGAGGGATGACTCCCTCATGACAGAGTATCGAAACAAAAAATAGAATTTACGGGGCAGTACTATAAATGCGTTCAATATAACTGCATTTTTGAATAACTGCATGCTGAATTAACTGCATTCTAATATTTATTCCTTCTTGACTATCATCCTTCTGATTTAAGTGTATTCTTATACATCTGCATTCTCAATTCATGAAAAAATATCTGTATTCTGATACAACTGCATTCTTTCACAACTTCCATCTTATTCATCTATATTCTTAATTCTTACGAAAAAATGTTTATTCTGATACAACTGCATTTTTTTACATTTGTGTTTAAAAGTAATTGATCAATGAAAACTGTATTTAAAATAATTCCATTGCCTGATATCTTGCCTCTCATTTTGACAATCACCGGTTACCTCTGAACATCGGAAGAAAAAGAAAAGTATATAGATATATTATGTATGTGATAAATTGGTAACTAAGGCAATAAAAAGAAAACAAGTCATTCAGGGGTTCAAGATCAAAGAAAATTGGTTCATCGCGAGATCATAAAACCATCAAATCAACTAATTACAAGTTCAACACGATGACTGATAAAAGAAACCGTCACTGATGTGTGTCGAATAAAACATAATATTCAGTTCAAATATTTTGAAGAACAAATCAATTAAACGACAAGTTAAATATTCATTATGAGTTGATCGTACCATCAATTACCAAAGGTGAGCTTTTCCTTCAATTTCACTCCACTATTAACGTATCGAATCATCACAATTTCAGATTACAATGAACTTGTTTTCAATCATTAATTTGACTTTCGATATAATATTTTAAGAAATTAGAACGTAAGGTGCATGACGTATGGTGACTCTCGGCTCACACGTTGAACCTCTCTATATTAAAAGAATCGATCTCTCTGTGCGAGCTTCGTCTTGCACATCTCAGAATACAGATATTTTTCCATAAATTAAGAATGCAAATGTATAACCACTGAATACAGGCATATCAGAAGGATAATATTCCAGAAGAAGATGTATCAGAATGCAGTTAATTCAACATGCAGTTGTGAAGAATGGATTTTTTTTTTTTTTTTTTTTAAATAAAGTCAGGAAGGCCCCAGTTGTGAACCGAAATGTTTGGCTGGAAACTGAAAAAATGATGAAAATTAGTTTCCGCTCTATGTCTACCGTTTTTGCATAAACAATTTTTTGACGAATGGAACCATGAGTGGGCAAAACTAATTGACATACCCCCATCAGCTGATCTCAGTGAAAACCACAACTTTTGTATTTCTGCGTACGAGCAATGGGGAGTTGAAAAATGTATAATTCAGGTTTGACCGTTATTTGCTAATGGTTGACACGAGATAAGAACAGGAAAAAATTATGGAATGGGTATCAAAAACCATCGATTAAAAAAAAAAAAAAATTAATGACAATTTTTGGAAAATGGTGATTTATTTAAAAAAAATAAAAAAGTTTCAAGTTTACTTAAAAATGTCCGTTTCAAACTAAAAAAAACAATATGCAGTTGAGTATTGTAAAGTTAATTGCTTTTCAACGGGTTGAGATGAAACTGAAGCGATAAAAATGCTTTCACTAGTTCCATGAAAATGAAAAAATTTTCACATAATAAGCCACGAATTGACCGCTTTGGCAAGGGATATCCCATATACGAATGCACACACTATCTTAAACTCACTTTGCACCCTTGTAGCCGAATACAAACCCAGCTCTCGTACTGTGATTCTCATTCACGCCCTCTCTTCGTCGTCCTCCCTCTTTCTTTCTCGCTCTCCTTACCATAGCTCGCGTACCCGTAAAATCTTCAGTCGTGGCAGACCGACTCGTGATATTTCTAGCGGAGTAAGTGGCAAACTAGTAAGTGGCAACTTTGATGTTACGAGTGTTAAGGCATTTATGGATATCATTAATAACTTTTTGTCTCGCAGCCGTGCCACGTCGTGGATAAACCATTTCTCTCTCCCCCTCTCTTTTCCTTTCGCTATCTTTCCTTAGCTTTCCACCTTCCCTCGTAATATGGCAGACCTTTTCCCGGATTGGCCAGTGTACAAAAGATACACGTATATATTCAATTTACTTTCTGATTGTGAGATGACACACACACACACACACACACACAAATCTAGTGTCACTTCGCCAACTCCATTAATACTTCTAACGCTCGTCCAACTGGTTAATTATCGTTTGACTGATAGTCTCTGAGTACTCGCTAATGGCTTTCGAGACTTGACGATCTCGAATCAAAACACCCCTGGGAAAACTTTTGTTCGAGGTGGAATGACTCTAGGGTCATTACCTTGGAAAATGAAAAAATGAGCGCTGAATGAGTATATGAAATTCGTAATCTTATAAAATGATCGATACATTACGTTTTCAAAGCGACCACCCTACATTCTTGTTATAACTTTCAAAAAATCATGTTTCCATCCACAACTTTCGTCTGCTCTTTTCAATTATATGCGAATACACTGCAGCCTCCATTTATCGAAACTTGGTTCATGCAATTTGCGACCCGTATCGATCGTTAGGTAGGGCAAGCGTTCAGTCTAATCTGGGCCATTTGTTTGATGCGCAGAAACAGAAAGAAGAAGTGCGCGCAAATTTCTTAATTTACAAGCCTGATGCAGAGTCAGTTCCGTCTATGTTTGAACCATCAATGTTGCATTTTAGTTATTACGAAAAAAAAACCTGTTAAAAAATTTTTGTTCTTGGTCGAAAGAACAAAAATTTAATCATTTCGATATAGCCAAGAACGGTAAACAAATTATGAAATTCTAAAGAAAATATTCATCTTGAACGATACCTACTCAATGGTTTTATCAGTTCAGGGTTTCTTATGATAATTGTACAAATATCGAAAAATCACTTATATGTTATTGTGCTAGCTATATAGACGCTGGAAGTCTATAATATATGAACGTGAATAGTGCGCTGAAAAAAAAAAGTTATTGCAACAACAAAATCTCTCATTACGGAGTGCCAATGAGATATATGATCATCATAACGTCATAAACCATTGTACGAACACATTAATTTTTTATCAAAATGCACGTTCATTCTGACAAAGAACTGCGCATTTCAATACCTTCTACCAATAACATCAATTTCTATTGAATCAACAATTTTTTTTTCTCACTGTGACAAACGAAAATTACAATGAAAATCGTACGTATACGTGCAAGAAAACACGTACGTGAGAATCCACGTGAACGAAAACTATACACCTATCCACAGTCCACACACGTGCAACAAAAACACAAAAACTTGACATGCATGATTTTGAAGTATACTACCATTGTCTGTTCTTTAAGTATTGTCAAATTGATGGGAAGAAAAATTAAAAGAAAGAGAAAACCATAATTTAAGGTTCAAATTTTTTTTCCACTATTCCAATTTTTTTTCCATAAAAAAATACGTTTATTTACTCATAAGTAAATGCATAAATATCAATGAATTATATCATTGCGTTAAGACGTATCAATTAGTTTTACCCCGATATACGGAATTTTTTCATCTACAATGACACTTTTTTCTCGAGCTCGAAATCCCGACTGACTTGTTTCTTTTTTATTGCCTTAGTTACCAATTGTACTTCTCGCCTCTTCCTCATGATCAACTGTAGTACCCTCGAACTTGCACCGTTGCTACCACCAATTTTAAAACAAAAGAATCTTGTTTATTCGTGCGTCAGCAGCCCACATCAGCTCATTCTTCGTCTTGGTGCCGTTGAAACCACACGTCAAATATATATATATGTATATATAAAATAAATAAAAAATACAATAAAATAAAACGAGATGGGTCGAAAACGCAGAATTAGTGATAGTTCAAGTGATGAAGATAATGAAAAGCTTCTCAAGAAGATTAAAAAAAGTTTAAAGAAAAAATTGAAACAGAAGAGTAAAAAACATCGCCGTCACAGATATTCGTCATCTGAACAGGAATCTTTTTCATCCAGCGACAAACGATATGGAAAATTTCGTCACAGTTATTCTCCTCCTGAATGCTCAAAACAGGCTTTAAATACTGATTCGGATTCTGACATTGGTTCTTTCTCAAGTGACATTCGAGGTAAGCCTTCTTTGGAAAAGGTTGAATTAATAAAAATAAAAAAATAAAAATAAAAAATAAAAAATAAATAAATAAATAATAACAAAGAATCAGACGGACTTATCAACCAGTCATTCAGGCTCTAACCTGTGACATCGAATTATGAAAAGGTTACAGAATATAACCTGTAAACTGAATTGTTTAACGCTCATGAATGTTTGACAGACTCTAATCTGTTCATTCGAGTATTTTTTTTGGCAGACTCTAATCTGTTCAAAAAACAATGAAATATTCTCTCTAGACTCTAATCTATTCACTCAAGTGATTTTGGCAGACTCTAATCTGTCCAAAAAACAATAGAATATTCTAAAACAGACTCTAATCTGTTCAATGAATTCAATTTTTTACGCGTTGTCGGACTCTAATCTGAACGTATTTTATCTAGAAAGATATTATTCCTTCTGAAAATAGTTGGACTTATTTTCAATTCTTTATCAGGAAACATAGTTCCTGATTGTGCTGTTTGTCTATTGTCTTTTTAATCAGATAAAGGAAAAACACCAGTTAATGTTATCGAAACAGAGGTCACTGTGCATACGGAAAATACCTCCGGATCTCGAAATGCACAATCTGCTCCTGGAAATTCTTCAGATTCAATCGAAAATCCGCTGAACGAAGAAATATTGAATGTTATGGGAAAAAGAATTGCGGAGGAAAAAAGTTTTGCTCCGGCTATCCATAAGGATATGGCGGCCAGGTGGGAAGAAATTATTAGACTTGGCCTTCCCACAGAAGATAGAGCTTCTATAATCAAAAAATATCCTCCTCCGAGCAATTGTTTATCAATTGACCCACCCAAACTTAATCAAGAGATCAAGTCTTCCGTTCAGGATGCTGTCCTTAAACGTGACACACGTATCTCGGATAAACAACAAAAAATTACGGCTTGTTTGGGAGCGATTGCAAAAATTTTCGCTGAAATTTTAAAAAATGGCAGTTCTGAGGAAAATTTGCATATAATTGAGTGTCTAAGTGATACAGGAAGACTCTTGACAGATCTACAACATGACGAATCTGTAATTAGAAGGAGCCTCTTGTTATCTTGCTTAAATCCTAATCTCAAATCCACTCTTAATTCAACGTCAGTTGATGAGTGGTTGTTTGGAAAGGAGTTGGCTGAAAATGTCAAATCGGCCAAACTCATCGAGAATTCTGTGAAGGATTTTAAGCCGCCTACAAAATCTCAGTCGATAAAACAGTCAAAAAACTGGAAAGGGCCGCACTATCAACATCGTCTCAAGAATTCTTCGACTCTAATGAACGGACAGAGACACTCGTTCCAGCAGATAGCCAAGACTTCTCGCACGCAACAATTTCAGAGATCGTCTCGAAAGAAGGACAATTCGACGTACACAAGGAAACGTCACTAGTTCCTGTGAGTCGATTAGCGGGAAGGTTAAAAAATTTTGAGCATGAATGGAAAAGTTTGTGTTCTGATCAATCTATATTATCATGGGTTCGAGGTTACAAAATTCCCTTTCACACAAGACCACGGCAATCGAAACCTTGCAAAAGAGTTGTGTGGTCTGAAAATGAAAAAATCCATATCAGACTTCTGATTAACGAACTCTTGAAGAAAGGAGCTATAGAATTTTGTTGCCCAGACAAAAATCAATATATTTCCAGTATTTTTCTGGTCCCAAAATCGGACGGTTCTTTCCGTTTTATAATAAATCTTAAAGAATTGAATGAGTTTATTCAAACGGAACATTTCAAATTAGAGGACTACAGAACTGCTTTAAATTTGATCAGCAAAAATTGTTTTATGGCATCAATAGATTTAAAAGATGCTTATTATGCCATATCGATTGCTGAATCTGATAGGAAATATCTAAGATTCGAGTTTGAAGGAAAGCTTTATGAATTCACGTGCTTACCATTTGGTCTATGCACAGCTCCTTACGTATTCACGAAAATTTTAAAGCCAGTAACAGCAAAATTAAGGAAAGCTGGTTTTACATCAGTTCTGTATTTAGATGATTTTTTTTTGATGGGAGAAACATATTCAATATGTTTGGAAAATATTAATCGGACTCGTAATCTTTTACAGAGCCTTGGATTTGTCATAAATGAAGAAAAGAGTAATCTCATCCCTTCTCAGGAATGTAAATTCTTGGGTTTCCTTTTTAATTCAGATGAAATGCTTATTAAGTTACCTGAAAAGAAAAGGGAGCAGGTCAGAAAAGAAATTATGAAAGTAAGACTTTTGAAAAACTGTAAAATTAAAGAATTAGCCAGTTTCATTGGTTTGTTAGTCTCTTGTTGCCCTGCTGTAAAGTACGGGTTAGGATATACAAAACTTTTTGAAAGAGAGAAATTTTTGGCTCTCAAGAGTAATCAAAATAATTACAAAAAACAAATGAAACTAGACAACAAATTACAGGACGATATCGATTGGTGGAAGGATAAAATAATGTCATCATATAATGAAATTAGGAATGTAAATTTTTACATGGAAATTTTTTCCGATGCATCCTTATCTGGCTGGGGTGCTGTTTGTGGAAAAGAAAGAGCTCATGGCTATTGGAGTGATGAAGAAAAAACTTATCATATAAATTATTTAGAATTGAAAGCAGCATATTTTGGTTTAAGATGCTTTGCAAAACATCTAAAAAATCATGATATTTTGTTACGTATAGACAATACGACAGCAATTTCGTACATTAACCGAATGGGTGGGATTCAATTCAAAAATTTAAATAACATCACGAGGGAAATATGGAATTGGTGCGAACAAAGGAATTTGTGGATTTTCGCTTCCTATATAAGTTCTAAAGAAAACATAGAAGCTGATATGGAATCTCGAAAGTTAGAACCGGAAACGGAATTTGAAATCACAAATTCAGCTTTTAAAATAATCGTAAACACTTTCGGTCAACCCGACATTGATCTATTCGCTAGTAGAATTAATGCGAAATGCAAGAAGTATGTTTCTTGGGGTAAAGATCCGGATTCTATTACGTCAGATGCATTTACAATATCATGGAAAAATTTATATTTTTATGCTTTTCCGCCTTTTTCCATTATATTAAAATCCTTGCGGAAAATAAAGATGGAAAAAGCCGATGGTATTGTAGTTGTTCCAAACTGGCCGGCTCAACCTTGGTTTCCTCTTTTCCATTCGATGCTCGTTTCAGAACCCATTTATTTTAAACCTGATGTCAATTTATTAATTTCTTGTAATAGAGGGCCACATCCCCTTTGGAGAAATCTTACCCTGGTGGCCGCCAGATTATCCGGAAAGGATTCCAGTTAAAAAATATTCCAGAATCTTCAGTAGAGATAATGGTATCTTCGTTGAGTTGTTCTACTTTAAAACAATATGATTCTGCTATAAAGAAATGGTGGATATTTTGCAAAATAAGGAAATTAGATCTTTTTTCTTCATCTATTTCCGATATTCTGGAATGTTTAACTGAGGAGTATGGTAAGGGAGCTTCATACGGAACATTAAATTCTCTTCGTTCTGCAATTTCACTAATAATGAATATGGATATCAGTAAAGATATAAAGTTAAAAAGGTTTTTCAAGGGAGTTTATAATTTGAGACCTTCTCGTCCCAAATATGACTCTACTTGGGATCCTGCTGTTGTTTTGAATTTATTTTCATCATGGCCTTCAAATGAAAATTTGTGCCTTAAGGATCTCTCTATGAAACTCATTTCATTGATTGCGTTGGTAACTGGCCACAGATTACAAACTTTTTCATTAATTGATATCAGGAATATTTTTGAAACTTCTGAATCAATTGAAATCATGATCCCTGATAAAATTAAAACGTCTGGTCCTAATAGATATCAACCATGCCTTACATTTCCATGTTTCATTCAAAATAAATCCATTTGTGTAGCCTCAGCCTTAAAAGAATACTTACAAAAAACGGGACCCCTTCGACGGGATGTTAAGAAATTATTTATTTCTTTCAAAAAACCATTTAAGGCGGTAGGAGGCCAAACTCTAAGCCGATGGGTTAAAGTTATTTTAGAAAAAAGTGGTGTCGATACCAATACCTTCTCAGCATATAGTACTCGACATGCTTCAACATCTGCGGCTAAACGCAGTGGTGTTGATTTATCTTCAATTAGAAGAACGGCTGGTTGGACAGATTCGTCTGCAATTTTCGCAAAATTTTATAATAGAAACTTAATTCAGGAAAAAACAACTTTTGCGAACACAATCCTGAATTTAAATAATTAAATATTAAGAATAAATTTACATGTATGCGTATGTAAATTTTTTCTGTTAAAACTCTGGAAATAAAGTTACATTTTCATTTCATGAGTCGATGATGCCGTAACAATCTTTAAACATCTACAGTTGATCATGAGGAAGAGGCGAGAAGTACAATTGAAGATTGAACGAGCTTACCTAAGTGAAGTTCAATCATAATTGTACGAGCGCCTCTTCCGAAATGATCAACCCCTCCCTTAAAATCCCAATTCTTAAAAATAAGTCAAGAATTCCCAAAGGTTACGACATAACTTTGAAGAATGAGCTGATGTGGGCTGCTGACGCACGAATAAACAAGATTCTTTTGTTTTAAAATTGGTGGTAGCAACGGTGCAAGTTCGAGGGTACTACAGTTGATCATTTCGGAAGAGGCGCTCGTACAATTATGATTGAACTTCACTTAGGTAAGCTCGTTCAATCTTCAATTATCACCGGCAATTAGTTACCGGCAATTGTCAAAATGAATTAATTTTAAAGACTTTTGAATATAATTTTGTAATTTTTGAGTTACCAGCGAATAACCGTGACCAAGAATGTACGTTTAGAAACTCATACTATAATTTGACTCCAAACATGGTAGGCAATGGATGACACATGATAGTGCAATGGAATTATTTCCATATATATACCGATGTATCTCCCGATGATTGGAATTAAATTCGTGAAAAAAAATCCTCAATCAGAATATTCACGTGTTTGTTTATGGATTAATTGGGATGGATGAATGGCGCAGGACTCGATGTACCTGGGTGTAAATTGACGACAATCGTTCATGGGAGACATTGAATAATGCTGTGTTTCAAACACTTCTCGGCCCTGTAATTTATTATCATTATTGTCACTTGTTCCGTATAATAAGTATTTACAATACATTTTTCTTCTTGAGCAATTAGATAAAATACGAGTGCTTTATGCACGGATATGATTTCAATTTACGTTTATTCATATTATGCTTTTTCGTTCTCTCCTTCTTTCTCTCCCTCTCTTTCTCGCTTTTCCTTAAATTATTACAAGCTATTCATGTTAGAATTACGTTCTCGTATTATTCTTCATGGTTGATGATCGGTGACTCTAATAATGCGACTAGCAATGACTCTCGTTTGAAGTCGAGCCGCTTATACTCTGGACTATCATGCTCAGACAGTCGAGGCTACTTCCAGTATTCTGCGAACTCGTTGCTTCAGACTGCTCGAATCCTGCAAAATAGAATAAAAAAGAACCGTTAAATTTTTCGTTGCTACAAAAGTTAAAAAAAAAAATTTTAAGATCAAGACACAATTGTGAACTAAGGGACCAAAAAATTATTTTGCACATTCACTATCATTCAGTTTTAGACAAAAGAATGACTTGTGATGAAAACATTTGGGAAAACTTCCGTACAATTTCTACGCCTCCAACCAATTATTTCACTCAAAATTATGTTTTCTAAATACATTTGACGGTATCATTACAATTTCTTACATCAATACGCGTTTATTTTGCAGTCAATTTTATTGTCTGTGAGTTTTTTTAACGTAAAATTTGAACATATGAACGTTACAATACTCCCGACAAATAGCGTTTTACGTAGATTCTGTCTGAAAGAACATAACTTCAAAGCCCACGTTTTTCATTTATATGTAAAGCATGGTTATATGTAAAATTTAAAAAAAACGATGATCACAGGTCTACTATGGGGCGAACACGATTTTAAAGGGTACCTTCGTGTTTGCAAGAAAAAATCACGTGAGATTGAAAAAAAAGTTTCGTTCTACGACCATTTTGAAGGAAGATATCGAATTTGTCAACTATAAGCCGCTCGCGCGGGCTGCGGAGCGAGAGAGGTACCCTATCGCACTGCTCGGCCGCGCTATCGACTGGAATACGTTGATGACTGTAGTGACACAGTTCCTTCTAGAGGTCGGTATTTTATTGAATTCTGTAGCTATAAGCCTGAGGAAGGCTATCGAATTTGATTTTTGTAAAAATCTCAATTACAACAAAAGAAGATTAAAAAAACGTTCAAATATTTATATCTCGGTGTGTAATCAAGATATTCAGACTTTTTTTTAATTGTTCGTTTTTCAAAAACGCATCGAATGGTGAAATAAAATTTCAGCTGTTATTGTAACTTTGTTCAGAATTGCTATTTGTTTGTAAGCAAAAAACGAAAATCGTCAAAAAACAGTATTTATTATCAACGAAAACGATTTCTTCTTTCCGTATACTGTGTGCATGATGATGCGAAGCTCCTCGATTTTTCTCCACGCCGTAAGCCTTATTTTGGGCCATTCTCTTGGGGTTTCGCTTCCCTACATCATATATGTATGGATTTCAAACCGATATCATAACAAACAATTGATTGCGGTTGCAAATTCAAAATTGTGAATTCTTTTGTTAATTTTTTTGGAATTAACCACTTAAGTAATAATACTAGCGTTTTTTTTTATACGACCTTTCATAGAGAACATTATGATGAACAACTTTTACATGAAACTTTTTTCGATAGGACGCGTTCCAAAAGTGTTAACTCAAAAAAACTGATTTTTTTTTTTTTTTTTTTTTTTCAATAATTTTTTATTGCTAAAATGCAGGATGGATTTTTACAAAAACTGAGGGCTATATTCCGATGGGTCCAAACAACCTACAAAAAATTTGGCTAACATCTGCACCCCTTGAATAAAACTTTGTGAAATATGGCCTAAGCTGACTGGACTATATACCCTGAATTGTCATTATTTTCATTTTTTTTTAATATTTCGCTGCAAAACTCTCCTAGCATCTTTAGATCAACACCGTACGTGATGAAATTTTAGAATTCTTTGTCGTTTGATAACTTCACCGTAATTAGTAAGCCTAGAATATTCGCTTTTACTCTTTCAGAAAACCGAAAGGCAGAAACGGCATTTATCGATTTCAAAAGAAATGTTAAAAAATTCTTAAATCTTTTACGTCAAGAGGAAAACAGAAAACTCATAACTTTCCGTAATGATGGCGCACCGGTTCATTTTAAACGTTCGAAAACAAAAGCGCAACCACTATTGACTGTCTAGAAAGTTTTTAATTTGTTCGCGATTACGGTATATGAGTTCATTTTAATTTTGTTATTTCACTTGTATCATTTTTCAAAGGGTCGTGGCGTCTCTCGTTTTATACTCTCGTTCGTTTCTTGAATAAGGCTGTTGCAAATTGCGAATTTGTCAAATTAAAATCAAAACGACGGGGTAGCACTTGTCTCATGGCGTTATAATGCTCGTGAATTCGAAAAGCGAAGAAGAAGAAGGAGAAGGAGAAGGAGAAGGAGAAGAAAATGAAGACGAAAAAGTAAAATGACGAAGGGAAGGCGAACGATGGGAAAAAGAGCATATAAAGGGATCATCTCTGGCCCGGCTCGCTTATGACGAGAAAGTTGTGAAGAATCAAGTGACTTGTATCTGCTTTCTGCTTGACACTAAAATGAAAGAAGGATACAAGTTCCATCAGTCAGAGTGACAGGCATAGAAAGAAAAAGAAAGTAAAGTTGCGTCTATATAGCTGGCGATGTGGCAAGTGTTATATAAAAGAGCTTGCGGGAAATGTCGTCCTGTGAGTACAAGTCACGAAACGTCGTGATCGTTCACCGTGAAGCGTTGCCACTATCTTTTTTGACAATCACTGCAAGTTGAAATCACTCAATCTTCTCTCGTTCTTTGGTTCTCTCTCTCTCTCTTTCTCTCTCTCGGTGATTCTCTACACCTTCAACAAATTATGGATAGGAGGTGAGTTTCTTGTCATCGACCATGATCATCCTCGTCCAATTATCGAGAGTCTGAAGTGGTCGTAATAAGGGTGAGCGAGATGGATTGAAACGAACTTACGAGGAGCAAGAACCATATATCTTCCTTATACAGGGCGTCTGAAAAGTCTTGTCCATAGACTTATTGTTAAGGGTAAATAGATTTTAGGATTCTTAGAAAAAAAAAGTGATTACATGATTTTTTCTGTACTTTACACGATCGAGATATGAAATCACGGAAAACTAAGAGACATATTATCAAAATTTTTTTTTTTTTAGAAAATCCGAACTTTGTAAAAGTGATTTTATCATAAAGTATTACAATATTTAGTTAGGACTTGGCGAAAAGAAAATCGTCTATTCTTAGTCATTATAATCAATAAATCGCTTTAACAGTGCTTGAAAAGAATAGAAAAGGAATTTCCCTCTTTAAATTTAAGCAATCAGATTTTATTATCTACAGCATGAGCACATCAGCTTTTGAAAGATTCTATATAAATGGATTCCTCGCTTGGCACATCGGTCCAGATTCTCGAGCATCTTATCTCATCATCCTCAAATTTTTCCGCACTGTCCCGGTCGATATGCTTTTCCTACGTCGCTGTGGACCGTCAACTTCATTACGCTCCGAACGTTTAACATCCTGATTTAGACGGCCAACGCATTTTGCGGTGCTCATATTTTCAAAACGGGTGATACACTAATACCCCGAAAGATCGTTCATTTCCGTGAAGGTAACATTCTATGTGTCTATGTCACGAGCACTTAAAACCACGAAATCCCTGCTGGAGACAGGCTTATGCAAAGCCAAGAGCAGAGTGGAAGTAACATAGATTAGTCCCACGTTCACAAAGGCGTGATAAAAGAATAACTTTTACACTGGAATTTGTGACCTTTTGTCTTTAAAATAATGAGGTTGATATAATACTAACATAAGTGGGGATAATCGGAGCGAGAATGGTAAGGAACCCATTGGTTCGCAATGCACTACTCTAACTTCCGCGTCAGCACTTAGCATCCGTTTATGCTGCGATTACTCTATAGCGGTCAACGAAAACTAATATAACTCCTAGGCCAAGATTCTGTACACGACTTCCCTCAATGTATGTACATATTTGGCCAATAGGGAAAGAGAGAAAGTATTAGAAACCGGAGCAAGAGAATCGAGACACGGGTGTACGGAAATACTTCGAATTTTCGGTGACAAGTGTCACAATTTATTTGTACTAGGCGTTTCAACTAGGCGATAACTTCTTGTCTAACGTTATTTTTAATTATGAAACAAACCTCAACATTATTCGAACCGTTAATTGAATTTGAAAAAATAAATTATACACAAAAGATGATTCTTTATCAATTGCTTAAGTTTTAATAAAATTTCTCTTTTGTGAAATATATTGAGAATAATTTTTCTTCGTTATTGTTCTTCTCGATGCATGACTTGTCAAGAAGGAATCTGAGTTGTCATAGACATAATATGAAAAACCAGCTGTCATTGTAACATTTGACAGCAGACAGAATAACTTCAGAGTCGTTCTTGGACTACGTGTAATGACATAACGAACCAATCAGAATCACGGAAAAGCGATGACAATTAACAGCCAATTCACGCGTCACAACCCTACTTTATAAAAAGGGATATAGCTAACTAACATATTATTCTTTTTTTCCTTTGTAATTGAAATCTTTATGGATGAAATAATGAATATGAAATATATATGAAAAATGGACACGAGTTCATTATCAAAAATTTAAGTTTTCATCGTATGGAAGTTCTTGATCGAAATCTAGAAAAGTTTGTTTTCAAAGCGTCGTCAAGACTTAAGTGTAATGTTAAGAATCTGGAATATTTCATGAGGTCAAATCCGATCATACATACAGGGCAGGGCTCGGTAAAGTGTGAGAGCCCTCACCTCCCAAACAAAATTCAACAACAATTATTCGTAATTGACGTAAAATGAATCACATTTAAAGATCATAAGCTACACATTTTAATTTCAAGTTTAAAGTTATCCTGAATAAATGAACAAACAACGAATCTCTGGAACTGCGAATTCATCGAGAATTAAGCTTCGTTCGATAATAAGTACCAATATTGAAACAATGCCGTAACATTTTACGGTAAAAAACTTTTTTTTCAAGCTATTCATTGCGAGATCTCTTTTTCGTAGAATCGAGATCGAGATTTCGAGATTTTTCGTATACTACAATCGGGAATAATCATAGTGTCAAGATTATAACAATATAAGTACGATAAGTTGGATTTATTATTTTTCTTATCGTTTTGTAAAATTTCCATTTTTTCCCCCCGCAAAGACTGAGCTCATTTGGATCAGTAAATTTTTTTTTTCAACAAATTCTGGACTGAACCAAATATGATCACGTTAGCTAACTGAGACTTCTTGGAAAATTGAGCTGATTGAAGCGAGCATGAAAATTATGAATGGAAGAAGTTTCGTCGCGAATTCAAATTTGCAAAGATTCTGTGAAATTCAGATACTTTTAATTGATCTGCTGTACTGTTCGATCCTTTTCAAGTTCCCAGAGAACTCTCGTTTCTTATTTTTCTTGACATTTCTCCTTTCTACTTTTTCTGAAGGTGGTATTCAATAAATTGTTCGAGGAATAAATGATCAATTCATGATTTTTTTTTTCATTTTTGGAAAAATCTGAAAAATGGAAAAAGCGTAAAAAATTACATGCATTTTGGAAAATTATGAAATTCATTTCCCGCAACTAAAGAAATTTATTTGGTTATTGGCCAAACAATATTCTATTCAAATAACATATCCATGTGTTATTATAATTTTTTTCCGATAATTATTGGTGCTTTCAAAGTTTCAACGATGATTTTTTTTTCTTTAATAAAATGTCTAATTGGAAAGTTCTTGAACTGTTATGACACCAAATGTTTGTTTCATGAGTAGCGCATTCATTGTTGATGAGAATTTTGATTCTTGTTTCGGCTAGTGAGTTTCTGAACACGCATAAGCTCTGTGTTTCATTTTTCAGAAGAAACTTTTTTAGTCATCTATTGGCTTTAATTCACCGTCACTTTCAATGACCTCGTATGGAAAATATTTAATAATTTTTGTTAAATTGAAGTCTTATTGTTAGTCAGCTGAAATAATAACATGTTCGCTTCCATTTGGAATTCGATTGATGAAATTTTACCATTGAGGACCGGTTCTGATTTTGCAAGAAAAACGATCCAAGTGTGTGCTAGTTAGAAATCTGAATTTGAAAAACAATTTAAAAAATGGAATAAAGTGATCAAACAAAGTCATGCCATTGATATTACTTTTTATCATTATATGCAACGGGAAAACGACATGAGAGCCCAGTGAAAATGCTTCATTCCCTCTCAGAATGATATACGCTATGATAATATTGGTGGTTGTGACGTTCTCACGTTGAAACTAACCGTAGAAAAAATGTACAGCTCAATATTGGGTGAATTGAACTTCTAAGAATTAAAACCCGTTTAGATCACTAAGGCACGTTTCGCATGTACCCTTTTGGACGGGATTATTCGTTATGAAAACGTTGATGAAAAAGTCGTAAACCATCTTGTCGATTATTTTCGACGTAACTCTTTCTATAATGGTATAATTGAAATTTCGCTCAAATCCCTATGTTTTTTATGAAATTTCCATTTCACATTTCGGAAGTCTTATCGAACTATTTCCAACAATAATTGTTGTACTTTCAAAATTTGTACTTGGTTTCCAAAGTGTTTAAATTTTCCGGTAAAAACGATTTTTTTATGCCCGATTTCTAAGCTGTAAATAGTGTCCAATATCGTTTGGGTTGCTCATAAAAAATTTGATATAATTTTTGCTCAATGAAATTATTTGAACTACTCGTTTAAACAAATAATGACGAAAAAGATCGTAATTTATGCGATTTGTAGGAGTTGGATTAATTGAATAGTTTAATTTTTTCGTGTTTAAATGCCATCCATTTTTCAAATTTGTAAATCGATTGAATATTATCAATAGATCAATCAATATTATCAATATTATCAATAGTAGTAGAAAACCTTAATGAATAATCTAAATCACAATTAAAATTTCATGAAAACTTTGCCCGAATCGTGGAGTAACAGATTCGTGGAGCGGTGAAAACATTGCATAATCTCGACAATTTCCCGCACGATAAATCAGTTATGAGCTCCTCCAGGTACTTTTATTGAAAGAAAACTTTAGAAACATGCGATTGGTGGGAAAGAGTAGGAAATAAAGATGGCTAAGAAAGGCATTTGACTAATAGCGTACATTAAGTTGGTGCCCAAAATAAGCGGCGTTTGAGCCCGAGGCCTTATCCGCACCGGATCAACACGTAGACCTCAACTCTACCAAGCTCATTTCAATTGTTGCTTTTTCAAAGTAAATAATTAAAACACCACATGATAGAGGAATCATAAAAAATTCTGTCAGTTTTGATATGGCTGTACTATTTGTTTATTTATTATTTTAATTGTTCCTGCGCATACTCTGTCCGGTTTTCACGAGCCCGTGCCATCACTTTAATAACCCCATTTTTTCCCTCACTTCATTGTTTCTGTTTCTGTGAGACCCCCTGCCCCCACCGCCCAGAGTCTTGCCGACAGCCATTCTTTTTGGATGCACTACCGTATCGCATTTTCGCAAGACCAAGGAAAATTGTGAAAAACTCGGTGGATACAGGTGGATTCATTTTTACTGAGTTTCCGCTGATTGAGGCTGTCAGTAATTCAGAAAAACTGCCTCCATCTCAATGATGCGTCAGTCAGTGCATAGCTAAACGGTCATCCATCCAAGTATTGCCCTCACCCGAAGCTCCTTATTTATGATTATATTATTATTATTATTATTATTATTATTATTATTATTATTATTATGTTATGAGGAAACTGCCAAAGCCATACACCGACCGCACACTCATAGCTATTGGTTCAATTCGGACGCATACTATTATAAAAAAAAATATGAAAGAAATGGTCAACTGTCACTACCAAACTTTAATTTCATATCCACGATCTTTATAACTTTTTTAAACTCACACCTGTCACTGTGATTATCATGAAGAAAAGTCAGTCGGCTGTCCTATCCGCACACATAGTTTCGTATATCAGCGCAATAATTTTGCGCTGGTTTTGAGTTACAACCAGTGTCACTGGACAGTGACCGCAAAACGTTAAAAAATGTGTGCGGAAAACGCCACCTCTTTTTAATACCACGGAAAAATAAAACATTAATATTTCCAATGTGCGTTTTGAATAGTCACGATCGACAGAAAAAAAATTAGAAAATACATAAAGCCGCAACATCTTTGAAAAATCATTAAGAAATCTAAAAGTCTCAATCATCAAAAAGAGAATTATGCATTCAAGATTACTTCAGAGAGATTCAGGTTAAAAACAATTCCGCGAGGTCGTCCACGTTTCATGAAAAATGAACCAATACGAGACAAGTCTTCAACTTCCGATGTATCGAAATAAAAGACTACCGAATTTCATTAAGAAAATGAAATTTTTTTTAAAATCAGTTTTTCATTGAAAAAAAAAAGTTACGAGAGGTCAAAAGTAGTAGAATGAAGAACTTCCCTCTTGTGAAATAACATCCTCTGTATTAAGAGGACACAGAAAATTAATACAAAGTAGAGTAAGCCAATATAAGTTGTGTTTTCAATAGACCCACGGAATGTTGTTGTTAAGAAAGCCAGGGAGATTTTTCAGAAGAAATAAAGAAGGACAAAATACAATGAGAAGGAGGACGGTGACTGTTACATTAACCTGACAAAAACGACTCGAAGTAAAAAGTGTTTCATCCACTTGAATTTACTGACAGCCTCCGGAGTTACTTTTTCTTTTGAGATTAAAGCCTCTGTGTTATAGTTAAGTGTATCTAGCAAGAATTTATCACGGATCTTCACTAAATTTACAGCTGTTCAAATCCCCCTTCGTGGTGAAGATTAAGCCACGTGCCACCCTCAAATGCGGTTTCTTATTGCAGCGAGAACCCATCGCTATCTATGAACGTTTGTATAAATATCTATATATATGACGTTTAACTTTGGATATCTTGCTCTTTATTTCCGTCCGTCACAAACACATCTCGATGAGAAGCTCTCCGTTTTACGGTACCATTTTCATCGCTGTATTTTACGACAAAAACTTTGCTCGCATTTTTATTTTTAGACAATTTTTATTATTTTATTTTTGGTTGCCATTTTTCGATTATTTTTATGGGGAAATCACTACCGATTAGTTTCGGTAGACTCATTCAAGTGCATTATTTGAAAAAACAATAAAAACAAGCAATTTAAAAATAACATATTCATGTAATTTGTATAAAAAACCATCCATTGATTCATTTTTAATTATGTGTAAGGAACAAAAAAATTATAACTTTCATTTTTCCTGAAATTTGTTTTGTTCTGAAGCAACGATTGTTGTAAAAAAATTTCCAGAAACTTCATCCATTCTGCATTGAAAATTGTTTTCCCCCCAAAGAACAATATAAAAACAGCGCATGATAACCAAAGAAGTTTAATTAAAGTTTCAGCCTATTTCTGTAACCTACACCAACGACCTATTTCTGTAAAATGTATTGAAAAAAAGGTTCATACAAATGATTATACTACCTGTTGCTAGAAATTACAATGATTCAGGAACTCTGGATCAATGGCCTGTAGTGTTTCAACGTATTCTCGACGTTTCGAAAACATTAGAGTTTTGTTGGCAATACAATGAAACATTACACGGTATCCAGTCTGGAAGTTTCGAACTTTTGTAACAATAATGACAGTGAAGGCCTCGAAACCAGAATTGCTTGATATTATTAATCTCACAACATCTGATACCTTATCGCACTTTCGAACGAAGTCAGAGCCTCCATGCAAAGTGATGTCGTATTGAAGAAGCTCCGGAAAAGTAACATTTCTCTTTTGTTCGCATAGCTTTTATATAAATTTTTCGCATTTTTGGCGATGCTTATTACGTTTATGCAGCCATGTCAGAGAAAAGCTTTGTAGAGATCCCTATAGAGAGAGAGAGAGACAGACACGCACCCACAGACATACACACGTGTATTTATATGCCACCATGCATGTGCATATCTGTTGATTTATTAATGTGCATACGAATAGCTGCGATAGCAAGCATAGTAAAAAAAATGGAGATTGTGTATGAGAGAGAGAGAGAGGGAGGAAGACAGACCGAGCGGAGACTCGGGCAACTAAATTCCAATTGTATTGCGAGAGTTATAAATAAAATCGTGCTGAGTTACACGGGGGGTCGTTCGTCCCACGTAAATCGCATGGTTGGTGAACGCCAGTGTGGAAGACGAGCAAGCACACCCATACACATGTATGCATGTGGGTATAGACACACTTTACTCATACACCCAAGTATCCACACGCATATTTTTGTCACATATTGCCCGATAAATAAATGGATATAGCTGGAACCATTCATTTACGTATTCGTATGACCTCACGCACACGTTCTGATTGTTGAAGGCCACGAAAGCGTATCGAACAACCTTATGAATAATCAGTGACGTGGTCTACGCTCTTCGAATCTTCAACAATAATTAAACTCTGTATCAACGTTGTGTTTTTTTCGGCTATAAATGCATAGATATATGGATTGTCAACATATATTTAAACAAACCACAGTAACTGAAGGACCTTGTGATGGTGTAAAGATGTTTTTGGATGCAGTATTCACGAGGGGACTGGGCTAAAGCGGGAAACTCAAGGATTATCGTATTTTTATTGATTTTAATAAATTCGGTTCACTTTTTTTTACTCGCAATCGAACAATCGCGCAGGCCATGACCATGAGTGATGCCTTGTGCGAGTTAAGCGAAAAAAAATCGATAAGTACACCATTCAAAAAACTCTTTTCAATAAATTATATTCATTTGAATTTCTTTTCTCATACTGATTTTTCGTTCCGATTATTTCGATTTTTCAATCATTTTAAGTTAAGGAAGTTCGAGCGATATATATAGAATACCATACGAAAAATACATTAGATTCGATTATTCCAAGTTAATGAATTGAAAATTGGCGTGAATCTTCTTGAACAGCGCTTAATTATGTGTGAAAAATTTGGAGAGGTTTCGCCGTCTGGTAATCGAGATATTCATTATTGAAAATGACAAGATTAACATGGGCTCTTATGGAAGCTTTCGAAAAATTGCGAACTTCGACACTGAATATCTCACTTTTGAGACGGTGAATCATCGGCATATTCCGCCAGAAGTTTGATACCGTCTTAAGCTTTCTGTTTACAAAATTTTATTGTGCAAAGTTGGAGAATAATTTTACCATAAGATTTGCTTGAACTTCCTTAATCAGAAAATTTCAATCAACATTTCACATTTTTTTCAAGATTTAAAATAACACAATAAAGTCTCTCGTATTTGGCCATAGATTATTTCATAGAGCCCAATTTATTCAACAACTTTTTGCGAAATCCCATTCAAACTTCTTGTGAGAATTGAATCATTTTTGTGTTGTTAGATTTGGCTTTTTTTATAACTATTTGTGAGGATTCAGTTTTTTAAGAATTTTTGTGAGGTGAAATTTAGAAACGACAACTTTTGACTGAGGGTAATGTGCTCATTGTCTCATTATTTCGTAGCGCATTGCTTTTTTTTTCTATGCATTGATTCGTTTTTTCTTGCGAACTTTAATCACTCTTTAAGTATGAAGGAAGTTCTGTTTGAATCTTAAAAAGATGGCAGGTCTTAAAAAATTTAATGGCGCCTTCTTGAACATATTCCGCGTGTACGAGCAAAATTTGAACAAGATCGACCACTTACTTTCTGAGATAAAAAATCGTAAAGTTACCTTCGAATTGTACAGAGTCTTATGGCTATTACTGTTTTCACGGCAGAAATAATTTAATATCATGTAGTAAAAAAGGTGGTAGCTCACCGCATAGTCGATCAAGTATTGAGCTATACGTTACCATGACATGGAAAACAAATTGACCTGATGTACCACGTATATCATGAGATATAACGAATTGACTTAATGAAAACTCGTCAAATTCCTTGGGATATAGCTAAACAAGCCTTTGTTAGCTATAGGTATAGCTAGTAGGTAAGCTAAGGTAGGTAAGTTCGAATCCCCGTATAAGTAAGAAAATTTTTCCGTGAATATTGATGTCAGCTGTGATAGAAATGATGAAAAAAAAAATAAAACTGTTCAAATTGTTGAACAGTTTTTATTTGGTACAAAAAATTGTTTTATCGTTCACTTCGATCTTCGAGCATTATGTACAATTCTAATTGGAATATATTCTGGGAATAAAATGGATCACTCAAGAAGGAATACATAATTATGGAACAGACTGGCAAAAAAATTAATCTGGCCGAGATTTAGACTGCTGTTTTTTTTTTTTTTTTTTATAAATAAAGAGAAGTATCGATGAGCATAAATAACCTCAACACGAATGTCGAATTAATTAAAATTCTGGATGGCGAGTGAAGTTAGATCCCATAGCCAGTTGGAGCACTGAATAATCAAAGCTTGAAATTCGCAGTAACCTATATTATTAAGTGACAGTGTCACGTCTCGACTATAAGTAATCAAAAAGAACAACGTGTTCCAAGACTGACTATATGCTGGTTATATGTATAGCGTTGGATGGTACAGCATCTCGTGAGCAGTTCTCTACTCGTTCATTTAAATTCGTATCCCCGTTCGCAAGCATGTAGCTGTACGCGGTAAAGTAATTATGTGTTACTGGCAACGAGAGAAAGAGGGAGATCGAGAAACGAAAAGAAAAAGAGAGAGCATACGAACCCATCGTCAAACCAATTTTATCTCTTCGAGATGTCCCCAACCCGTGCTTTCAAGCTCGTTAAAGTGCTCGCAAAGATACGCATAACGAACGTGTAAATTAGTGTAATGGAAGGATTCTGTAACAAGCTTACGCTATTTACATTCAACGAATCCCCCAATTGTTTTTCATCACGCGGAATATCATTTAAACAAACCAAAAAAGCTTCGACCCTTCGAGGCTCGATATTTGCATATGCATTCAGAATCACGGTAGCGACTCGAGACAAGTATGAAAACCTGTATGAAAAAAGAGTTCGCTCCAAGACTCTATACAGCGAGGATCACGCTTCTAACCGTTGCCGAAAATCTAAAAAAATTGTTTCCGTAATATTTTCATTATTACGGTATTCTGAATGATCCTGCGGGTTTAGGTACTTTCAATTTTTTTTTACAATCCTGACTTTTTATTATTCTGTAGTTTAAGGTAATCTATCAGTTGCGGGGGGTTGGTAACTGAATAGTAGATATCATGCAAGCGTTTTCGAAAAAAAACGGGTTTCTACTATTTAGTTACCCCCCCCCCCCCACTTATGCAACTGACAGATTCCCTCATGGAGTTTTGGTACAAAAGGCAAAATGTTAAGAAATTGATCAAATTTGGTGATAATGTTCTTCAACATCAAGTACAAAAACACCATTTTTTTCAAAATTTTCTTTTACTTAGTTATCGAGTAATTACCCATTAAAGCAGATTTCTTATGCCCGGAATGTATACCTATATATATGCTTATACACATGAACTTTGGTGTTTAATTAGTCGATAACTGTTTAGAAGAAAAATCTGAAAAAATTTGTATTATCAAATTTGGCATTAAAGAATATGTTCACTAAAATTTATAAAATTCTGAACTTTTCGAATTTTTTTATGTTTTCAACATGGCTCAGCATGGCAACATTGTATCGCCTGTACCGAAAATCTTTAACTCGTATTAGAGATATCGATATTTTATTTTTTCATCCCGTCTAAAAATTTTTGCACACATTTTTGATGTTTTTTTCGTCACTTTTTTTGGCAGTCGCTGTCTCAGAACTCAGAACACTAGTGATACTTGGAAAAATTGTGATAATGTTTGAGATCCTTAGTAAATTTGACCACGAAAAAACAGCATAGACGCTGTAAAAAAGTTGAAGAAAGTAAATTTACTCACAACATCACAAGATTTCTGAAAACGTCACAAAAAGTAATTAAATGAATATAAATTTTGAAATCATAAATGGACAAGTACAATAAAACCAAGTAACAAACTTTCCAATGAAAAACTTCAGCCGAAGTACTTGGCGAAACTTTTAGCTTACTTCATATAATGTACCTACATCTCAAAGTCACGGACTCGCCAAGTACTCCAGCCGACATTTTTTTTTTCACTCTAGTTTTTTTTTTGTCATTGGGAGGTCTGTTAATTGGTTTCAATGTACTTGACTATTCATGATTTGGATTTGAATTTGTTTATTAAACTACTTTTTGTGAAGTTTTCTGAAATCTTGTCATGTTGTGAGTATAGACCGAATTTTTCGCCACTCGGAATTATTATTCGGCAGGAATAAATGTACTTGTCTCAATTTTTACAACATCTATGCTGTTTTTTCGAGGTTTATTTAACAACTTATTGTAATCTTCAAACTGAATCTTTTGCAAATATTGAATTATCATGTTTTTGTGCGTTTGGCTTTATCTGTCAATTGCATTTAACATTGATTTTCATAATGTTTTATAATGAGTTGCTTATTTGAAACAATTATTGTGAAATTTTTTTTTTTTTAATTCACCGCAGATTTTTAGAGAAATTTTGTATTTTGTTGAGAGAGATTTTTATAGGTACGAACTCGCGGACGAATTATTACAGGGTTTCGGTCTTTTACAGGAGGTTTTTTGTCAAGAGGATATTTGATAAGAAATGACTATGGGGCAAAACAGTCATCGCACGAATACGTTTTCAAGCATCAATTGTTCAGGGAAGAAAAGAATTTTGAAAACAATTGCTAATGCCACTGTGTCCAGAATAAGGGTCTTGTCACGATTCGCTCATCCTTTGACACCGTAGGCAGATATGTACTGTGACGTGGTAATTTTGTCCACGTCACGAAAAATATAGAGATTGGCACGGCACAGAGGAAAACGTCGGGTTTCGACGAATTCCTCTCGAGATAATGTAAAAGGAGTCAAATGCGAGCGTATTTCCCTGTATTAATTTTATTTTTATTTTATTATTTTATTTTATACGAGCGAACGACGGTTTCAAATCATCGAGGACAGAAAATCCAAACATCGAGAATATTCTGGCCGTCGCTATTTTCGTCATATCATCGAAAGGGAAGGCATAGGTCGTCAAGGTCAGTCGGAGTTGTCATCGATGGAGCGCGAGAATCATATCAAGAGAGAGAGAGAGAAAGAGAGGTCGCTAGCTCAAAGCCCTCACCCTGAGCTGTCTGATCTCAAGCGGTGCGTCAAGCAGCATCGGGAATCTTCGGGAAGTCTCGGTTGGCACGAATCAACTGTCGCCAACGCCCTGAAAATTTGAATTTGCGAGAAAATGGGGGTGAATTGCGAGAACTTTCGAGAAAAGTCTAGATTCCACGAGTAGGCGAAGGATGGAGGGGTTAGGACCCAAATTCTCTAAAACCGCGTTTCCATAATCGTTCGGGGACTTTTCGCATCGAACCTCAACGGAACCTGACGTTTTCTGACGAGCCGTCGCCAACCCTGTACAAGAAAACGACGTAGCCGGAATTATCGAGTGGAATCATCCGTGGTCTTTTTTCGGATTTCCATCTTCTGAAACTGTAGCGGTGAGCCGTCGTCTCGCTTTTCATTTTGTTTTTATTGTGATTTTGTTGTTGTAAAAGAGCTCTTAAAACTTATCGAAATATCCCCTAATAAAAAGTCCTAGGGTCACGATATATTTCGATTGTTATTGTTGCCATTTTATTCGTTCTGTGATTGGTCGGTTCGGTTATACACCGTGTTTCGAGACCCACTGTTGGTTTGACAGTTGCAGTCCTGCTGTCATTTTGACAGTTGCGTGAATACGTGAGCGGTTATATGTTCCTATCAGAATAACGCTTTTTTCATGTGCATGAGAGTAGTATAATACATTCTAAAAATTGAATAATTTCATAAAGACGAATCAGATCATGTCTTTTTCTACCAAACAGCGTTCAATGATATGACCAAGAGATAAGCAACACATTCGAATAAAAAAGTATTTTTATTCGTTTATCAAATAACATAAAAGACATGGTTATTCATCTACACTTTTGTTTAGCTCGACATGAGAAATAATTTTTCGTTTAAATACGTTTCAGCTTGAAATTGAATATCATGCTTCTGATTCCATTCGCATTCAATTGAAATGCGAATTGATATTTATTACGTATCAGTTTCGGACACTAATAGATTTATCGTTGAACAATTCTGTAGATACACAGACTTCACAGGGAATTGAATTGTGAATCGTTAGTATGAACCATGAAAAAAACAATACATAAAGTGCAAGACAAGATCCCAGGACCCGAAATTTCGTGGTTCGGGTTGGTTTTCATCAAATTTCAGTGATTACGTCGACGGTTTTTAGTTGTCGAAATCCAGGTGGACTTGGTCATAATTTTTAATGTCCACGTGGATGACTGCAAGGGTTTCGTTGTCGAGGGCAAACTCTTCATCGTTTTCGATGTCCAGGACAAGGTTTCCATAGTCTTTTCTGTCTATAGGTCAACGGTTCCATATTTTTTGATATCTAGGTCGACGGCTTCATAGCTTTCGATGCCTACGTATATTTTTTCATAGTTTTCGCTATCTAGGTTGATGGCTCCATAGCTTTCGATGTCTGGGTATATTTCTTCGTACTTTTCGCAATCCAGGTTGAGGGCTCCATAACTTTCGATGTCTAGGTATATTTCTCCATGGTTTTCGACGTCTAGGTGTATTTCTCCACGGTTTTCGTGGTCTAGGTCGACGGCTCCATAGTCTTCGATGTCTAAGTATATTCCTCCACAGTTTCCGATGTCCAGGTATATTTCTCCATAGTTTTCGATGTCTAGGAACGTTACTACATAGTTTTTGATGTCTAGATATATTCCTTCACGGTTTTCGATGTTTAGGTATGTTACTACATAGTTTTTGATGTCTAGGTATATTTCTTTGCAGTTGTCGCAATCTAAGTCGACGGCTTCATAGTTTTCGATGTCTAGGTATGTTTCTCTACGGTTTTTGATATCTAGGTCGACGGTTCCGCACTCTTCGATGTCTAAGTATATTCCTCCATAGTTTCCGATATCCAGGTATATTTTTGCATAGTTTTCACTGTCTAGGTACGTTTCTACATAGTTTTTGATGTCTAGGTATATTTCTCCATGGTTTTCGATGTCTAGGTATGTTTCTACATAGTTTTTGATGTCCGGGTATATTTCTTTGTAGTTTTCGTTATCTAGGTCGACGGTTGCAAAGTTTGATGTCTAGGTCGATGGCTCCATGGTTTTCAAGGTCTAGGTAGACGGCCCCATAGTTTTTGAGGTCTAGGTCGACGGTTCCATAGTTTTTAATGTCCAGATCGACAGGTCCATTGTTTTCGATGTTTTGGTATTTTTCTCAACCGTTTTTGATGTTTAGGTCGACGGCTCCATGGTTTTCGAGGTCTGGGTGTATTTCTCCACAATGTCCGTGGTCTAGGTCGACGATTCCATAGTCTTCGATGTCTAAGTATGTTCTTCCATGGTTTCCGATGTCCAGGTATATTTTTGCATAATTTCCGATGTCTAGGTATATTACCCAATAGTTTTCGTTATCTAGGTTGACGGTTGCAAAGTTTTTGATGTCTAGGTTGAGGGCTCCATGGTTTTCGAGGTCTAGGTCGACGGCTTCATGGTTTTTGAGGTCTAGGTCGACGGTTCCATAGTTTTTGATGTCTAGATCGACAGGTTCATTGTTTTTGATGTCTAGGTATATTTTTCTATTTTTTTCGATATCTACGTACATTTCTCCATAGTTTTCGATTTCTAGGTATATGTCCCCATAGTATTCGCTATCTGGATTGATGGCTCCATAGCTTTTGATGTCCAGGTATATTTCCCCATAGTTTTCGTTATCTAGGTCGACGGCTGCAAAGTTTTTGATGTCTTGGTATATTTCTCAACAGTTTTCGATGTCTTGGTCGACGGCTCTATAATTTTTGATGTCTAAGTATATTTCTTCATAACTTCCGCTATCTTTGTGGGCAGCTTCACAGTTTCCGATATCTAAGTATAGTCCCTATACTTTTCGGTGTCTAGGTCGATGGCTTAAGGGTTTTCGATATCTAGGTGTATTTCATTACAGTTATTGAAATCCAGATCAACGACTTCGTGGTCTTTAAGACACGGAAGGTTTCGAAGCCACAGAAGACTGTGAAAATTTTTTACCGAACACCGATATCCATGAAGCCGTCGACTTAGACGTCGAAAATCGTTGAGAAATACTTACCCAAGAAAAGAAAGGCGTGGGACGTCGTGGCAAAGATGTGACTAGGCACTGCAGGGTATGGCTTACCATGGGCTGAGTATGGCTGAACATTGGGTCCTTTGATCTTGCCGGAAAGCCAGATCCACGTCACTTACGCCGTTCAGCTTTCCCAATGTTTCGCCATACTCAATTCATGGTGAGCCATACGCTACAGTACTTAGCCACACTTTTGCCACGATGTGTCCGGTCGTTACTTTTTTACTGGAGATGATAAAGCAATGCAAAAAAGAAAAGCCCAATGTGCTGCCGTACTCAGCCCTCGTAAAAAAAAAAAAAATGTGCAAAGCACAGCGCAAATTAGGGTCAAACTCTATTTTGCCCAGTCACAGGTTTGCCGAGGTGTGCTGGGCTTTGTTCAATTCAATGTGCCAGCAAATATATTTCTTGCCAGTGTAATATGCACCACTTCGATTGCTTAAAAAAATATTGTTTTTCAATACGTAACTTTTCTTCATGTTGAGTAAACAGTTTGATTAGCGAAAAGAGGAATTTGTTAGAGTAATACATGGACCGATAAATAAACGACCAATTTTCATCCCTTATTGATCATGGACCAAACTTCGGCTTAACACTCTTGCTTTAGAATCTCTTTTTTCACAATAAAAAATCGAAGAGGTTGAAATACCGCGAGCGATATCAAATTTTATGAAAAAAAAAATCGTGGTGTAGAATGAATATGACGAGGATGAGAAACGCAGTGAAGAAGCAGAAAATAGTGACCATATTGTAGGAAAGAAGACCATGGGGCGTTATTTCTAGAAATTCCTACCAATGACAAGTAAAAGTTGAAAATGTACAAAGATTGTTAACTCTTTGAAAGGAACATTTTTCTATTGATAATTTTGAATAAATTGAAAAATTTAATATGACGGACGTAATATGGAGACTGTTAGATCAAGTTCGGTTTTTGAAAAATTTGAAGATTTTTTTTTTGGAAATACGGGCATGCTGAAAAATCTGGAAAAAATTGATATGATGGTACTAGATGTAAAGTACAGTAAAAAAATGTAAAACAATTGGGGACTTCTTTTAAGAACAGCCGAATTCGCTTAAAAAAAAAACAAGTCTTTTACATTTTAATCATTTATAACTAATTATAATTAAATCCAAATATACTTTTTTCCATAAGTATCTTATAGCATGAACTTTCAAGAATGTACAAAGTACTTACAAGTTTGAAGATATTGCATAATACAACAGAAATGACGAAGAAAAAAGGTGGAATATATATGTACCCTCCCTTGAAAAGTTACTAGAATTAAAAAATAAATACAATTAGATTTGTCGCTTCAACTGTTGATGGTAAATACAAATATGAATCTTATGAAGGCCATAGTCAGGTTTGAATTGTGAAAAATAAATAAGCTGAATAGAATAAATTAAACTGACCAAAATAATTGATCAGCTGAATAATATATCCATCGATACATCCATAATATATCGATGGGAACCGAGCTCAAAAATTTTGTTTAGGTACCAAAATACACCAGTTAAAATATCAGCCTTTAATATTAATATTAAGTTAGTGTGAATCTCTCTTGTCGATTTTCCATAAGGATAACACAGGAGTACTAATTTTTTTTCTTTCCGATTTTCGTAACTCACGAACGATACGTCGTGATGTAAAGTTCTTTGCATATTTTTATAGAGAATTGAACGCTCTGCAAAAAAGGTCTGATGTCACTTTCCGGTAAATCAACTCAGTCAACAATTATTCAAGGTCAAAACAAAATTCACGATCAATGTAGCTTTTTCTCCAAAAAAACTCAAATTTTTTAGTTCAAAGGGCTGAAAACGAACTAAAAGTATATTTGCGAACTGCTCCAAAATAGGTTGATTTCAATATGCTTTTTCAATAAAAGAAGAGCTGCAGCGTTACCGCAAAATCGTTCGTATTGTAAAAAGAAATAATAAAATTCAAAATAAGAGATATTTATAACGCTTATTCAACATTTTTTTCGGGTGAACTCGGTGCTTCATGTAGGGTTAATATAAATTTTTATCACACGTACATTAAATGATCAGCCTGGTGAAAACAAGATTCATAAAATATATTGGTCACATTGACTGATATTCGGTCATGAGTTATGAAAAACTATTGCTTCTTTTTTTATTTAAAATTTGGTGCTGAGAAAAAAAATGTTAGAGCGCTGCAGCGCCATTAGGAAACCGCTCGCGCGCGGAAGCGCGCGTGATAGACCCTAGTCGTATTAAAAGAGCGATATTGTTTCGGGGTACGTTCGCGTTTGAAAGAATCATTTAATTATTTTTAACGTTTGATCACGGTGTAAAATCTACCGTATTTTCCGTTGGGTTATTTAGAATTGCCGAGAGGAATTCGAATTTCATTTTTATTTGTTCGACGAGAGTCCTTAGAGTAAGAAATCACGTAATTTTGCCTTGTATAATTTTCGATTGAAATTGGATCATAAGATTTATTATTTAATTCAAACGAATTTTTGACGGAGACAATTAAATCTAATTTTATTTATAATTTTGTTAAAAGTGATTTTTCACTCAAATTGTAATTTATAATTCTCGAGAAAAACGAGACCAATATTATATTTTTCCGGAAACAAATAATTTATTGTTCAATAATCCATATATTAAATTTAACTGATTTAAATAAACTCACAATTGTAATTCCGGATATCTTGTGCCTTCATGTGAATCTATTTCGTATTTTATCATAATCCCGCCCCTCTACCAAATTGGTTTCAAACTACAGCTACGACCGGGAAAACCTATTCTTTCGTTCTCGATAATTTCCAAAAAAAATTTGTCTAATTTCATCTTAGGCTGGCGTCCAGGAGATTCTCGAGATCGGAATATTTTGTGCGACTCAGGGGAAAAGTCGTTACAGTACATATACTTGTCTCGAGTCGCTATGTGACTCTTAATTTATAGTGTAAAATTGGATTACATTGACTATTTTTTTTTTTTCGAGCTTCCGTCTCATATCCAAAGCTTCCACACCTGATTTGTTTCAGGCTGGAGAAGAAGCATTTAAAAAATCTGCCTGCCATGAGAATAATGCATGACGAAAAATATACTCGCTGCAACGGTCAGTGGTATCTCAAATTTATACAATACGAGCTAGGAAACGAGAAGAAAAAAATAACTCGGTTTGTTATGCTATCCCGATTTGAAGAATTATGTCTTTTCATTTTTCAAGAGAAAATTTGTACGATCATACGTACATGCATGCAACATAAATATGCGTACTCTTTTACGGTCTGTTAGATGCGTACGTGAGAAGGTGGTTCGAAAGCAGCAGTATGGTATCATCTTGTTGGCGGGGGAGGTCAGGAAACGGAGGATGTGGTAGAGAGACGAATTCGCGCGAGTAGAGAATTCGCGTGAGGAAAGATTGACGTCTCCGTTGGTCTATAAATATTGCTGTTCTTCCGTGGAATTTGCCGAGAACTAGAAGTGTAAGAGAAAAGCCCTGGGGCTTCTTATTCCTCTTTCCCACCCCTTCTCAACAATTTCTCTTCCTCTTATTCCTTACCTCGTATGTCCACCTTGTCGGGAAATGTTACAAGCGTAAATTCACGAATTGCACGTTCAAATGGTCCCATTTACTCGTGAGTTGTATTATGTTCAGTGGAATGTGTCAAAAAAGTTCAAATTTCCTGGTGGGCTTCTATTGGTTTTATGACCCCAAAAGAAGAAACGATCTTAATAGAGAACTCACCGATCTAGAGGCGCGGCAGCGACTTGAGACAAGTACATTTATGAAAGAGAGTTCGCTCCGAGACTCTTTACCGGAGACATCGCGATTCGAATGGTTTTCGAAAAGTTTCAAGATTTGTTTCTGTAATATTTATTAAATTACAGCAGTTCGGAAGATGTTGCGAGTTCACGTATTTTTTATTTTTTTTTCTCCTTCGATCGTGACCTATTGGAACTCTGTAGCTTAACGCATATCAAAGATATTAACATATCATTTTTTCGTTGGACCAAAAAATTGTGCATTTTTTCGCACACATTTTTGATGTTTATTTGTTTTTTTTCGTAGTCGCTGTCTAGTGACACTAGTAATATCTGGACGATACACTGACTCTATACCTATATATTTCCGGTTGACTTTTCTGTTCAAGCTCATTTTACAATGACAGCTGTGAGTAAAAAAAAGGTTATAAAGATCGCGGTTGTCTGTTAGAAGTGAGTTTGTTTGTTGTGAGGCTAAAGGAATAAGAACACAAAGATCGCGAGTGTGAAAGTTAATGACAGGTATTTTTATAAATTTCGTTTTTGGTTTCATCAGAATTTTTTCTGTATCATTAATAGTGATCGTTGTGAAATTTTAAAAAAGTTGTAAAAATCGCAGAAGTGAGAATAATTGAATCTGTGATTATCTTTCATTCATTATTTTTGTTTATAGTTATGTTTGCGATTGAGATTTTTTTTTCAATCAACGTTTGATGATTGAAAACAGCTGTGTCGGTGTGAATAACTGTAAAATTGAAACAGTATGTTTCCGTTGCTTGTTTTTTTGGAATTTTAAATAAAAAATATCTTTAAGAAAAATATACAAAAAATACAAAAAATTACATAAAAAAAAAACTTAAGCTAAAAAAATTACAAACAAAAAAACTCGAGAAAGAAAAATTACCACCAAAAAAAACTGGAGCAGAAAAAAATTTCGGCTGGTGTACTTGGCGAGTTTGTAACTATGAGGTGTAAGTACATTATGTGAAATATACCAAACATTTCGCCAAGTACACCAGCCGAAATTTTTTCTGCTCCAGTTTTTTTGGTGTTAATTTTCTTTCTCGAGTTTTTTTGTTTGTAATTTTTTTAGCTTAAGTTTTTTTTATGTAATTTTTTGTATTTTTTGTATATTTTTCTTAAAGATATTTTTTATTTATTAAGTCATTATAATGAATTGGTTTTTAGAGAGATAACATTTTTGAAGATGAAATATAGAAAATACTGTGTATTTGGCCATGATTAATTGCACGTACTTGGCCATTCAATAGATCTAAATTATTTAACAACTTTTTGGGAACTTTCCCCAACTACGAGGTTGGAATTAAAAAATCTTGGTACAATTTGATTTTTTTTCAAATGATAATGAAAAAGTTTTGTATCAAATGTATGATGTTGAAAGGTTTGTTAGATAGTTTTTGTAGAAGCAGATTTTTACTCCGACAACTTTGTCAGTCGTAAAAAAATTGTGTGCGTTTGGTTTTTTTAATGGTTTGAATATTTTTTTCTGTGGATGTATTTTCATACCTTATGTTGAATCAATTTTTGAAGAGGATTTTCGTTCAGAGGAATCTCTACATGAGTAACAAAAGTCGGGTTTTGGCATATACGTGACGTTTTTCCTTTTTTTTTAGTTGTAAATTTATTCGGACAGTTTACGAGTAGACAAGGAACTGCTTGAAAAAAAATCGTTTTTAGAAAGTTTGTGGGTATTAAACGAATGACATCGCAAGACTCTCGAAGTTTTGTTATCGTGAAATCAATATTATTTACATCTACTAGCCGTGCTTGCGGGCTTCGCCGGCGGCATGTCTTGCATGTGCATCTAGCTGTGCATTCACGGAAATTTAATTTTTTTTTTTTTTTTTTTTCTTTTCAATTTTATTTCGAAAAATCTTCCATGAGACACAGGGAAGAATAGGCGCTGCACGTATGTATGAATATGAACAACCGGTTCTAAAAAATTGCTATTTCATCAAAATAATTGAAAGCAATTACATAAATGTACTCTCGACTTTGCCAACAACCGAGTATTTCTGAACATACATCATTGTGGCGGTTTATAATTTCATCATAGTTTTGTATTCTATGATGAATAAAAAAAAAAATGTTTGAATTTTTTTTTTTTTTAAATCTATATCGAAGAAAGTATTATGATCTTACATGGGCCATCTTTTTGCGTTTTCCTTTCAATTCCAGACGTAATTCTTCAGTTTTCTTATGAATAAAATTATCAAACGAAAGATTTTCATTTTCTTAATTTTTCATCATTCATTTGTTCGTTTTCCAATTTTTTTTAAATTGATAAATCGATTTTTTTTCGTTTATACATATTTAACTACCGATGAGTTTTGATAATGAGAGATTGAACGAAATCCTTCAACTTTTTTTTCCATTTCTCTAAAAATTAAGACAACAAAATTTTGTAAAACCATAAACTCGGTTTGAATCATGATCTCTCATCTCGTGAAACTATCATCGTAATCGGTTCTGTGGTTTTCGATTGTAAAGCGGCCAAACATTTTTTAGCGAACAGATTTATATATATGAGGCATTCCACGCCAAACCGGTGGACTTTTTCCCTGACCCCTGCCAATTTGGTTCATTTTTTTATATGATTACGTCGAGTCTGAAAGTTACAAAGAATTTTTTTTAGATTTTTATAAACAACCCTTAAAAAAAAATTTCGAAAATATCGCCCCGTTTTCAAAATCTGACAAAAAAAACTCCCAAAAATCCATGATTAAATGTAGAAAATTGAAAGCTATCATTCATAGTGGGAGTGTGATTTTTTCTGTGTTTTGCGAGCTATTAATGTTCTAAAAATTCCGATAAATTCGAAGCCCGCTAATTTCGGGCTGATTAATTGTTCAAAAATTGTGAGCAAAATTAATTTTAGCTATAACAATATTTACATATCTGCACAAAGCAAGCAGTTCTCAAATTTATCGGAATTTTTTCAACGTTGATAGCTCGTAAGAAAAAAACGCCTCGTATTATAAATCTGAAAAAATTTTCTAACATCCGCCATTATGTGTAAAAAATTTTAAGCGTTCAGAGAAATAACCAAAAAAAATTAAGGTAACAGAGATATGAACATGAAAAAAATGTGAGATACTTGAACGTCAAAAAAATTTACAGCTCGCTAACCAGTGCGAAACCATGTTTGAAATTTTTAGCGTCGTTCGGAGATAAAATAAAGTATATCCTCTGAAAAATTCAAGCAATTCCGAGTTAATAGAAAAACGTTACAGCCAGCTGAAAACAGTGATTTTTTTTTTTAGAAACCAGCCAGTTTTGATAAGCTGTGTATAAAAAGTGAAAATATATAAAGATCAGTATAGGAAGAGATAAAATATACTTACACAACGAATTTGAGCCGTCTACTTGAAAACAATTTTTTGCTCTGGCAGCGTTTCAAAAATACGCGAAATTTTGTTTGAATAGTAATTTAAAAAGAGGGTGCTAATTAAACCAGATTTTAGTTCAAAGTGAAAAACCATTTTTTTTCTTAAAAATACAAGGTTAAAGAAAAAAATGCTGCTCCATTTGAGTCTTCAAGCTTTATAAATCTCATCGAGAGAAAAAATTATAAGGATGGCTAAAACGTTGACTTTTTAAAAACTTGAAAGAGTTTTACGGCTATTAGATTTCTTCAAATTGAGTTCGAAATTGGAGGCGTATTTTTTCTTCTTACTTACACTACTGTCGGAAAATTTCCGGACAAAAGTCGGAAAAAGGTGCCACACTCTTTTTCATGTTATTCCGTCTATAATGTAGATAAATTAATTTAATAAACGGCATTTTTAAGGAGAGAAATCCAATTGCATTATGCTTTTTTTGAAAAATTTTTGCGATTTTTTTTACGACTAGGACGTCATTTTGAAAACGACAATTTTTCGTCTTTTTTTTTTCCTTTTTACAGAGCGACCGCGTTTTCAGTAGAATTTTTTTTTTTTTTAATTTCTTTGACCGGATCTTGAAAAGGCAAAACTCAAGCTTCAATTTCGTTTTTTATAAAATCCGTTACGATTTTTTTGGAAAAAGTTATCATAATTTTGGCGAAAAAAGACGAAATTCAGAAATTCTTGCGTAACACGAAAACTATCACATTTAGAAAAAAATCTTAGAGAAGTGAAAAGTTGCCTCTGAGATTGTTCTAGTCACTCGATTTTTTCCAGATTTTTATTCCGAAATTTTTTTTTTCATTGATTTTGGTCGAACTCCAGGTCTATCAATTTCCGTAATTTAAAAACTATGGGTTTTTTCACCAAAAGTCCAGGGACAAAAAAGTTTTATTTCTTCATTTTAAACGGTCTGTAATTTTTTCAGATTTTTTTTCGAATATTTTTATCCGACGATGTTGACGATGATTATGAACATTATCGGAGAAAAAAAATCTGAAAAAATTCCAGTGGAAGACTACGGTGTTGCTGAGACAGAACTAATCAATTGATTTAAACGTACGACTACAATCAAAGGTACTGAGAGAATCCACTGTATGATCCCAATAAAGGTGGTACCACCCATTATGGAAGATTATTCATTTTAAACAGAATTCAGAGTGCACAAATTGTTAACCATCAAAAGAATAAATTTATTTCTCATTGAAAAGGAACAAAACCCAAAAATTCCCCTAGGAAAAAAAAGGTCGGGACAAGTACATTGATGGTCCCTCGTTTGCTGATAATATCAAAAAAGTGTAAAAAAAAATTCTATAAAAAAATCATGAACCTTACTGAAAGTGATTTCAACACAATTGAAAAAAAATCACAATTCAGCAAAAAACATTATTAAAAAAAAATAAAACTATAAATCTGTAATTATTTTGTGAAATGAAAAAAATTCTAATAAACCGTGAGAAAATCTTAAATACACCACTCGAAAACATTGCTGATGTAAATAACCAACAAATTTCGCTTGAAAACATTTGTGTTTTGGTGTTATCATAGACGGTTAGAAATTTTTATTGTGTCGCGTGCATTTTTTCATGGATACACAATAAAATCCCTTGTATATTACAGGAAAGACCAGAAAACCTGAAGGTATTTTTCTCAATTCCCTGATTTTCATTCTCCTGATTCAAGAGCCCTGATTTTGGTTTGAATGAGCAATTTGAATAAAAAGTGATGGGCCGGACAAGTACTTTTAACACGTATTTAAACATAATTTGTACCGATCCAATCGACGTCGAATGTTGTGAATAATATCAGGGGATCCTAAAGTCGGAGACGAATCGATTTTCTTATAAGTCTCTACCACCATAAAGTAACAAATGACTTCCCCTTCGATGTGATTTTATTGGATTAGCCATTTTATCAAAAAGTCATGGGCAGGAAGATTCCTTATAAGTTTCTGCTGTCGAAAAGTTACTCATGACTTCACTGCTCTTTGGGCCAGAATATGTTGAAAAAAAATGGGTTGGTATCGTTCTATTTGTCGGAAAGCAAGATTTTGGGGATTTTTATGGTTGTTGATTTTTTTGTCATTTCGATAAAACGTTCTGAGCCAGACGAGTATTCTCAACCCTTATAAGAACATAATTTCATAATGTTAAAATTGCGAATTATTAATAAAATACTTCTCCTCGAATTGATATGATAATTTTTAGTGCTGGACTCAACTTAGATAGTAACTTTTTTGATTCTTCAGAACTTTTTCAAGTTTCTGATGCGTCCCGTAGGAATGAATATTCCGAATTGCTAAAAAATACTTGGCCTCGAGTTGATATCATGAATTTTGGTACTGCACGTAACTTGGTAACTTTTTTGATTTATCAGTAGAATTCTTTCAAGTTCTTCATGCATCCCATAGGAATGAATATTCCGAATTACCAATAAATACTTGGCCTCGAAATGGTATCATAAATTTTAATGCTGTACGTAACTTAGATGGAAACTTTTTCAATTCATTTAGTCATTCCTCCTTTTTAATAAGATGAGAAGAGGGGTATCGGTTTTTAAAATGTTTTCAAGCGAAATTTGTTGGTTATTTACATCAGCAATGTTTTCGAGTGGTGTATTTAAGATTTTCTCACGGTTTATTAGAATTTTTTTCATTTCACAAAATAATTACAGATTTATAGTTTTATTTTTTTTTAATAATGTTTTTTGCTGAATTGTGATTTTTTTCAATTGTGTTGAAATCACTTTCAGTAAGGTTCATGATTTTTTTATAGAATTTTTTTTTACACTTTTTTGATATTATCAGCAAACGAGGGACCATCAATGTACTTGTCCCGACCTTTTTTTTCCTAGGGGAATTTTTGGGTTTGATATCACAGCTTTTTTCTCAAAAATTCCTCAACCTTTTTTGATGATAATAAGATTTTGTTTTGAATTTCTATGGGTTATTATGTTAGTACATTTTTAAAGATTCTATGCTCATGGTACAGACATGCCTAACGTAAAAATTGTATATCGCGAAGTTTATCCACACCACCACAGACGTAGAGTTCCAGGCGTGTTTTTTTTTAACATGGTATTCCCAAGAGGCCCAATTCACATCTCATTGTTTGCAAATTCGTTGCTAGTTCATCCGTAGTTGGACCGTCTCTGCAAGTTGATACGAGTAACGACTAAGGTTATCGATAAGATTCAAGTCAACATGCTACATTGAAAAATGAAAGTGATAAATGAAAAAAACGTAACCTTGGCTTGTCTCCAGGGCGATAGGGATTTTTTTCTGCAACTTTAGTTTTTTTTACCTCTTTAAAACGGAAAAGCATGGCAGAATCTCGATTTTCAGCCGAGATATGAATTTCAGCTTGTAACCGATGTTGTTGTCAAATTCCACGATAAAAACTCGTTTTTTCACGACAGTGTAGATGAAAAAACGTAACCTTGGCTCGTCTCTAGGGTGATTGTGATTTTTTCCTGCAACTTTAGTTTCTTTTGCCCTTTTGAGATGAAAAAGCATGGAAGATTCTCGATATTTAGGTGATAGATATGAATTTCGACTAGTAACATTCGACTTCAGGATAACAACTCGTTTTTCCACTAAATTGGAAGTGAAAAAATATTGCCTTGTTTTTTCACCCGGGCATGGAGGAGATTTTTTCAGCAACTTTGGGTTATTTGGCCCCTTCGAGACGGAAAAGCATGGCAGAATCTCGATTTTCAGCCGAGATATGAATTTCAGCTTGTAACATCCAATTTCAGGATAAAAACGCGTTTTTTCATGATATTATTATTGAAAAAACGTTACCTTAGCTTGTCTCCAAGGTGATTGGGATTTTTTCCCTGCAACTTTAGTTTCTTTTGCCTCTTTGAGACGGAAAAGCATGGGAGAATCTTGATTTTTAGGCGAGATATGAATTTCGGCTTGTAACATCCAATTTCAGTATAAAAACTCGTTTTTTCACGATATTGTTATTGAAAAAACGTTATCTTAGCTTGTCTCCAAGGTGATTGGGATTTTTCCATGCAACTTTAGTTTCTTTTGCCCCTTTGATACAGAAAAGCATGGGAGATTCTTGATTTTCAGGCGAGATATGAATTTCGGCTTGTAACATATAATTTCAGGATAAAAACTCGTTTTTTCACGGAATTGTAGCTGAAATTACGTTACTTTGGCTTGTCTCCAGAAAGATTGGAATTTTTTTTCTGCAACTTTAGTTTCCGTTGCCCCTTCGAGATGGAAAATCATGGGAGAATCTTGATTTTTAGGCGAGATATTAATTTCGGCTTCTAACATCTAACATCCAATTTCAGGATAAAAACTCTTTCTTTCACGAAATTATTAACCCTTTGAAGCATAGTGACATACTGGTATCCATTGGATTGAAGGAAAACAGAGTTAAAGTAGGTGACATACCACTATGCCACTATGCTTCAAAGGGTTAAAAAAAATAATAATTTCACATCTTGTCAACAACGAGGTAAAGTCTTGATATTCTTTATTACCTTTGAAGGAATACCATGAGAATAAAAGGTGTCAGTTTTTATCATATTCTCGTTGAATTTCAAAGAAATATAGCAGTATTTTATGGGTACTCCCAAAACAACATATTAGGCAATGCGGACAAATTTAAACCAGAATCCTACCTTAGAAATTAAATTAAGTTATTAATACTATCAAATGAGGACAGTTGTATCAGTTGCATTAGTCTCGCACAAATCTCAATGCAACCAGAAGCATAGCGACCATGAAAGAAACTTATTAAACATAGAAAATGTTTCAATTTATTATGCCGAATCGAAGCCAAAAATCTGCTGCATTCCGATGATACATATTTTGATACTTCCGGAAAAAGAGCGATGATTGCTAAAACAGATTTTTCAATTCATTTTGTCAAAATAGAAGTCGAAGGGTAGAAGAACGTAATGTTCACTGGATCTAACAAAATTGGAAACATCTCAATGTATTCATCTTGTTCTGAAGCCAAAAATTCGTATTCCATTAAAAAATGAGCATCCGATGATTTTTTGTAATCATATTTGAAATCCATAGTACTACAATCAATGATGAAAAGTGGAAATACTTACAAATAGCACACAACATGTCACTTTACAAAAATGTTAAAGTTTGCATGTATCCGCGGCATTCCAATTATCTACATTTTGATACGTACAGAAAAAAATCAGCGGAAAACTTTTCAAAACTACTTTTCGAATTTAATATGCCAGAACTACAGAGGGGGAGCAAAAAAATACAGCGCACTTCAAGCTCAACGGAAATGAGTAGTCAATTACTTTTGTAATAAATTTTTCAATTCATATGACATGATCGGAGCCAAAAAGTGGAAATACTTGGTACACAAGCCGCTTCACAGAAATGTCAAAGTTTGTAGGTATCCGCTGTATTCCAATGAATCAAATTTTGATACCATCAGAAACAGAGCATCCAAAGACTATCTGAAACAACGTTTTCAAATATATTATGAGAAAAGTAAAGTAAAAAAGAGTAAAGCATAGTGCACTTTAGACCCCACAAAATTTCAAACTTTTTTATGTATTTTTCTTAAGATTTTCAAGACAAAAATTCTGATTTTATCCAAAAATGAGCAGCGGGAGACTTTTTATAATAAATTTTTTAATCCATTATGCCAAAGCTAGAATGAAAAAGTGAAAATCTATGGTTCATATGTTGCTTCAAGAAATTTTCAAAAGTTGTATGTATTCGTTGCGATCTGATGACAGAATTTTTCATATCATCAGAAAAAGTGTATCCGAAGACTTCTCCAGAAACAACTTTTCATATTTTTATTATACCATAAGTAAAATGAAAAAATGGAAAAACAAATATAGTGCACTTCAGCCCCAGCAAAATTCAGAAAGTTGAGATGTATTTATTGCATTTTGTCGACAGAACATCCATGATTCATAAAGTACTTCACAAAGTTTTCAAAAGTTGTAGGTATTCTTGACATAACGCACTTCAGTCCAACGAAATTGGAAAATTTTCTATCTATCCATTCCGTTTTCAAGCCAGAAATTTCCATCCTATCCAAAAATGTGCCTCCGATGACTTTTTATAATAATTTTTCAAACTCTCATTACCACAATCAAATCTGAACAGCGGAAATACTTAGCACACATGTCGCTGCAAAAAATTTCCAAAGTTTGCAAGTGTCCGCTGCATTCTACTTATCTAGTTTTTGATACTAATAGAATAAAAACAGCGGAAAACAATTTGAAACCACTTTTCCAATTCTTCATGCCAGTACTGAAGAAGGAAAGCAAAAAAACACAGCGTACTTCAAGTCCAACAGAATTCAAAACTTTTTCAGGCATCAACGATGGGGTTTCAAAGACAGCAATTTCGATCCTAGCTGTTCAAGAACAAGCCGCTGAAGACTTTTATAACAAGTTTCCGAATTCATTTGTCACAGTTGGAGCCAAAAAGTGGAAATACTTGGTACACATGTCGCTCCGCAGAAATTCTAAACTTTATAGGTATCCGCTGCATACCGATGACAGAAATTTGATCCTACTGAAAAAAAAGTACCCGGCGATGACTCCCTGAAATATTTTTTTTTCAAATTCCTAATGACACACGTAGTAAAGGAAAGTGAATGAACATAGTGCACATTGAGTCCAACGAAATTCAGTAATTACTGTCGTTTCCGTGGCTATTCGCAGACAAAATTTTGAGCGCATCGAAAAGTAAACAGCTAAAGACTTTTTGTTATGAATTCATAATAAGAGATGGAAAGTGGGAAGACTCAAAGTACTGGTCGCTTCATAAAGTTGTGAAACTTTGTAGGTGCTCGCTGCATCTCACCGATACCAATTTTGATACTCTTAGAAAAAAAGCACCCGAAGACTTTTCAAAACAACTTTTAGATATCATTATACACAATCAGAGCGGAAAGTGAATAACTTGGCATACACTGAACCCAAAACATTTCTTAAAGTTCGGGTGTATCCATTAGGTCAAAATGAGAAACAATTTTATCCTGTCAATTAACGAGCAACTAAAGACTTTTTGTAACAAATCTTTCAACTTATGTTGCCGCAGTGGAAGCGAAGAAGTATAAATGCACAGCAAACACATTTTCACAGACACAATAAATCTAATCAGCACACACATATTATGATTTTTTATTCGAATTCATCAATAAATCAATACATATATACAATAATTGCGTGTTCTCGAAATGAAATTTCTGACTCCAAGTTATAGGTTAACCTGGATTTATCGCAGCTGGGTAATAAAAACGCATTTAAATATTTATGGCACTTGAATAACTTTTTTGATGATCATTATGTACATCTGGTTTTCTTAATATTATGACACCACACCACCAATTTTAATAAAATAAATAGATTTTATGCATTTCATTAGACGATAAACGTTTTTTTTCATTTATCCGGCACTTCGTTATATGTCGAAACTGTTTGTTTACACCATCAAAAACTGACAGATGGTTGTTCAATATATAAATATAGATATTTAATAAAAACACTTCACGAAAGAAAATGACAAAATTAACTAATTAATTCACCACGAATATATCTAGCACACGGTACACACATCCCGAACTTTGCACTGTCAAAACAATTATTAACATATAGCCGATCACACTTTTCTTGGTTATAGCGGCGAGGTGTGAGTCTGCGACACCGCCGTGAAGTTAGCCCCGAGGACATGAGGCCTTTGATGGTGTTATATATACACACGTCAAAAACTTGAATGTGTTAGTAGTTTTTGCATAATGTCGACCCTGTGCAAAGTTTTTTCTCAGCAAATACGCCACGAGTCATGCTGATTTCGGGCTCAATCGAAAGGGAATTTCCTAATTGTTCTCCAGTTCAATTTGCAAGGCATCAAATGACTCCTGAGCTTCGTAATTGAACGAAATGACATGCCAAATTTACCCCCACCACCGCGAATCGTTTTATTCAGAGAAAGTATAGTCTCGGCGAGCCTTGGGCCAGCAGACGACAGAGCTGTCAATGTACTTGTCCCGAGACTCTACCGAGTCTCTTGATATGTATAGAGTACTGATTCACTTTTTCAATCATTGCGTAATTTTTCATTTCTAAGGAGAAATTAGTAAAAAAAAAAAAAAAAAAAAAAAACGAATGCAATTTACAATCTGATTATAGGAGAAAATTTCCAGTGTTAGGAGAACAGCATTGTGGATTGTGTGACTGTTGAATTTGATTTCAATTTACTGAAAAAACGAAAAAAAAATTTTCGAAACACGAAATGCAATCGAAGAAATAGCGTGCCCACGATGTAACTGGTCTTAAAAATCTTCAATTTGGTCCAAGTTTTTTTGAAAATTTTTTGAAAAAAATCAAAATATGTAATCATCTTGAAATCGTCGATTTTGTTCTTCAACCTGAATAAAAATAGAGAAAAAATTCAACTACAATTTTTTCGTTATCACACTTCAAAAGTACAATGAAAAACCAATATTTTGAAAAAAAAAGTTCGATTCCGTCCATTTTTCGAAGAGTTGTGAGCTTTTGAAAAAAAAATCATCGAATTTTTGAAAAAAATATATCTCGTTAGGCAATTGAGGGGAAAATTTGAAAAAAATCAAGAAAGGCTCATTCAACACATAGAACATTATAAAAAACTTTGAGCCAATTTAAAAACTGTAAGGTTCTGAAGTGGCTGATTTGGCATGAAATGCCCCATATATATTCGATGTACAGAAAAGCATGTGTATTATACAGACAAAAGAAACTGCTCTCTCAAAGAAAATATTGTGCTTTCGTCTTTCTATTTCGTGAGATCAAAATATTACAAAAAATGTGAACGCAGGATTATGAACGATTTGCAAATTGTTTAAATCCTCAGTACAATCAGCGATGAATTCTATTGAAAGGGATGCTTTGCGATCATATCAAAATCGCAAATACTGAGAAAAGTGACATTCAAGATTATCTCGTTAAACATACAAACTTCGATATTCTTCGGATTTCAAAAAAATTTAAGAAGAATATTAAGGAGACTGCGAAATTTCTCCACACTTCATTGCTTTTTGGTGGTTAGCTGTGGTTGGGTCGATCAGCTCGATAAATCTCATCACATAACTTCGGGCTCTCCTTTTTTCGCTTTCTCCGTCTGACTCTCGTAAAATATGTCAAAAATGAGGGGAGCGAATAAGATGCTTCGATTGCTTGGAAGCTAAGAAGAGTGAGAAGAGTGGTTTGCGTTTGGGAGAGAGAAAGTTTCAAAAATAGCTGGTCAAGTTTTCGCTGTGTGGATGAGATATAGAAAACGGAAGGATCTATTAATAATCGTATAATATATGCATAAACACGTGAATACGTGTGGGTGCGCATGGAACGAAATGGTATAACGAAGGAGAGCAAGCTGGTTATACGTCGATTCGCCATTTCATGAAGGATACATAGTATGGATGAATTATGTCTCAGACCGGAGACAGCAAGCAATCAGACCATTTCCATTATTATGAATCATAAGATCGGTAGGTTTGTGGTTGTCCTGGTGGAGTAAAATGTTGAAAATAAGCGAATGTTCACTACCGGTTTTCCCTAGCATGTTCTTTCTCGTTTTTTCGTTTATCCTCCGTGACATCATAATTCATTGCCACGTTAAACGGTTATTCCACGGGTTAATTTGAATGCCGGTTATATAGCCCTATAACATCCCTATGGGATGTTCTTCCGTGGACGATACTATCTATCTTGCTCTCTTCAATCATACATCTCGTTTTTTTTTTTTAATCGCATTTTTTATTTATGGTCTCGGGATTGAGAGGACTGACTAATAACAATATTCTGAAAAGTACAGTCCCTCCAGCTGTTTTTCGTGCACTCCGATGAGTCGTTTTTGAAAATGTAATTAATTAAGAAATGTCAACTTCATGCGTAGAACGAGAAATGGGCTTGACAGGCGCTAAGTGCTCGTGGTCAATTCTGTCTGGTATGGTTAAACCTTTCTATAATGGTGCGCGCCATCCTCCATTCAATGTTGTATTTTTCCAATGCACCAAATTACCCGTCATGAATTAATTCATATAATTCATGGTGAGTTTTAAGACTAGGATAATGGGGAAATATGTTAATTTTTTAATTGCCTCAATCTCGACCAGTTTTCTGATCTTGAGCGCAACTTTTAAAACGCTTCATACGACTTCTATCTATATTTTTTTCTTGCTCTTACAGTTGATCTTTATGCCGCTGTCACGCCTGATAGTACGACATAATTCACCTGGACCGTGTTATACAACTATTCATCTAGACACAGCCATATACTCTGAATATTAATGGGTCGCAGGATTTCATTTACGACATGCATTTTCAAGAAACTGCCGAGACCAATTCCGACGCGTACTTTAAACTATCGTCCTCGGACCTCGAACCGGAAAACACGATTAATCGGTAGATATTTCGTAAGTTGCAACGTTATTGCCACTCACTGCTCAGAAATATAACTTCGTCCATTGTATAGGCACGAGTTAAGAAATATTTTACTGTTTTGCGTATGTTGAAAATAGTAAAAGCACTCAGTGTATTGACGGAAAATTTATTACCATGGAGCAAGTGAGATTTTTTCTTGAGTCAACTAATGTATTTGATAAATGCTCTCTGTATATTTCTGTAGGATATTCAGGTCAGACAAACATATATGAGTGATACGGATACTTAAGAAATTTTGAAATGAAGCGGTGCTTTCGATACACACACCTAAATTTCGGAGTTGCTATTAAAAATATAATTTCCGTATAACTGCAAACTTCAATAAACCATAATGATCAGTAGGATTTTTTAGTGCATAATAAGAAGTTACTTATTTTATTTTTATTTTTTTGATTTCCCTCTTTGTAGCGCATTCACCACGACACTCGTTTCCATGGGCACGGGGAAACTGTGGAAAACCTCTGCCACTACAGCCGGCCTTGGGTTTGATTCACGCTACCGGAACCACGTCGCGCCTTGTTGCGAGAATTTAAACATGAACTACAGCTGTATACATGCGATTCACCCATGTACAGGTACTTGGGTATTTGAAGGTATTCGAAAATTTAACCGAGGATCTTCCAATGCTCTGGCTTAGAGACAAGCACGCTAGCCACTAGACCGGAGTGCCAGTTTTGGTTACTTATTTTGTAATTATTGTAGTATGCCAACGCTATTTATGTTATATCGCATCGTTTTGGTGTTAAATTTATTTTAAAAACCTACCGTTATAACCAATTTTTTCCTTTTTTTTTATTTTTACTGCTCATACTTTTTCGGGGTTTTTACGATCCTGTCCCATCACTTCAATCTTACTTATCTTCTCACTTCCCTGTATCTGATTCTGTTCCAGCGGGACTATCCAGAGTGTTGCTTACAGCCAGAGTGTTGCTTACAACTGTGAAAAACTCGGCCGATACAGGCAGCTATACTTTTTATAGTGGATTAGCTAGTTAGGGCCACCGGAAACTTAGGAAATCGACCTCCCACTCAGTAATTAGTGCGTAAGCCGGTGCATGGCTAAGCGGTCACCCATCCAGTTGGACGATCGCCGAAGCCATACACTGACCGCACACCCAACACTGTCAGTACGAAATTTCAAATTTTCTTCGATATGATGTACGATGTAAATTAAATTGATTTGATTTTTCCCAATGAAATGGAATAAGGTTTATGATTCATGAAGCAGTCACGTATAAGTACCGTAATAGATGAAGAAGTCTGTAGCAAATGTAGCCTTTCTTGTGAAAACGGTCAGATTGTTACAGTTTTTGTCTATTGTCAACATGAATCAGAAATGTGGTTGACGCAGGGATGTTCCAAATTCAATTTTAGGATTCCTTGTACTTGCGTTCTTTGATTCATTCGATCGCGTCTAGATAGAAAGTCGAAGCGTAGAGCCTTTTGAGAATTGTTTTTTTCCAATCATGTAGTAAAAAATCCAACATTCTTGTCTTTTTTTAATGCCATATTGAATTTGGCCCATACGGTACAGACCAACAGGGTCTAGTCATTGTGGTACGATTGAGTAATTTTAAGGTAATATTAGTTATAACTATTGAAGGGAGCGCGGTTGGTCCGGTGGATGAGGGCTCGGGACCGCAAGTTGCGGGGCGCGGGTTCGATTCCAGGCCAGAACACCAATGAAAATAGAAAGTTTTTTCAAGTGTTTCTGACGTAATCCCGGGTGGTTCGGACTCCACCTTGATAAATCCAGGGCCAAACAACCTCTCTGTGATGCGTGGGCGGTCGGCGTATGGCTTCGAGGGCCTCCGTGGACGGTTCTCATCGTGCGGATGGTGGCCCTCTAGCCGTACGCAGGTGGCCATGTGCTCACATTGCCACCCGAGGAGGTCAGTCAGGTACCGGCTGTATCGGCAAGGTTTTCTGCAGTTTCCCTTCGTCCTCGGCAAATGCGATACAGTTGGGGGGTAAGTCGGCTGCAGACGCACAAAGGGGGGGGAAACGTAGAAGCCCAAAAGGCGTACGATTGGAAACGACAATAAAAAAATAAAAAAAAAATAAAAAAATAGTTATAACTATTGATAATGTTAGTGCAAACTATAAATAGTATTTGAATAAATGAATTTTTTCATCATTTCATTACATCAATATTCATTTAGTTACCTCAATCTAGCACACATATCTTGTATGCTTGTATGCAAAACGGAACTTGACGGCAAAAGAAGAATTGTACTCTTTTGATAATGTTTAGTATTCGTTTCGAAAATGCAGCGAACTAACTTTCATGTTTGAATTTATTTCTCCCAAAATGCTTACATCTATTCTCGACGCTTTCAACTGATCCATTTTTTCCATTCCACTGAAAAAGTTTTTTTTTTTCCATACGTAGCACACATTTTTTTCGGGAAATTGATGAAATGTTATATGAAGATTTTTTTGAAATTTACTATCACAAGCACGCTTGTTTCAGTCGTATTTTTAAAATTTTGCTTAAATTTCTTGGTATTTTTTAGGATTTCTTTAACAACGTTTTGTAATTGAATTTTCACTCAAACTACTTTTTGTGAATCATTGCGAATTTTTAGGGGAATCTGGTTTTCTGAATTGAGTTTTTGGTTGGAAAAGATTTTTAGCGGAATACATTATTATGGTTTTGTATGAGGAATTTTTTGAGGGTTTTTTTTTTTTTATAGGAAACGACTTAATTTGTCTCAGATTTTTTCACAGCATGAATGCTGTTTTTGGCTATTTTAGTATTAATTTCATTCATTCTCAGTTCATTTTATAACTTTTTACGAAATCCAGCCTCGGCTTATTGCACAGATTATTTCATCTTGTTATGTGTGATTTAAATTTATTTGATAATTTGTTTGGGATAAACTTTTGAAAGTCTTGAGCCGTGGGTAGGGCCGAAATTTTGCACAAATCTTCTTTTCGATACTCAACTCCTCGATAAAAATTTCACGACTTGCAAAGGCTCCCCAGAAGTGGGATTTGAGATTTTCTTTTGGCTCTCCTCGATTTTTGCAAATTTAATCGATTTATTGAAAATAACATAATCAATATAATCAGTATTTTTTCATTCCCACAGCACAATATAATGATATTTGAACAAAAAGTGATTTTTTCTAGAATTGGTGGCTTGATCCAAATTTTGGAGGGTACCTAATCGATTTTTTTTTACAGTGTTAGCTAGTCGATACATGATCACATTTCAACCCACTGCTTCGCGACTATTTCAGGACTAAAAATGTTTCATAAAATACTTCTTGGAGGGCTGTCCAAATAAATTCAATCTTCATAATTAACCGGTCGAGACTTTTAATAGTCAGTTTAGTTGAAGCGTACACAGCCATTCTGAAAAAATAAGACGCATAAAAAATTCACGAATAAATAAAAATAGAACTTTGATTAGATGTTGTAAAAAGATGTACAAGAAATGTTACACCGAAATAGTATATATTTCGTCAGAAATAGAATGTACTAAATTTTTTTCATTTGAACAAAACTCTAAATGAAAACAAATATTGAGAGCGAAAAAAAATATGTACAGTGAAAATCGAATTGAAAAAAAGTTTATATGATAAGCTACTGGTGAAAAATAAGTACTTCTACAATTCTGTTCAACAAATTAAATATTTTCTACTTAAAAACTGTTTTGCATTACTCGATTCCGATTTGAGTTTTCTGCATTCTGATAGTTTTGTAAACTTCAAAACTTCAAGTGGACTTCATTTCCAATCAGTATTCCTTCATTACTTATTCATTATTTGGACTTGGAACCAACCAATACAGTCTCCTATATCAGCAGAATGTTTCTAGTAACATCTACTGTTACTAACCAGCGACTGCGAAACGTCAAAAATGTGTGTGACAAAAGTTTTTTTGATGCGTCGGAAAAAAAATATTGATATTAACAATATGTGTTAGGCTACAGAGCTCTAAACAGTCACGATCAAATGAGAACAAAAAAATTGAAAATACTTGAACTCGCAAAATCTTTCAAAACAAAATGTAATTAATTAAATATCGTCAAAAGAATTGTCGGAAATGAAAAAAAATGGGCGAATTGCTCAGCTTGCTGTAAAGACTCAAGTAGCGATTCGTCTTCGACATTATTAGTATATTAGTAAAGGTACTTATTTTCAGTCCCTACCGTGACTCTGGATCGGTGCATTTGATCCCTGCCCTCCGTGTGTATTTCAGTCTTATTACTCGTAAACAATTTGTTTATACAATTTTATAAAATTTAAGTTCTTATTTGTTCGTAATTTTTTTATGCATCTTACTTACTCACTCGGAATGACTGCGCGTTTTAAGTCATCTAATAGTTTTGTAAGTCAATTACAAAGAGATTGTATTCATTTCAACAGATCTCAGATAAATTTAAAGATATATCTTTAGTCCCTAAACAGTGGCAATACAGTAGCAGCCCGAAATTCGATCATATGTATTCATTTTCAGCCGCAAATAGAAAACAATCGATTGAACAATCTTGATTTTTATTTTACCAAACAATTATCGAGCACATCACTCTTTGAACGAATTATTATCATAGTATGCTGTAACACCGAAAAACACGCTGAGTGTTTTGCATCACCCGAGCACGTTCACCATAACGACATCTATAATTACCAAGCAATTATAAATCTTCCACAAAAACGACAAATCTTTCACTGTCCCTCCCTTCGCTATACAAAAGTCCAATGTACTAGTATCTTTAATAACGCATTAAAGCCTACTCTCGGCGTGTGCAGGTTATTCACATGATATTTTAATGTTGATTTAACGCCCACAACGAGTGTATTACATTCAATGAATATACCACCAAAATAAACTAACGAAACTTATGCACCATTTTATCTCTCTGGGGACGTATCAATTAGAAGTCTCACTCAAGAATAAAGGGAAAGCCAGCAAGCTCTCTCTCTCTCTCTCTCTCTCTCTCTCTCTCTCTCTCTCTCTCTCTCTCACCCCCTGGGTGTCTGGATGAGATTAAATTTTCGTATATGCACACGTGTGCATTTTGACGAATGTGCAACAATAAAGTGCACTCTCTACCGAGTGAAGGTTGGACTATGATCTACTTAAAGAAGACTTTGCTCAAACGGAAGAGTTCTCATCTCCGTAGACGTCCTCCTCACCCTCTATTAGACATATGTGTGTATGAATTAGAACGAGTTAATTGCATTTTCAGCTTCAAAGAGAAAAGGAGAAAGAGAGTGAGAAGCTCCCTACGCTAATTTGCGAGTGCAACGTGCTGCGCGTGGTGTCCGAAAACTCCGAAAAGAGGACGAGTGTCCCACACACTGTGCGGTTTAAGAGCTAACCAAACGTGGATTTGAAGACGAGACTGGTACGACTGTAGAGATACACGAAGCAAATATTCAGCGCTACCAGAATATATATAATACAACGAAAGCGTTGATGCTACCTCATTAGCAAGAGAAACCCATTGGTACTTCGGGCCAACAAACTTTAAATTACATTGGCAACTTTACTGATGCATCCCCCCCTCTCTCTCTCTCTCTCTCTCTCTCTCTCTCTCTCTCTCTCTCTCTCTCTCTCACTCTCTCTCTCTCTCTCTCTCTCTATCTTTCTCTTTCCCTCTCCTCCTCTTCTTCTCGTTGATCTACATGCGAATTACTCTAGCCCGGATCTCATCGTTTCTTGCTTTCAGTTAATTCTGTTCAATTGTGGACATTATTGAGTCATATGTTTTCTCAGTGGATATTAGGTTGTCCACATTTTTTTTACCTCTAGATCCAAGCTACCTTTTTGAGACAAATCACACTCTCCATTTCTTGAAGGATTGCTCAAGTCTTTGAATCGATGAGATTTATCGTTTTACCGATAAAACACTTTCCAATGTTTGCTGATGTTGGGGAAAAGGAAATTTGCTACATCAGTTGAGGTTGTAAAAAAATTGCGCACTCTTAAACAGAGAAAATTCGCGTGCATTCGAAAATTTCGTTGATCACAAAGAATGCATAAATAAGTAATTTTCAAGGATCATAATGGATAAAGAAAAATAGCTCTGAGAAAATGAAGAGAAAAAGTGACACTTAAAAATATGCAGTGGAACTGAAACAGAAATGCATTCGAGGATTTCTGAGTTTTTATAAACGCAGTAAAAGCTATATGTATGGGCCAGGTTTTCCACAGTTACCCTTGATCCTCGTACGAAAGCAGTTCGGTAGTGCATCAGGCAAAAGTGGTTGTGGGCAACAATCTGAGGGGGTCTTGCAATAACAGGAACAAGGACAGTGAATGGAGAGGAATTGATGGTATGAACTCGTGAAAACCCTTAAGGGTATACGCAAGAATACTGAAAATAAAATTAGTAATATTGAAATTTGTGTCATTCTGACATACCAAAAAATATTCTTCAGGTTCTTCTTTACCTGTTGTAGCGTGGTCCCATCTATTGTAGATGAGGATTCAGATTTCCTTACGAAATAAACTTCAAAAATGGTATTTATCCTAAAAATTATCATTGCATTTTTTTATTGTTTTTATTATTTTTTTTTATATTCATATATTATTTAGTCACTCGGGATAGGTTATTTCCTAAATTGCCGTGGAAAACTGTCTATTAACTGGTATAACCCGTTTTCACGACCAACCCATTAATGTCCAAAACACGATTGTGTGTAGTGGATTTCAAGTACACAGTTTTAATTGAAAAACATAAAATAAAATTCTTCCAAATCTCATAAAAGGGGGTTTCGAGGGTGCTCTTTCAAAATCTGGCATTTATTTTGTAAAATGGAATCAATTTATTTTTTATTTTTGCGTGTTAAATTAAAAAGTCAAGATTTTTTAACGTTTTTTTTAAATCGATTTTAACCATATCATCGTCAGCAATGGCGGTCTGATTGTATGATCTTTTCAAAATCTTGGTTATGAACTTTTTTCCCTCCTAGTTTTTTCAAGATGGCAGTTTTTGCAAAACAGCATGACGTAAAAATCCGCGATTCTTTTCATCAAAAAGTATAAACTTGACGAAGAAATTTTATAAAGCTAAAAATGTTAATAATCATCCAGAGAACACATAACTTTTTTCGAAAATTTTCGAGCCGTTTTTGAATTTCGAAATATTCAAAAATTATGAAAAAATTCACACGTATTCTTTGGATGATTCTAAACATTTTTTGTTGAATAAATTTTTTTTTTTCAGATCAATACTTTTCGAGAAAATAGATTATAAACTTATTTATTATGTGAGGGACAAAAAGTTACAACGGATTGAAGACAAAGCATAATCGTCACTCTGCCACTATACATATAATTTAACGTTTTCTTTATTCTTTCAATTAAAACTGTGTATTTGAAATTGCGTGCACAAAATTGTCCTTTTGCAAATTAATAAGTTAATATAGGTTAGTATAATTAAGGTTGATCGCTAATGATACGCGGAAAAATGGTGCAAAAAAATGCACTATTTATCCGCCTCCGGAAAATTTGTCCGCGAAAGACTCGCCCATGGAAAATTTGTCAGAAAAAAAGTTCGGAAATTCAACTATGTCACCAACCAAATTGCAAACGTAAAAAAATTAGATTGTAAAAAAATTCTGAACGATGTACTTGGAGAGGATTTTTCCATGACATTAGCGTAATGTATAGATCATGATCACGAACTCGCCAAGTACTTCGTTCAGAATTTTTTTACAATCTAATTTTTTTACGTTCGCAATTTGGTTGGTGACATAGTTGAACTTCCGAACTTTTTTTTTTCTATCAACATCAAACCGTATTTGAAAATTTATTGAAACGCAGTAAAGCTTCCCGTATTTGGCCACGTATATTTCAACAGATCTTAACTTATTTTGTAACTTTTTTTGTATTCTTCTAAGCGGCGTTTTGGATTTTTTTTTAATATCGTAGAGAAACAAGGGACCACCAATGTACTTGCCCACGTTTTTTTCCCCGTGAGGGGATTTTTGCGATTTTTCATATTTAATCCAAAAGAATATGCTCACCAAATTTCATTAAATTCTAATTATTTCGAATTTTTCTATGCTTTTAACATGGCAACATTGTTGCGTGTAGCTAACCTCCTTAAATACACGGAGACAGAGTTTTCCTTGCGGCCATCTTGCATTTTTTTCACGTCCAAGGTGTTCAAGTGTGTTTACTGTTACGTCAGTATGGGGAAGTTACGGTTTTCCGTTTCTTGTTTCGAATGATTAATTAAAGCGTCATGTACTATATGGATATGAAACGTTGGGCGTTTACCGCTCAATCAATTCAATTCTTTGTCCCTTTTCTTCTTCATTTCCAAAAAAGATTTTCTCAAGTCGCAAATGAGTCAACTAGTGACAATAAATTGGAATAATTTCTCAACTTTTGGCCCTTTCCAATGATTTCATCGAGTCTTTGTCGTCCTCTTCAAAAATAGTATTTTTTTAATCATTTCTTTTTCCACTACACGTTGTAGCTCTCGTAATTATGCCGCAGCGTTCGCATTTTTTTGTTGACACACTGGTCATGCCTTTGTATGTCACGCCGGATCACAAATTCGTAGGTACGGTTTCATCTTACCGGCACATTCATGTCAGCTGCAAAAAAAACTGCAGCAATAAAAATAATAATGGGGAAAAAAAACAAATATAATGATAATGCGGATGCTTTCGAAGGTTGAAAGTCATCTGCTCAGCCTTGCTCTCGCGCGTTAAATAGTTCTCTTCCGGACGAACCTTGTTTGCTTTTTTTTTTTTTATCAATTATACGCAATTCCAAAATTACAATTCGACTCAAATTTCAAAAATATATAGCAATGAAGAAATAACGAAAATACCTCATTTGTTTTGGACCAGATCGAAAAACAAATGTTTGTAAATTCTGTGCCCATTTTTCCGTCATCATTTTCTCGGATTTTTTTTCTTCCGTTTTCCATCTCGCTCGGTCGATATTTCAAACGAATATTCTTCGGGCACTAAATTTTAATTTCATCGCTCGTTACCGAGCCAGTAGACTCCGAAAAAGAAACTCGAATTTACCTCAATATATGTTTCACTCCGTGATTTTTAAGTTCGATGATTAAGAACAGAATTTTATATCAATTGATTTTACAGACTGAGCACAGAAATGCTACCTCATGAGCGGCTAAGGCCACATTCCTTACCCGGTGGATTCTCCTGCGACAGGTAGTAAATATACTCTGAGAATAAATAACAATTCGTGATAATTTCAATTTGGTGTTTAATTTTCAATGTTTCCAGCAATAACAAACATTCGCAAAAAAAAAAAACAAAAACAACCGGAAGATCGCTGCAATGAAGGGCAAACTTCCGTTCCAGCGTCACAGCCTAATATTCTCATCAGCCAACATCCGTCTCCCCAAATGCACCAACAGCAACAACTCAAACCGCAACATCCGTCGCAGCAGCCCCAACAACCGGTCCTGCTACCACCAAAACAGATGACCCAAATTTTCGAGCCAATGAATCCCATGCAAGGAATGCAGACCATCCCAAATATTCACATATAATAGTTCCTCACTCGGGTCCTCAACGAGCAACAACCGTTATAATCGACGGGGCACCTCAAACGTGCCCCGTCAATCCTCAGGTTCCGATGACTCAGGTACCGGTGAATTGTCAAAACATCGTCGAGACCGCTATCACCGTCCTTCCGATAGGAGCTAATATACAACAAGGCGGCATAAATTATCATCAACCGGAAACGGAGCAGGACTCTGTGACGGGTCTCGTATCGGTTACTCAACACACCGCCGACACGGTCCTTCCCGAAACTATAACCGATGCTACGCAGAATATCGATGACCAACAACCCCTGGAAGACACTGAAAGGTTCGACTATTTCATCTTGCTTAATTGAGAAAAAAAAAATCTCAATTATTTTTGCCTTGTAATTTAGAGACTTTTTTTTATCATAATTGATTTTTTTGTTGCAATTAGTATCGTAGATAATAATTCAGCGTAACTTTGTCCTTGAAATAGATTTTTCCCTTTCAACATAAATATTACCGATTTATTCGATTTTAATTAAAAAATAAAAATTTCTTATATTTGAGATTTTACATTAAAAAATACAATTGAAATATATAATTTCGAAAAATCAAAAAATTCTCAGCCAATTTATTAAGGAGGATGGCTACATACGACAATATAATAAGAGTTTAATAAAATTTAGTGATAACATTCTTTAGCATCAAATGCAATGACACAAATATTTTCAAATTTTTCGTCTACATACACTACCGTCGGAAAGTTTCCGGACAAAAGTCGGAAAAAGTTGCCACACTCTTTTTCATGTTATTCCGTCGATAACGTAGATAAATTAATTTAATAAATGGCATTTTGAAGGGGAGAAATCCCATTTCATTTTGCTGTTTTTGAAAAATTTTTACGATTTTTTTTACAACTAGGACGTCATTTTGAAAACGACCATTTTTCGTCTTTTTTTTTTTTTTTTACAGAGCAACGGCGTTTTCAGTAGAAATTTTTTTTCAATTTCTTCGACCGGATCTTAAAAAGGCAAAACTCAAGCTTCAATTTCGTTTTTTATAAAATCCGTTACGATTTTTTTGAAAAAGTTATCATGTTTTTGGCGAAAAAAGACGGAATTCAGAAATTCCTGCGTAACACGAAAACTATCACATTTAGAAAAAAATCTTACAGGAGTGAAAAGTTGCCTCTGAGATTGTTCTAGTCACTCGATTTTTTCCAGATTTTTTTTCCGAAATTTTTTTTTCGTTGATTTTAGTCGAACTCCAGGTCTATCAATTTCCTTAATTTAAAAACTATGGATTTTTTTACCAAAAGTCCAAGGACAAAAAAGTTTTATTTCTTCATTTTGAACGTTTTGGAATTTTTTCAGATTTTTTTCGAATTTTTTATCCGACGATGTTGACGATGATGATGAACATCATCGAAGAAAAAAAATCTGAAAAAATTCCAAAACGTTTAAAATGAAGGAATAAAACTTTTTTGTCCTTGAACTTTTGGTGAAAAAACCCATAGTTTTTAAATTACGGAAATTGATAGACCTGGAGTTCGACTAAAATCAACAAAAAAAAAAATTTCAGAAAAAAAATCTGGAAAAAATCGAGTGACTAGAACAATCTCAGAGGCAACTTTTCACTCCTCTAAGATTTTTTTCTAAATGTGACAGTTTTCGTGTTACGCTGGAATTTCTGAATTCCGTCTTTTTTCGCCAAAAACATGATAACTTTTTCAAAAAAATCGTAACGGATTTTATAAAAAACGAAATTGAAGCTTGAGTTTTGCTTTTTTAAGATTCGCTCAAAGAAATTGAAAAAAAAAAATTTCTACTGAAAACGCGGTCGCTCTGTAAAAAGGAAAAAAAAAGACGAAAAATGGTCGTTTTCAAAATGACGTCCTAGTCGTAAAAAAAATCGCAAAAATTTTTCAAAAAAAGCAAAATGAAATGGGATTTCTCCCCTTTAAAATGCCGTTTATTAAATTAATTTATCTACGTTATCGACGGAATAACATGAAAAAGAGTGTGGCAACTTTTTCCGACTTTTGTCCGGAAACTTTCCGACGGTAGTGTAGTTGTCGAATAATTGGAGTTTACAATTTCCAAAAGATATACCTATATATATCAGAATCCTATGCTTACGGATGTAAACTCTAGTGTTAAATTACTCGAAAACTATGTAGAAGAAAAATCTTGAAAAATTTCTATATCAAGAGACTCGGTAGAGCCTCGGGACAAGTACATTGACAGCCCTGTCGTCTGCTGGCCCGAGCTCGCCGAGACTATACTTTCTCTGAATAAACCGATTCGCGGTGATAGGGGTAAAAGCGGCATGTCATTTTATTGAATTACGAAGCTCAAAAGCAATTGAGGAACTTAAAAATTGAACTTTTAGCTAATTAAGAAATTCTCTTTCGATTGCGCCCAAAATCAGCATGATCGGTCGCGTAATTGCTGAGAAAAAACTTTGCACGGGCTCAAGATTATGCAAAAGTTACCAACACATTCAAGAATTTGACGTATCTGTATACAACACCATGATAGGCCTCAACACCCGCCTCAAGACCCATTTTCATCAAAGTCAGTCTCCAGTGACAGCTGCAGAGAGAAGAGAAATTCTTATTATATTGTCGTATGTAGCCATCCTCCTTAATAAATTGGCTGAGAATTTTTTGATTTTTCGAAATTATATATTTCAATTGTATTTTTTAATGTAAAATCTCAAATATAAGAAATTTTTATTTTTTAATTAAAATCGAATAAATCGGTAATATTTATGTTGAAAGGGAAAAATCTATTTCAAGGACAAAGTTACGCTGAATTATTATCTACGATACTAATTGCAACAAAAAAATCAATTATGATAAAAAAAAGTCTCTAAATTACAAGGCAAAAATAATTGAGATTTTTTTTTTCTCAATTAAGCAAGATGAAATAGTCGAACCTTTCAGTGTCTTCCAGGGGTTGTTGGTCATCGATATTCTGCGTAGCATCGGTTATAGTTTCGGGAAGGACCGTGTCGGCGGTGTGTTGAGTAACCGATACGAGACCCGTCACAGAGTCCTGCTCCGTTTCCGGTTGATGATAATTTACGCCGCCTTGTTGTATATTAGCTCCTATCGGAAGGACGGTGATAGCGGTCCCGACGATGTTTTGACAATTCACCGGTACCTGAGTCATCGGAACCTGAGGATTGACGGGGCACGTTTGAGGTGCCCCGTCGATTATAACGGTTGTTGCTCGTTGAGGACCCGAGTGAGGAACTATTATATGTGAATATTTGGGATGGTCTGCATTCCTTGCATGGGATTCATTGGCTCGAAAATTTGGGTCATCTGGACCGGTTGTTGGAGCTGCTGCGACGGATGTTGCGGTTTGAATTGTTGCTGTTGGTGCATTTGGGGAGACGGATGTTGGCTGATGAGAATATTAGGCTGTGACGCTGGAACGGAAGTTTGCCCTTCATTGCAGCGATCTTCCGGTTCTTTTTGTTTTTTTTTTTTTTGCAAATGTTTGTTATTGCTGGAAACATTGAAAATTAAACACCAAATTGAAATTATCACGCATTGTTATTTATTCTCAGAGTATATTTACTACCTGTCGCAGGAGAATCCACCGGGTAAGGAATGTGGCCTTAGCCGCTCATGAGGTAGCATTTCTGTGCTCAGTCTGTAAAATCAATTGATATAAAATTCTGTTCTTAATCATCGAACTTAAAAATCACGGAGTGAAACATATATTGAGGTAAATTCGAGTTTCTTTTTCGGAGTCTACTGGCTCGGTAACGAGCGATGAAATTAAAATTTAGTGCCCGAAGAATATTCGTTTGAAATATCGACCGAGCGAGATGGAAAACGGAAGAAAAAAAATCCGAGAAAATGATGACGGAAAAATGGGCACAGAATTTACAAACATTTGTTTTTCGATCTGGTCCAAAACAAATGAGGTATTTTCGTTATTTCTTCATTCTTATATATTTTTGAAATTTGAGTCGAATTGTAATTTTGGAATTGCGTATAATTGATAAAAAAAAAAAAAGCAAACAAGGTTCGTCCGGAAGAGAACTATTTAACGCGCGAGAGCAAGGCTGAGCAGATGACTTTCAACCTTCGAAAGCATCCGCATTATCATTATATTTGTTTTTTTTCCCCATTATTATTTTTATTGCTGCAGTTTTTTTTGCAGCTGACATGAATGTGCCGGTAAGATGAAACCGTACCTACGAATTTGTGATCCGGCGTGACATACAAAGGCATGACCAGTGTGTCAACAAAAAAATGCGAACGCTGCGGCATAATTACGAGAGCTACAACGTGTAGTGGAAAAAGAAATGATTAAAAAAAAATACTATTTTTGAAGAGGACGACAAAGACTCGATGAAATCATTGGAAAGGGCCAAAAGTTGAGAAATTATTCCAATTTATTGTCACTAGTTGACTCATTTGCGACTTGAGAAAAATCTTTTTTTTGGAAATGAAGAAGAAAAGGGACAAAGAATTGAATTGATTGAGCGGTAAACGCCCAACGTTTCATATCCATATAGTACATGACGCTTTAATTAATCATTCGAAACAAGAAACGGAAAACCGTAACTTCCCCATACTGACGTAACAGTAAACACACTTGAACACCTTGGACGTGAAAAAAATGCAAGATGGCCGCAAGGAAAACTCTGTCTCCGTGTATTTAAGGAGGTTAGCTACACGCAACAATGTTGCCATGTTAAAAGCATAGAAAAATTCGAAATAATTAGAATTTAATGAAATTTGGTGAGCATATTCTTTTGGATTAAATATGAAAAATCGGAAAAATCCCCTCACGGGGAAAAAAACGTGGGCAAGTACATTGGTGGTCCCTTGTTTCTCTATGATATTAAAAAAAAATCCAAAACGCCGCTTAGAAGAATACAAAAAAAGTTACAAAATAAGTTAAGATCTGTTGAAATATACGTGGCCAAATACGGGAAGCTTTACTGCGTTTCAATAAATTTTCAAATACGGTTTGATGTTGATAGAAAAAAAAAAAAGTTCGGAAATTCAACTATGTCACCAACCAAATTGCGAACGTAAAAAAATTCTGAAGGAAGTACTTGGCGAGTTCGTGATCATGATCTATACATTATGCTAATTTCATGGAAAATTCCTCTCCAAGTACATCGTTCAGAATTTTTTTACAATCTAATTTTTTTACGTTACTATTGAATATACATAAAAAAAATTCAAGTTATGATTTTGTAGAGAAACGGGCATTTAAAAAAAAACGTTTTTTAAACTGAGCCTGTGGCAAGGAGTGACTACTCCTTACACACCTGCCTTGTGAAAAATCATTAAATACCCTGCCGCTGTTTAATCTGCATAAAAAGTTGAATATCTAAGGCGATTGGTGAACCAACAATAACGAAAAGCAACTTTTTATGCTTCAGACACAATATTTTAAACCCCATGGTTGTCGAGGTACGTCGTATTTTTTCAAATATGCTTTTAAAAGCAAAGTCAATGAATAAATAACGTCCTAAATAAAAATCTCATTTCATGTTTCCAAAAACCAAAATGATGCTAGAGATATCCTCTACAAGATTACATGCCTAAGAAGTCAGTTTACTAACTTTTCGTAGCTTAGCACCCGTTTTAAAAACGTGAAAAATCACTGAAAATAGCCATTTCTAAAGATACATACCAGGCCCAAAATAATCGCAAAAATTATTTACAAAGAAGCACATCAAACCCTGATCAGTTGACTTGAAAACTGCGTTTGTTAAATTTCGTTATTATTTTTTCAACAGACATATTCAATTTTTTGTGCCGATCAAACAGCCGCAGTCTAATACTTTTGCACATGACTGTATATTATGAACGAGTCTGAATCCGCACAAATCCATAAACATTTTAATATAGTCGACATTACATTGCTCAATTTCCTAGTCAATATTTAAATTAGTATAAACAAATAAATACATAAATAAAATCTAAGTTTTGTATTACAGCAAAGTAGATTTTCTTATCGTATAGCAGCCTCCGTGTACCAGCAACACTGATAATATAATAACTTTCTTGGAGTTGAGCCAAAATCAACACACCCGCACACACCATTGTACATATCCATGATACTATACTCTTATATACCTAACTCTCGAGATCTGTCTTTCTGAAGTAAGAATGTTCAACGGCAATGTTTGCATTGCCATTCGATATGTGTAAGACATTTTCTCTGTGTCCCTCGTCTTCGACACATCATGTGCATAGCCATGTGCTATATCGTATCGTGCATGTATTTCGGTAGCAAGTTTCAACCAGCTGGCAAACTTCGAGGGGAAGACTATCTCAACTGCTCTATATTCTGAGTTACACATATCAATGTATATGTAGATGTACATATACGACATCACCGTAAGAAAGTTTAGCAACATCGATTTTGCTGAAATAATGTTTACTTAATGTTTACACAATATATTCGAAATCCATTCAATCAGCGAATAAGGCATGCAGGTTGACGGAAAAAAGCCCATTGTTAACAAGGTTTCGAAACTGAAAATCTAATAATTATATGTCTATTTTTTACTTCCTATTACTTCGACAAGAACTCAATCATATTCTTGTCATCAATAGAAATCTAGTCGGTTATAAAAATTTTTTATCCTACTTATAAAATTTACTTGTTCCATCGAGGAAATGAGAAAATTAATCCGTCAACGATCGCGCTATGAGACTTTTTTCTCACACTTTTATTGAAACGATAATAACTGAAAAAAAAATATAAACATTAAAAAATTTTTCTATCCTCGCCAAATTTATTGTTCTGTATAGTAGACGAGATAAAAAATGTTTTTCTTAATTTTCGTTTTTAATTATTTTTTATTTATTCATTCGTTTGGAGTATCAATGACCACTGCATCGATGATTTCCAATAAACAAACATTTTGCACACATGCTAGTACTTGGTCCGAATTTTTTTTTTCAACTAAATTTTTTCCGTATGATATTTTTGTCTGTATCGGAATTTAAAAAAATTTTGATTCTTCTTGTGAAAACAACTGTACCGTAGAACAACGGTACTGATGAGAGTTAATTGAAAGATTTTTCGATCATGGGTTTTAATGTAATTGACTGTAAATGTTTTTGAAAGTTTTATTTATTTCACGACTTTTTGTCTCGATAGTTAAAGCATTGTTTCTGGGTTTTACGATTTATTTAACAACTTTTTGTGATCATCGCGAATTATTGGGAAAATCTGGTTTTTCGAATGGGGTTTTTGATTCGGACAGATTTTTTCAGGGATGAATTATTGCATGGTTATCGTGTTTTATCAGAGATTTTTTGTGGACAAGTATTTAATCACCCAAGACTAATTCGGGAGGTTACTTAATTGGTTTCTATATATTCGACTGTTTATGATTTTGAGGTTCTATTTATTCACTGAGTTTTTCGTCGACCGGGACTATTATTTGGAAGGAGGATATGAACTTGTTTCAACTTTTTTTTTTGCATCATTTTTTTTTATTTTTACGTGGTTTGATTCACAACTTTTTGAAATTTACAAAGATTCCCAGATCATGATTTTGTGGGTCCACTTTCTTTGTCAATTCCATATAAAGTTTTTTTCTTCATAATATTTTGAAATGAGTCGCCTCTTCGAGAAAATTATCGTGGAAAAGTATTTTCACTCGAATAATTTTTTGCAATTCACAGCGAGTGTTTAAAAAAATCTGATTTTTTGTTGAGGAAGATTTTTCTGGCACGGTTCATTACAGGGTTTTGTTTTTTCACAAGGATTTTTTTTGTGGGAAGGGTTTATTTCACATGCGACGACTTTCGTGGGAGGAGTAAAGGTTTTTCATCGCACGTATACGTTTCCGAGCATTTAAAACAGATACAAAAAACCGTTTACGCATTTCCACCTAGGTCGAAATCTCAAAAAAACAAGCAACGAAAACATACTATTTTAATTTTACAGTTATTCACACCGACACAGCTGTTTTAAATCATCAAACGTTGAACAAAAAATCTCAATCGCAAACATACCTATAACCAAAAGTAATGAATAAAAAATAATCACAGATTCCGTTAGTCTCGCTTCTGCGATTTGTACAACTTTTTTAAAAATTTCACAACGATCACAATTAATGATACGAAAAAAATTCTGATGAAACCAAAAACGAAATTTATAAAAATGTATCTGTCATTAACTTTCACACTCACGATCTTTGTAATCTTATTTCTTTAGTCTCACAACTGTCACTTTTAACGGACGACCGCGAACTTCATAACCTTTTTTCACTCACAGCTGTCATTGTAAAATGAGCTTCAATAGAGAAGTCAATCGGAAATATATAGGTATAGAGTCAGTGTATCGTCCAGATATTGCAAGTGTCATTAGACAGCGATTACCAAAAAAAAAAAAAAAAAACAAATAAACATCAAAAATGTGTGAAAAAAATGCTCAATTTTTCGGCCCAAAGAAAAAAAAACATTATAATCTTCAATACTATTTAAGGTACAAGGTTCTAGTGAGCCACGATCGACAGAGAAAAAATAAATGAAAAAAATACGTGAATTTAAATGAACCTTTAAAACGCTGTAATTTAGTTTACATTGAAGAAACAATTTTTGAGAACAAGTAGAATCACGGTCCTTCTGGTAAAAGTAAAAGTATCTTGTGCGACTCGCTTCGTAAATGTACTTGTCTCAAGTCGCTACCGGGACTCTTGATCTCTTAGGAGACGAGGCTATGAAAAATGAAGGAATTGTAACGGTCGAGCGCAATGCCGTGCATAAAAGTCATTGGGAGCTAGTCGTACAAGAGAAAAGAGCAATAATCGAAGGTTAGTACTCGGATGGGCTCATATAGCATGAGGTCGAGGTAGCTCCGATGTCTTTCTGACACCACACCATCGATAAAGTGGGATAGTATCAAGCTCTGTTTTTCTCGAGGGGTTCTCGGACACACTCCGTGCACGTCTATCTATTAATACTCGCCGGGATTAATTAGCGTTAATGAATACCTGGCTATTGGCAAGCGTGGAACATAATTCAAGAGTCGCAACATGGGGTTGTCACATAGGACGGGAGGAAAAGCGATGGAAATAATATAACAGTGAGAAGCGAGAAAGACAAGCTTCGCTTCGTGCTACTCTCCTGTGTCCAATCTGCCCCGAACATATATCCGTGCAAATACATTCGTGGATCTCTCTCTCGTGAGAGCTCTTTAAGTGCTCTTTACCAAGGGACATCGCTATCCAATGCTTTGTCAACCCTTTATCGCTCTTCTGCCTTTGTTCGCTTCTCTTTCTCGGAACGGGAATGTTCAATAAACCATATAAAAATAATGTTAAAATTAAAAAATGTAAATGAGTAATAATCGAATGTTTCTCCCTTACGCCACTTTAATAACCATGAATGGGAAGTCGTTGTTGTTCGAAAATATATAGGCATGGTCAGTGCCACGTTCACGGCTGATCTCAAATGTCACCAAATTTCTAAACTAGTATTTTACCAGTGTCAATAGACAGCGACTATACAAAAAAAAAACAAATTAACATAAAAAATGTGTGCGAAAAATTGTACAATTTTATGATGCAACGAAAAAATGAAATATTAACATGTGCGGAATAAGCTACAGACTTTCAAATAGTCACGATCGAGAGTGAAAAAAATGCTGTAATTATCGAAATATTACGGAAACAATTTTCGAAAAAAAGTTGGAAACGTGATCCTCGCTGTAAAGAGTCTTGGAGCAAACTTGTTTATAAATGTACTCGTCTCCGAGTAGCTACCGTGACTCTAGACTATTCCTTTGGTTTCTCTTCAAATTGAATTGTACATCATTACTCCATTGCTCGTGATGTTTTAATTTTGTGGAAAAAATAATACATGGCCTGCCTGCCTCTGAGTCGCTCAAGCAAAAAATTTATGAGTTCATCATGTCTGTCAATTAGAAAAATGTACTATAGTTAAATGTTTCTTCTGGTTTAAAACTGTCATGAACTAAAAAAAAAAAAATCATTTCAATATGTCTGTAAATATAAAACGTATGTCCCAGTTATAAAAGTGCAACAATTATTTTGCAACCAATGGTATGGATACAAGTGCGGGAAGTGAAGCTAAAAAATGAATGAATGCGTCGATTGTTTGTCCACATTCAAAACGCAAACTGAATGCGATGCTTTCAGAATACAGCAGGCCGCCTGCAGAGACTCTTTTTATGAGTGAGTCAAAATGTAGTTGCCAACCAAATGTTTACTATTTAACGTATACGTCAACAATGACTAAAGAAGCAATAAATACTTACTCATTAACAATTGTAGAATTGCGTTGCCACCGGTAACAGACTGTACAATCGTATATATGGTTTCAGTAACTTACAAATGAATTATAAGTTAGCGCAAAAATATTGATGCTTTCGATGAAATCTGAATCGTGATCGTAATATATAAATCAAGCGTTACTTATGACAGACCGCATTAATAATAAGATGCAAGTAATCGGGTGTTACCTTTTGTATATTCATTTCGAAATGCAGATTGTCTGAAAGCGTCAGTTATATATGAGGACGAATTGAAGGTGCTTCGAGGCAAAAAATACAGGGATATACAGAGCCAAGTTGGAGCGTGTAAGAGGAGCATAGAATAGTATGGTTATGTATGTGTAAAAGGTATTCTAATATCGGAGTGGTTGAATCGCATATACGACGTGTGTTGGTCGTTGGTGCCAAGCAATTTACCGAAGCGTGGAACACCGGTGTGGATCCTGATTATTTTAATTAATGCCCGCCCGTTACACCTCGGCTCATCTAAGTTATTCGAGCGAATGGCCGACTTCCATACTGCAAAATCTCTTGCGGACCAGCCCCCGATGTATTCATATTTTCTTATATATACACGTATGCGCGTGTGTGCATGTGAGCGAATGTCTCCAACTTCGTCGCATCCAACTATCTATATACGCAACTTGGAGAATATATATATATATATATATATATATATATATAACGATAGAGGATTTGCTCTCACTTTCTGGAGTATATCCAAAATAAACTACTAAGACAGGAATAAATAAGTCTCCTTGCGTTTTAACTTGTAAATGCGTCCTAAAATAAAGGTTGTACTAGTAAAAGTTTATACTGAATGCCTCTCATTATTTTGCCTCAATTTCATACGCTGCATATCCACTGATAATTTGAAGAGAGAGAGAGAGAGTCCCTGATCATTCCGTCATCCTATGCATCGTACAGCTTACATATAGTGTAACAACATCGCCTAATCACGTATTCCGACATCAACAGCTGAGAGTCAGTTGCCATACTGAGGGAGCGTCTAGTGGACAAGACTGACACTATAAGTCTTTGCAGTGGCGAGAAAACGTAGAACTAAATGAAGCACGTGACGTGACGTCTTTTATTGTGAGATATAAAATACAGTTGACGAATCAATAGAAATTAGTAACGAATAAAAATATGATTGCAATCGTCAAATCATTTCGAGAATGGATAATGACCAAATGAGTGAACCGAAACCCCAATGGGACAATTCAGAAGCGTTACTCGTCGGAAATTATTCGGAGGGCCAATCAAAGTTCGATTTTTTTTTCAAGCTCCCAAAATCTCTCCTGTTTTATAATGAAAAAAAGTTCTTTCCCAAATTTCATTCTGAGACAGCAGAAATCGTTCAGCTTCATGCGATTTAAAGGTTTTCGAGGTGAAATTTTCTTTTATCCACACTGGGAAGCCAGAAATCATTCGACTTCGATTGATTTCAAGTTTTCTAGTATAAAATCCTTTTTTTTCACATCGAGAGACCAGGAATCGATCTGGTTCATTCGATTTCGAAATTCTCGGTAATGCGAAATTCGCGACTTACTTCAAATCGTCGAAAGTCAAATATTTCTTTGACGTTAGTCCACTGAAATACTCAAATTTCAGTGCGTTATTCCTATTAGAATTAAAACGTTGAGGGACAAAATTGGACAAAAATTCTGTACCAAAAAAATTTTCTTCCAAGTTTGTCCCTATGCTTTACGTAAAACACTTTTTTCAATTATCACGCCTATATAATAGATGAAGGGAATAGAAATACCACCAATACAATTGATATTTCGATATCCACGTACTTCGGGAATGTTCAGTCTTGAGTTTTGGTGAACAGTGGCTCGTGTAACAGAAACACGAGGAATTTATGGAAAACATGAATGTGAATAGATATAGTATCGGTGGAGTGAACGTCGATTATATTTTGCTTCAGGCTTTCCGGCAGTAAGCTGAGGGCGGAAGAGCATCTTGAGTTGTCATTTTCTGAGGCAACATCGTTGTATGACGGGAATGTACACCAAAAGGAGACGACCTAGACTCTTGGAACAGCTCCATATCGACGTGTGACGGCTTGAGCCGTTCAGAACACTTATATATATGTGCGGACCGGTATATACGCTTGTTACGTACGAGAATTGACGTGGGTACGTGAATATATACCGGGGGTATCTATACTGTAAATTCTCTATGATTAGGTTCGAGTATCTTCAGACTGAACAAACAGGTTTTTTTACAAATTATCAGATACATGATGATGACAACGCGAGAATGCTTTGAAGCGAGATTACAAAAATATATAACTTTTTCTTATCAATGATTCCTGCAAGACCTCCCAGAGTGTTGCCTACAGCCACTCTTTCCTGATGCACTACTGTATCGCTTTTACACGGCAAGAAGGCCAAGGGAAACTGTGGCAAACACGGCTGATACAGATCGCTATAGTTTCAGCTGATTGAAGGCTTCGGAAACTCAGACGAATTGCCTCCCGCTCATTGTCAATAATTTATGCGTAACCCAGTGCATGGCTAAGGGGTCGCCCATCCAAGTATTGGAGACGCTCGAGATTGCTTAACTTGGATGATCATCGGAGCCATACGCCGATCGCATAGCCATCGCTCTCAGTGTAACAGTGCAATGTACGTTCAATGTTCTAGTGAAAGATATAGCTCTTTGCATTGGAAAAGTGCAGTCTTGCACTGGAAACAAAATTTTGTTGACATCTCACAATATTTTATTGAATACGTCCAGCAAAATATTTCGACCACGCAACAAAATGTTTTATCGTCTTAACAAAGTTTCGTTTCAGTATAAAGAAGCTTTGCTGTAATATTTGAAACTTTGTTGCCTGAAAAAAAAAAAAAAAAAAAGCATCGTTGAATACGTGCAACAAAATATTTGGATATTTTAACAAAATTTCGTTTTCAGTGTGACAAAAGTGAATGAGAGCGAAATAGAAGAGACGGAGATATAATAGTTTTATGTATTTTCCAAGTTAAGTTGCCACGTACTAAATAAATTGTATTTTTTTCTGCAACAATAGCACGGCGAAGAACAAGTTCACCGGGTCCCAGGACTCCAATTTAAGCGAGTTATTATAATTCATGGCTCAAGAAACTTTGACTCGGCGACGTTATTCAACGGATATCTTAAATGAGGATAGTTCATAATTTCACGGGCTGACATTCGGTGTTGGATGAGAGAGAAGTAGAGAAAAGTGAAGAAAAGGGTGGACAATTGAGAAAAAAAAACAAAGGAGAAAATTCAGGCCAGAACTCGGTGGAGCTGCCCTCGGGTTTTCGACGCCCGCAGGGGGTATAATCATTTACCTCTAGAAATGCCGCTAAGCACGTTGTTCGTAGTAGTGTGCCCGAAGTGCGGGGGTGGAATGAGGTTGAAGTGTCCTCGGAACTTTCATTTCACAAAACATGTATACTGCCGACCAAAAGTTTTGGTACATCCAACGAATTTTTGACCTGAACGAAAAGCGAGACATCTCAGTCGGAAAAATCTTAATCCAGTTCAACGAACGACATTTTGAAGTGAACAGATTCGACTTATTGTGCGATGACAAATTCAGCAATTTATGCCATTTATGTGCTCATTACGCATTTTTGCAGTTGTTTTCTCATGACTCTTTTTATACAAAGTTATTCGAATAATTATTTTTGATAGAATTTGTTTGTCAATCAGTATACTTTATCAGAATTTCGATAATCCTGTTGTCGACGCTCGCAGCTTTTACGATACTATTTAGATCAACATAATTACAATGCTTGTGAAACGCATAAAATTTGTTTTCTAATTAAAAACAATTGCAAAGAGAACAACAGTCGTATAGCATTACATTACATGAATTAACGAGTATTCCATTTTTCTAATAAAAATACAGAACGATTTTGAAGCGTCTCAAAATATTCGAATGAATTCTGGGGCATGGGATTTCGAAAAAAAAATTATGCCAAAGCAAAATTCGACCATTTCAATTACAAAATGAATATTCAAAAAATTTCGTATAGAAATTCTGAAAAAATTGTAATGTGTTCAATATTTTGAAAAAGTGTATGTTCTTCTCTAGATATTTCCTGAAAATCTTGTTATTTCTGACTTATATCAATAAATTGATAAGACAAATTAATATATAATTGGAGATGACTGAGAAAAAAAAGGAACAAAAAGAAAAAAAGAAAAAAAGTCGCACTGTGCCCTACTATTTTTGAAAACTCCTACTTTATTGTATGATCAATTAGATATTTTTAGCAAAAAAAAAAAAAAACCACAGAATTTTTCTCGAAATACCGAATTGAAGCTCCAGATCTCTTTTCTAATGTTCTTCCACCGAAAAGTTATTTCACTTTTTGTCAAAAGCGAGGCAGCCAATTTCACGAAGTAAACATATCGCGAGAAAACAATCAATTTAAAAAATGCGTAACGGGTGAGAAGCAATAGCATAATTCGAAAATAGAAACTTGAGTGAGATCGAATTAGCCCACTTGAAACCGCCGTTAGTTGAATGGGATTATGGTTTTTTCCGATCGAGATATCTAATTTTTCATTCGGATAACAAATTCGATCGGTGTACTTGAGGCTGACGGTGGATACATTAGGGTGATGCCAAAAAATCCGATTGGGTCTGACAGCTGTTCGTACTTGTCAAAAAAGTAACACTCCTAAAATTCAAGCTTAAAAAAAAATCACTTTAATATTTTTTTTCGATTTTGACTAACGATCATGATATAAATATTTCGAATTTTTCGTCTCGCAACGAAAAATCTAAATATTTCATGAAGTATTCGGGTTGGCCCGAAATTTGGATCTTCGAAAAAAAATGGCCGCGTAAGCCACTTAAAATTGAAAAATGAAAATTTTTAAATCGTATTTGTCAGCCACTATCGAAAAAAAAGAAAAAGAAGTTATTTGAGCGACAACTGAAAATTCTTTTTTAGAACTCAAATTTTGGGAAAGTTATTGTTTTGACAAATACTAACAACTATCAAACCCAATAAAGAAAAAAAAATATCAATTTTTTTGCATCACCCTAGTATACATATCATCCATATTAATAATGTATGTTAGGGTGCTCGTTCTTTGGGTGACATCCAATTTTTTCGATTTATGCCAAAAAACAAAGAGTAGAAAATATTTTACGCTTATAATTAAAATACGTGATCTTGAACATTCAAATGACCACTTTTTCCGCATTATTTTTTGTCGGGTATTCTTTAACAACACTGTATCTCCGTAGAAAAAAAATCATAACTTTTTCTTCCAAATTATTTTAGTTAAGAATTTCCAGTACCTATTGCAAGCCGTGTCTATTCTGTGTCAATTTCTCTTCTGATAAAGGATTTCCAAAAATTTATCAGTGTTGCTTCGATTTTTGTTGAACCATGTGTATTTGACTTCAATTTCATTTTTCAGCCTCAGAGAAAAAATAATTTTTTTATGGCATTCATAAAATGCATCAAATGCATAATATGACATTCACAATTATATGCATTAAAACATGACCACGCATCATTACATATTCATCAACCATTAATACAACATTTCATTCAGGGATGATCATATCTGTTCATTTACAAAGAGCAAAATATATGACCGTATATATGATAAAATATGCAATTACACTCAGATCAATCAGATTTAATTGATATAACCAGATACTAGAATTATTTTTTCTCGGGGGGCCATCTTTGTGTGATTCAAAATCTTTCTTCGATGAAAAATTGAATCTGCCGTTAAATACTTGTTTTGTTATAACGGCACATAATTCGAATTTGTTTGAAAAACAGCAAGTAATTTTTTCGCGAATCTATGCATCAGAATGAGCTATGAATAGTTTTTTTTTTCGTATACCGGTGCGGAACGCAAGATTATTCCCTGCAAATTTTCCCAGGTCGTTTTTTCGACTGTTTTCATTTTATTTACCCGTGACCGTAAGGTCTAGAATTCGGGAGTATTGTTGTTAACCTTCTCGACCTACAAGTAACGAAATGTTTTAACTGTATATACTCTGCCCTCCATTTATGCCATAGAGGTTTAATCCGTCAGAGCGTGCGAAGTCGCTATGGCATAAATGGATGTCGCAGTGTAAAAGACTGAAAACGTAGGTCGAGTTTTAAAGTTTTCTATCAGTTCCTGTTTCGTCTCTTTTCGCTATGTTTTTGTTAAACGCACCTCCCGGATCTCTTGTCTCTCGTTTGAGATGAATTCCTCCTCGTCTCACTTCCTCCAATGTTGTTCAACTCAAATGGACTATGTGTGATGCTGCATATATGCACACGTGACTGCCATGAAGTTTGGAACTCTGGGAAAGTTCGAGGGAGGGAGAGAGAGAGAGAGAGAGAGAGAGAGAGAGAGAGAAGCCGCATTGCAGAAGAGGAGCTCATGGGTGGGCTATGTATAGACGTAAGCTAGCGTGTAACCAAATAGGAACCGAGTGTCACTCGGGGGTGACAAAACTCATTAATACCGATCTGCTTAATGCTCCGTCTCGTGTCCGGCATTAATCTACTTAAAAATATCCAAATGTAACACACTTTGTGCATACAATACTGGATCCCTCTCTCTCTCTCTCTCTCTCTCTCTCTCTCTCTCTCTCTCTCTCTAAACACTTCCTAATCAATTTTTACACGATATCGAGATCGTATGGTGAGATATTTTTGGTAAGCTGAACTACGTATTACGAAAAACTGCGTGCTTTTCTTCAAAGAGTCTATCCATATGCCACCATAAATAGTAATACTGTCGCGCCACAATAGTTAAAAAAAATTTCAATTACCCAAAATCATTCAGGTACGATGAAACATTTTTCTCTTTACTCAGGTCATGCTCATGCGTGACTGAACAATGGAGTTGAGTTTTTATTTTCATAAATGAAATGAAGAATTTTTGACAATTGGAAATCTGAAATCGAGTGCGCGTGCTCGTACAAACAGATATGAACATATCTTACTTTCTAGTATGTTTATGATTTTAGTACTCAGCGAGTGTATTTTCACTAAATTCCCTTAACGTATCGGTTATGATCACGAACTCGTCGAGTCTTTGCCGATATTTCTTTATCAATATAATTTTTTTTTTCATATCCATTTTGTTTTTCTTTGGCATCGGTCTCATTTTCATACAGAGTTATTATTTCTGTTCTGATTGGTAAAGCATGTGTATTTTTAAACATGACTCTTTTCTCTATCAATATCTAACATTTTTTGAACATTTTATAAAACATGATGAAGGCTTCCGTACTTGGCCACATATATTTTGACTCATTAACTCATTTTTGTTCCGTGTGAACGAATTTCGTAATTCGTAATTCTTTCGAGAAAGATGACGCTTTATAGACTTTTCGATAGGATTTTATTTTTTTGGGAATTCCGGAGTGTAAGCAAAAAAAAATAGAAACTGGGATCGACAAATGTACTTCTCCAGGTTTTTTTCCTCCGGGGGGATTTTTATGCTTTCGAAGTTTCATACTTAAAAAAATGCGCGTCAATCTCGCCATTTCAGTTAGATTCTCGATGTCATCGTATGTTTTCCAAATTTTTAGGCTAAGGAAATAATTCGTCGGGGATTCATGACTTAAAGGAACCCTGTTCTCCGAAATCAGTTAATAACTGTTGTATCTTTTCGATTCTATACAACGATAAACTTGAATCAGTTGGCATAAAATCGTGTAAAAATAACACTCTAGAAGTATCGGTAACAAACATTCGATGTTATTTCAACTTCAAAAATTGGGAAAAACAGCGATGGGATCGTGTGAACATGCCACCCAGAGAAGGAAAAGCAAGTACCATATATTTTTTTACAGTGTAGCATTCACGATTTATTGCACTTTTTTTCGTTTCGAATTATTCTTCTACCCAAGGTATGATTTGATGGAACCTGCATTTATTACTTACTATTGATAAAAATTTACTCACTAAAAATTAATGTCGTCTGTGATACGAAGTGTGAAAAAATGATCAACGGAGATGAATGATTCATTTTCAATTGAAAGTAAAATTTTTCGTTTGTTTTAAAACAAAAAAAATGCTGAGGTGTATCTTTTACACCATTCTATAACATTAATTCATACTATTCAGGTAGTTCCATTACATATTCAACGTCAATTCAACAACACCGCGTTTTGATGCCTTTTGTCCACTCATACCGAGGCAAGATGTCAATCGAAAAAAGCACCAACATGTATTGAGTGACATGGTGTTAACGAATAACTTTGATTTTACACTAAAACATTGACCTCGCTCGTTGACATCGTTCGTTAACCCAAAATGGAGGAATCTACATATATGCACCACTTTTGGTGTTGAATCTGTGTTATTTTCAACACCAAATTTTTGACGCTGTATGTACAATCGTCAAGACAGAACAATTTATGTCAATACTAATTTGAAATTGAATATGGAGGGTTAGATCACGGTCGTTTCTGTAGGGAAGATCCACGGTAGCTATCACCACCCCTTTAAGCTTAAAGCTGGTTTTCAGATGGACCTATAATCCGATAACCATTCTTGAAAAGCAACTTCCAAGTGTTTTAGTCGCTCATGTTATAGGCCTGGCAGCCAATTTTGTTACAATGTTTCTCTATGTAAACGTATGTATATCGTGTTGCGTATCACCAACGGTTTAAAAAAATTTATTTTCAAACATGTCAAAACTCTTCGTGACTCTGTCACGAAAAAATTTATTCAAATATCTGAAAAACAAAAATATTTAACTCTGGGTTTTTTTTTCCAGTAAAATTTATCAATGTTGTGTCTCTAGATATTACATTAGAGCGACTCATTGTTATCACTCTGCTGTGTAGCCATTGTGGAAAAGGAAATTAATTGTACGGAAAAAAAATAAAAGTGTTGCCAACTACGCAATGAGATTGAACGATTCTCGCTGGGTTTATCGGTGGTTGATCGATTGAGAGCCATGTCGTTGGGAGAACTATGCCACGATTTTGTACCTAAATTTTTTTCAATCCCTTCAAGATGAGCTTGTTTCATATGGTCTAACCCCACTAAATGGTGAAGGAAGGTTCGAGCAAAAAAACCATACTGGCAGGTATTTTTGCAAGGTGATATGACTAACCATACCGGGCTGTACAAGAAAGAATAAAATTCCTGGGTGTCGTTGAGTCTACAATTTCATCAAGCGCGGTGGTTTAAACTCTCAAATTCATCCCGTCGATAAAGAACCCATTCTTGCATGTATAATTGCTTCCGCTCGGATTCTCAAAAAAAGCCTTTCAGTGGATGTACTTGAATAAAACAGAAAAGACCAAGTCGGATCTACAGACCGGGCAAAAGACTGTTCATTGAACGACATTTTTGCCTCAACTTTTTATCTTGAAAAGTTGGAGCGGGCGAGAAACTTTGTTCCGGACACGAGATCGCGAATCCACTTCTTTATTTCTCTCGTCGTAATACCCTTTTCCACTGAGCCTCAACAGCAGTAAATACATATAAATGTACACTGATACATATTTGTATGGTATAACATTATACGGTTTCTGCGTGTACGATACTTTCGTGAACGCTTACAAGGTTGGGAATCATTTTTCTTTTCACCCACGTGAAAAACTCATCTCTCAATAAATGGGGACTTTATTCACGTGAGAGCATAAACGAGTGCTTCCCGAGTATCCACTCCAACCACATCAAGCCCCTTCTACCCTTTTTTCTTCTACCCTCTTGGAAAAAGGCTACGGCTTTTGCGTCTTTTCTGATATTCCGCTGCTTTTCAATACCACGTGGATTGTTATACATTCAATATGTAAACGTTACCACCTCCCTCTCTTTCTCTCTCGCTCTCTTTGTCACACTGACGCACACGCACATACGCTCGTCCACCCCACACGCACTCATATATACATATATATTACGTTTTGGTATGCTACAGACTAAAAAAAATTCAATGACCTCATTCCGATTTTTCACGAATTTATCGAGTTCATAACAAAGTAACTGAAAGTATTACTGGAAAAATTCATTATTAAGTAAGCGCAATACAAAATGAAAAATAAAAAATTGAAAGTTGGAACAAGATAGATAAAGTGCGAAGAGACTGAAATACATTAATGTCTGAAGGTATATGAAATCTTTTTCAACGAAGTTTAGTTGCGCCATTTTTATTTCTAATTCAATATAAAACGAAAAAGTTTATCTGCATCTACTATTTCAAAATTGTTTATTATATATGAGGCATTTCACGCTATTTTGTTCAACCATGACCCCGACCATTTTTTATTTTTCTGATTTTTTTTCGAAAAATAGTACCCAATGAGAGGAATATTCAAACCAATTTTTAGATATTTATCTCACGTCTTTCAAGAGTTACAATTTTACAAAACAAAACCCAAATATTGCAAGCTTCGGAAACGTTCTGACGCCTGTATCTCTGGAAATAATCGACATACCGAAAAATGTCACGGCAACGATTTTTTTAATTTGCGTTCTTACTTTTAAGAGAAAAAAAAAGGAGAAACATGATAAGTCAGCGTTGTCAACATTTTTTTCGCATCTGAAGTAAAAATTATTTTTTTTCAAAGTCGCGATTGCTATTTTCAATTTTCTGCAAAAAATTCACCAAAATGGCATGACCAATTTCACAACTTTTGATGCTGGTCCGATCGTGCGCCCATTTTTTCTTCTATTTTGTTTTATTTTTTAAATTTTCATTCTCGTTTCTCTATATTTCCACAATTTTCTAAAATAATCGCATAGACAGAGAAAATTATAACAAAATGAATCGAACATTCTATGTATCTAATGTACTTCTTGTCATGAGAAAAAAAATGGTTGAACATACTCTATAAATAAAAAATGCCCGTTAATACAAGAAAAGTACCTGAGAGCAATTTTTTATCAACATTTGTGGAATAATTTTCAATGAACATTTATACCATCATTGACGACTCAAATTTCAACCCGTGATAAGCGCACATGATTTTAAACTGAGACTTCAAAACACTGAAGGCATTTATTGCCTCTTTTTTTAATCTCACCTCCACCGGCATCCGTTGAAAAACGTGATACGTACGAAAAAATCTAAGAGCGGCCACTCTCAAAAAATTTTCAAATAAAGTCAAATAATCCAAAACAATAGTAACTTAATCCCAGCCAATGGCTAAGATTAGATTTCACAAAAAAAAAATATTAATTTAATTTAAATTTACTGAATTCAACATGGCCAAGTACGAGATTATTTATAAAACGTTTTACCAAATCTCCAAATAATGTTAAATGTGGATGAAAAAGGAAAGTTTTGTAAAAAAAAATTATTAAACCTTGGTTCCAAAAAAAAGATAGCAAAAGAAAAAAAAATTTGGCTGAAATATTTGGTGAGTTCTTCACCATGATATACTATAAAACATTTTCCAAATTGAGCAAAATTATTCTAATATTGGAATTATTTTGTGCATATCAAATCATAACAAAAAGGATTGGCTTCAAAATAAAAGGTGATACCAAAAAATACCCTCTTTATTTGATCATAATAAAAAATTATTAAAAAATTAGAGCGACGACTACAAACTACGAAAAAATTCAGTCATCGAACCTATTCATGCATCCACAGCACGTATGTACATCATAAAGAAAAAATAGCCGCAAAGTTAGTACGTCCCTTGTTCTCCTAACTCGAATGGCAGTTGGCACCGAGCACTTTAACCCTTCAGCAGAATTCTGGTGCAAGTTCACACCACTAATTATGAACTTGTTTCGATTTTGTATGCTTTTTTTTCAACAATTTTTCGATTTCTCATATTATACAGGTGTCCGCATTATAGACGATCAAACCTAATTGCTAATTGCCTAAAATATTAATGTTTCATTGTTTACGAAAATATCCCGGGGTGGAATGAATTTTCTATGAAAGCATAAGCGAACGATATATGATAGGAGCAAGGAGATAAAATTCATACGAGCCGAAAGAGAAGAGAAGTCTAGCAGAGTTTGATCCGGAAGCTCGGAATGACTGGGACTAGGTCGTAGTCGCTATGTATGTGTGTGTGTGTGTGTGTGTGTGTGTGTGTGTGTGTGTGTGTGTGTGTGTGTGTGTGTGTCTTTCATTCTCTATCTGACTCTTCCTCTCCATGATCTCTCGCGAAGCCCTTTATACGCTCTATGGAAACGTGACCTGGTTTCTTGGTTGGTCTGTGCATACATTCCGAGCACACGTATTGTAGGCTATATACAGAGTGGCTCATAAGTTGCAAATATCGTGAATTTTCGAACCGAAAGATCCTTCGTTTTTTGTTATCTCACGCACCGATCTAATAAAATATTATCTTATGAGTTCTAAACGATCAGGTGCAACTCCAATTGAATTGCATTGTATACGTGACTCTGACATCTTTTCATCGAGATTTCAAATTGGTTTTTCTCAATTGGTGAAAGTTTAGCCCGGCATCGAGAAAAATGGTCAAACATCTTTTTCTCCAGAAATTTGCAATTCTACTATGCTTCAATAACCAGGAAGCACTTATTGGACGCCCCGTACGTTTAAATAGATACAGAGGAAAAGCGAGAGAGGAGGAGAAAGTGAGTGAGAGCCGAGCAATAGAAAAGAGACAGATAGAAAAAACCAAGAAGCTTGATGTGCTCTCTCGAGGGAAGGTTAGCCGTAAAATAGAAATTATTAAGGCAAAGACATCGTGTAGCATTCACGTCAAGGGTTAACGAGCATGCGGTAAAACCACGCTCTTGGCATTCTCGAGTGAGCTTTCGTTTACCCCTCCCGTCAACCGCATAAATGAGCTTTATAGTATCCACAGAAAGGAAGAATGAGAGAGAAAAAAAGAAACAAAAAAAAATGAACGCAAACGGTCAGTCACCTCCATACCTTTCGTTTTCATTTTTTTCCTTTTTCTTGCTCTCTCCCTACTGCACGTATGCGTTTTCGTTCTTTGCTCTTACTTTTCAGTTTATTTATTTTAATTCGTTATACTCTTTTTATTTCACTCTCTTCATAGAATTTCGAGAAAAGGAACGAAAAAAACAGCGATAATGCGACAGATCAGTAAGAGAGATGACATAGAAGAACACGAATGTACATCGTGGCCTTATGTTGACCAGATGTTGACAATTTTTTCGCACCATCCCAGCAGACATGAACGAACTGACGCACTATATAATTCCACTCTCGTTGCATTTTGTATAGATATATGCGAGCCGAGAAGTATCGTTTTGAAGAAAAAAGAGGGTGTAAAAGAGAGATGCACTTCACGAAAGCCTGTGACCTGCACATGCATCTCTTCCCGTCCACACGAGTTAAAGAAAGAAAAGCAAAAAGAAGGGAAAATAAGAAAGAGAGAAAGCGAAAGATAAAATACTCAAAGCTTAGGGGAAACTTTTGTACATTTGTAAGCAATTTTTATTTGCTTTATCGGAGGAAAAATGCAAAATATTGATGCAAAAACCACACATATATGGCCAGATCCATTACTTTTCGACCGCAGCCTGTCGATTTTTTCCAAGACAGTATAGGTTATTATAAAAAAAGACGATCCTCTAAATTTGAACTTAATGTATAAAGAAATTTGATGTCTGTAGAAATTTGGAAGAAATTTCGAAAGATTTTTTATCTGAAGTTATATAAAGCTTGAAGAGTCGAATAGAGCAGCATGCCAAGTTTTGAAAAAAATTCTGAAAAAAATTCAGTGAAATGAAAATTAAAAAGTAGAAAAATTTCCCCATTTTGATATTTGCCGCAAACTTCATGGTTCTCGAATTAAGCCACACCTTCAATCGGAGTTTCGACGGGGAATATTATGAAAAAAAAACTTGAACAAAAATTCTAAAAAAATTCCAGAGTATCTAGTATGACCGCACGCAACTTTTTATCCTCTTGACAGTTGCATCAAAACCCTGTAGTTTCCTTGGTACGCAATATTTTGTGAAAATAGTCTTTTTCATACAAAAGTGGTATGATTTTTGCAAATAAAAAAATCGCACGAAACTTTATAAAAAATAAAGTTGAAGCTTGTGCTCTCGCTTTTAAGTTTTCCATGGAAAAAATGATGAAAACAAAATTTCCATGAATACTGCGCCCAATTTTAAACAGTTAAAAAAAAAGACGAAAAACGACCATATTTAAAACTGCGTACTGGATCCAAAAAAAAATCGTAAAAAATATTTAAAAGAAAACAAACGGAAACGAATCTGAATATGTATTTTTCAAAACACCTTTTGCGAAATTGTAATATCTGCTTTTTTTGGCAGAGCAATCAAACAATTTGTGCTGCTCGAAATGATCGAAATTACGACAAACATTTCCATACTTTTGACCGGTAGTGTAAGATTTATCGATGCTAATTAAGAGACTCTGTTGGGGCTGTGAATCCCTTTCATCTCTATAATCTACCGGATATTTCTTCGTGACTTTCCCTTTCATTCTTGTCTATCTCACCCTTGACTCGGTACGCCAAACTGGTTAATTGAAAAGAAGAATTCGAAGAAAAAGCGGGCGTTGTAGTTTCGTGACTAAGAAACTCATTAAGTGTTCTCTCTCCCTTCACTCCACTTTTCTTTTTCCGTAATCTTGCTCCCGCTGTTTTCCAAATCTCCCTTCTCTCTTTCTCTCTCTGCTCTTCCATTGAAAAATAATGAAAGAGGGTGGAAACATCCCTTTAACGAAAATACTCGAGTTCTGGGCCAGTATAAACGATGAAAAGAGATCAACCTCCTCCACAGTCATCAATATTCGTCAACATGCAATAAACCGCGTCTGAAGATCCTTTTAAGCTGAGGCAAGATTCTTCGGGTCTTGAGAACGATGAAGGCTCCCTCATGGACGAGAAAGATGTGTCGACGGTTATTTTTTTACATCGCCGTATAAAGAGAAAAGGATTGACGTGGCAAGAGCGAACGAGTGCTCCTTTAATACATCGATCGCAAGAATTTTGTTACCGGTGGCCTCAAAGGACAGCATTATTTTAGAAAACGACCGTTTTTAAAATCAAAATTGAATAAATCTTGTCTACATTTTATTTGCTTATATGCAAAATCTTTAAATGCTTTTTTCCAACAATAATAATTTAAATGGTAATCAATAAAACTCACCACTGATTGGTTGAAACCTCGAGAGGGGGTCGGAAAATTGGCGCAGTCTGTCTGTTACGTATTGGGGTGATTCTCCGTTCTATAAAAAAAAATCAAGCTTATTAAAATAATAGTAATACTAATAATAACGATAATAATAATAACAACAACAACAATAATAATAATAATAGTAATCGCTTCGTCTTATGAGGATGGACTGCGGTTCTCACTGACCCTCTTGATGAGGGACTGGGAGCCGCAGAACGATATAGATCGCTGAGCCAGCACGCACGAGTGTCGGAGCCGTGAGGGTACCTGGCTCAGCACTGTGACAACGTCGCTAAACTTAAATAATAATACCAATAATAGAAATAATAATATCGGAAAATCGATTCAGTCGAAAATATTATTATTTTCATAATTTGAGCTCTTTTCCACGTAGTTGGGTAGAGTGTGACCAAATGAAAATCATTCTTTTGGCAATTGGCAATTTGACAATTGCAGGTTCGATTAAATAAAAAAAAATTTATGAGAAATTGAAAAAATGTTCAAATTGCGTAAATTGCAGTCTTTCAAGTATCTAAATGATAATTACTATAAAATAAGAAATTTGCCTGACTCGGTAAAGAAAGATTGATGGATTGGTGAGAGTGTCAACATGGTCCCGGCAATTTTTATTCACAATGAATCTTTTACGAGCTCCTGTGAGTCGCTTCATTAAAAAGAAACTCCTGAACTAACGTGAACGTTGACTGGAAATGTGCATTCAGTAGTAGAAACGTAGTCGAAACGAAGCAGCTAATGGCTAACGGAGCTCAATTTGGTCAATTTTTCGTAAAGTTACAAGCGTTTGAAAAAAAAGTCATCGAATTTTGAAGAGAATCCTATCTCGTGAATGGATGGACAAAAAAGTTTGAAAAAAATTGAGAGAGGTTCTTTAAGTCAAAAAATAGAAAATTAAAAAGTGGTTGACTTGGCGTAGAGTATACACCACATATAAATCTGTTCGCTAAAAAATGTTTGTCCGTTTTTCAATAGAATACTGAACCGATTATGATGAATCTTTCACGAGACTAATGATCATGATTCAAATTAATTATATCTTGATTTGTACAGAAATTATTTCAGAATTTCAAAATTCATCGATAGTTAAACACTATTAATAATCGAAAAAATCGATTTACCAATGAAAACAAAATTGGAAAACGAACAAATTAAGCGGTGGCTGAATCCTCAATCCGTTATCGAAAAAAAGTTACAGCATTTTTAATGAAAAATAAAAATAATTGAAAATCTTTCCTTCAATTATTTTGTTCAGAAAAAAACTGAATGTCTGAAATTGAAAAAGAATTACCAAAAGATAGCCCATGTAACATCATAATACTTTTTTTTATATAGATTGAAAAAAAATTAATTTCTTAAGACCTTATCCAATTCTGAAATTTTATACAATTCATAAAAAAAAATTTCGAGCCCCAATTACATTCTCATCCTCAATCAGCCTTAATTGCTCAATTTTGAGGCAAAAAGTTGTTTCTTCTTCGTTGGCATAGAAAAAAAAAAAAATTCCATACAACATGAAATTATTTACTCTAGAACATTTTCTTTTTTCTAAAACAAACTTCTTTTTTAATTTTATAATCATCAATAATTACATCGATATGAATTGAAATATAACAATTTGTTGCATCGCTGGATGTATAATCATGGTAAGTAACCGTTAAGTATAACTTATTTCACTAATTATTGTTAATATCAGTGTAATGCAGACTATAAATAATCTGTTTCTTTGAGTCTGCTTACACCATAACTAAGGTTTGTAGGCGCAAAGACATATACTCAACAACAAAAATTAAAGAAGTAGAAAAATGTTCTGCACCCAAAATTAAATGAGAGAGAAAAGAGGAATGGGATAGATCCAAGTTTCCAAAACCCTTCTTTAATTTGCTGTACAACCATTCCTGATGACAAACAGGAACAAAATTGAAGCTAAACGATTAGTCTTAATGACTGTGATATCGGTTTAGTCGCACAAACTTTCCCTGAGTCCATAGCTAGCTTGTGAAAAAAATTTAGATAACTTTTGTGACAACATTTAAAAAAAATTGACCAATGACCTTGAAATTAGAAACTTCAAGCATCTCTGACACTCGAGATAATGTGTCGTTTTTACGCATTCTAACCGTCATACATGTCGATTGTAAAATTTATGCTAACCGTAGGTTATCGTGGCGTGAAAAATATTCGAGCCACATGAAATATTTGAAACAGGTACATATATGAAAGAAACGTAAGAAAGACGGATCTCAAGTTGATATGAATTGAATAATTGAATTTGTTTACCGAAAAAGTAATATACATATCCTTCATTTACTGTTTTCTACACCGAATGATTGGTTTTTATTTCCGCCTTCGTGTTTCATTCACTTCGTGAAAAGATCGAATGAAAATCATTTTTTCCAATCTCGATTGGTTTTCTTGAATCATAAGCTTCGAAAAAATCAGAGTGTCCAGTGTATGTATACTCGTAGAAGAGAGGTACGCACAGAATGGATAAGTTATGATCGGACCGATTGTAGATATGCAATCGGAATTTTGGCCGAGGTGCGCTCTGAACGCGTTATCCTATAGTTTGGTGGAGAGGAAGAGAAAGGACGAGTAGCGAGGAGATGGGAAGAGGAAGGGTTTCCGTTGAACATTTAGTGGAGAGTTCGAGCGTTGCGCTTGACCATAGTTCCGAAATCGTAGGTCAGGAATCCAGGTCAAAATAGAACGGCGAGGGAGAGACGAGGGAGGCAGAAATTTCGTATAAGCCCCGTTCCATAGGGACTGTAATGCTTCTCTGCCTCTCTCGTCCTACTACATGAAGCAGTAATCGCTACTTCGTTCTTCTCGAAGTGCACTGCATCACGGGAGTAAACGATCCCACAGCGTCCTCATAATAAACATATATACACGTGATTCTAAGCACTTCAATTAGCAGCCAGTAATTTGTGTGTGTGAACATGACGAGCAATATACCCCAGATATTTTAATTCGAAAAAGTTTTTCTCTCATATGAACATGGTGAGTCATATTTTTATTTACAATTCAAATAGAATTTATTATAAAAGGCAATTATTACCTCTCACAATAGATGCTTCAAAGTATTCTAAATATCCGTTGATACATGGAGAACAAAGGAGCAAACTTCATCGTATACATGGTGCCACACTTATCCCACGCCTGTGGCACACAATCGCCAGACCTACATCCGAAAGAGCTTCTTTGGGACAAACTTGACCGAGAAAAACGGATAAGTTGTCGAAGATCTGTGGCAAAATTCGCAGGAGGGTTGGTTATCTCTAGAGCAGGCTCAACTCGACAAATCGATCCGCCTTTATATCCGTCGATGCAGTACTTAAAGTCAAAGGCAATTTTTTCCACAAAAAAAAAGACTTGTCTTGACTGATGTAGATTTGTTTCTTTTTTTCACATTGAAACAAAAGTTGAAGGTTTCGTTCTGCTGCATGGGCTTGTCATAGATGGCTAGTAGAAAAGACGATTCGGCAATTTAAAATAAAGACTAGGCGATTTAAGCGCGTAAACTTCTGGTCTGAGGTTATATTTAATCATGAAATGAACCTTATTCGAAACGTTAGTTGAATTTGAAAAAATAAATCATACATAACAGATTATTCTTTATCAATTGCTCAGTTTTTAATAAAATTTCTCTTATGCGAAGTTTACTGAGAAGAATTTTTCTTCGTTATTGTTCTTCTCGATGCATGACTTGTCAAGAAGGAATCTGAGGTGTCATAGACGTATGAAAAACCAGCTGTCATTGTTACATTTGAGAGCTGACTGAATAACTTCAGAGTCGTTCTTCGATTACGTATAATGACATAGTGAACCAATCAGAATCGCGGAAAAGCGATGCCGATAAACAGCTAATTCATAAAAAAGAGAAATCATGGTAAAAAAAAATTAAAAAGAATTTCAGTGTATCCAAGGTTCATAAATACAACTTTTTGCTCACTCGCTGGTTGATCTAAAACCGAATAATTTTTGAGATACCTCGATTGATTGTAGCGTCCAGTTTCCAGAGTTTTCAGAGTTTTGACAAAAAAAAAAAAAAAAAAATTCGACAAAAAATCCGGATAAAGTTCTCATAGATTGAAAACTTAAAAGTTGAGCCACTCCAATTCATGAAGTTTCGATTGGAAATACTACTACAAAATTATCGGATGAAAATTCCGAAAAAGTCATAGTCGATTTAGTATGATCTTATACAACTTTCTTCCCCCTTGACAATTTCGTTTAAATCTTGAAGTTTTCTAGCTGAAGCGCATTTTCTGAAAATGGTCTTTTCCAAGCAAAACTGAAGTAATCGTGTGAAAAAAATCAACGCATATTTGAGAGAAAGGAAACGAATAAAATTTGTTCTCTCCGAAATACTGTTCGCTAAATTAAAATATCTTCATTCCTCCAAGAGCTATCGAACTCTTAATGTAGCTCGGATTTTCATCCGGTTATTTTATACTTTTGGCTTGTAGTGGATATAAGGCATTCCACGCTATTTCGAGCGTCCGTGACCTCAACCGTTTTTAATTTTCTTGATTTTTTTTTTTTTTTTTATAAAATAGTACCCAACGAAAGAAATATCCAAATCAATTTTGATTTCACGTCTTTCAATAGATACAATTTTTCAAAAAATTTGTATATTTGAAACTAATCGGCATATCGAAAAACATCACTGCTTCTCGATTTTTAAAATTTTCATTCATACTTTTAGAATAAAAGGGAAAACATTATAAGTCAGTGTTTTCAACCTTTTTTTTACATCTGAAGTGAAAACTATTTTTTCAAAGATAATTTACATTTTTTATATTTTTTGAAATCGTAATAGTACGACCGATTCGACGACTTTCAATGCTGATCCAATCATGGGTCCATTTTTTCTTCCATTTGTTTGATAATGAAATTTTCTAGTAGAAATTTGTAGTATTTTATAAGAATCTTGTTTTAATCACAGGTGTAACGAATTCCATGATATTTAAGCCGTTTCATAGTGATCGAACGGTTTTTTGTAAGGAGTCTGATGTAGATGGAATAAAATGATAGTGAGACGAGGCGATTGTAAAAACGATATAGAAGTATTTATTTGTTTCGTTGATGTAGGAAAATTGTCGACATTGAGTGACAACCCGATTAATACCGAGAAACGTATGAGGAAATCAGATGACTCAGTGTTCGTCGAAAGGTCGAACCAAAGATGGAAGCCGAAGTGTGCGTGAAAACAAGATGTACCGAAGCCCAAAGGACCGAAGCGATCGTGCCGGAATTTGTCCCGAAAAGGTTTTAGAAATGCGGTATGAGAGTTCCTGTAGATTTTCAGGAAACCTATGAAAACCGTAGTAATTTTGAGAAAATAATTTTGGGCGAAGAAAGGCACGCATGGACGCTTGACTGATAACTTGATGTAATCGATCGATGAAGCCCCGCGCATGCGCTGCCTGTCGCGTTGATCATGTGAGAAATTATCCCGAGAGTCTCGTAGCCGGGGAAGTGGTAACGTCTACGGTGGAGCGCGAACCCCACCCGAATCACGCTACCGCCCTAGCTTTTTTTTGCTCATTCCCGAACAAACAGGTACTTTCAATTTTTGTCAAAAATTTTTTTTTTTTTTTTGTTAATTTTTGTTATCCCTAGTTATGCTGGTTACGCGCAAATTATAGTACTCGTGTTACATTTTTTGGCTGGATCCAGTAAGTTAAAGAATATTTTGTCCCATTATTTTCCTAATACATAGAATAATAGAATTTTCCATTCATTTTCTTGCACGTTTAAAAGTTTTAAATACTTTATACTGATCATATTTCGGAAAATCTTTTATAGCACAGTGTGACCTAAACCCGCCCCGGACGCGTGGCGGGCGCAGGGGGGGGGAGTTCGGGGGGAGGGGCGAAGCCCCCCCGATGAATGAAATTTCTGTCTTTAAATTATCACATAAACTCAATATACGTTATTTCATAACATCAACTCGCCATTTTTTGAAATTTGTTGCAAAGATTTGATTAAAAAAAACTAGAATACATATAACAGATGAGTTATATAGAATAGAACCAATAGAGTATACATTTGATTGATACACGTACATTTATTGAGCAATGTACATAACGTAACAGAATGTGTATAATTCAAATTCAAATAACAACAAACCAAGCTGAAATGGTGTATCGAAGTACATTTACAATTTTTTCATGTTGTTTTCTGTCCGCACAGCTTCATGTTCAACGTTGCAATTATTAAATATAAAAGTATTATTAGAACCAGTGATGTGAACATTGCAGTTGTTAAAAATTCAATTTTGCGTAGGTGCATCCTGATTGGTTGAGCATTCAACATAAAGGCCAATGTCTGGATGATAAAAACAAGGGAATTTCGGTTCCTGTGGTTGAACTTCACAAGTTTTCTTAGAACTCCCATGATTGCAATCACCAGAAATACTATAATTTATAGTTTCATCAGTTTCAGGAACATTCACATCTTGATTTGGCTCCAGTGCAGAGGAAATGGAAACTTTAGAATTTTGGATTCTCTTCAAGATAGCAGTCTCAGGAGTTATCGCTTGATTTTCCTTTGATCTCAAGATGGTATTAACTCCAGAAGTTGACGCTCCATGATCTAGCTGTCCCACAGTACCAGGAACAAAATTAGTTGTTTTGGCTCTCTTCTGGATATCGATTCCACTACTAATTTGATCACGAATTCTTTTCTTGTTGTTTATCTAATCAGCGATGTATCCAAAAGCAACAGTTGCAGATTTCCATCCTCCGTGTCGTTGTAACGTCGTTAGGTCCGCACCAGCGTCCACCAAAAGAGTCGCCGAAGTCCTTCGCAAGCTGTGACCGGTGAAATCTTTGGCATCAGGCAGATTCAAAAATTCTGCTATGTTTCTCGGCATCGATCCAAATTTATTGATTTCAACGGCTTGCTGGATACATTTACCTTTGGAGTAACGGAGAAAAAATCTGTCAACAGAACAAGTTTCCGGTCGGGTCTGCATATATTTCCAACAGAACTCGAATAATCCGTCCGCAATCGTGAATGATCTTGGAACGTAGTTCTTAGTCTTCGGGATTTTTACTAGACGGACATTATCTTCTATTTTCTTGACATCATTGACAGTAATGTTGACGAATTCTTCTCTCCGTAATGCCCCAGCAATTCCAAAGATAAGCGCAACCTGAACATAATGTTTAGGAAAAAATAATTTTAATTACTGGATAATTTGATCTATATGAGGTATTCCACGTCAAACCGGCGGACTTTTTCCCTGACCCTCGCCGATTTGGTTAATTATTTTTTATATGATTATATGAAGTCTGAAAGACACCCTGGAATTTTTTCAGATTTTTCTGAAGAACCATTTTTGAAAAAAAAATCCAAAAAAGTCCAAAAAAAGCCCCTTTTTAAAAATCTGAAAAAAATTCTAAAAATCGCTGATCATATGCCAAACACTTTAAGCTACCGCCCGTAGTGGAAGTACAATTTTTTCTGAGTGTTAATCGGCTAATAACGTTGAAAAAATTCAAAAAATGCCGAAAAACACTTACTCTGGCCCTATAGTTAAATATTTTCGTACCCAAAAATTTTTTTAGAATATTTCAGACCAGTACAAAACAAAAAAAATTGAGCCAGGCAAAAAGTTGAGGTATTAATTCAATAGTTTTATTCAATTTTATCAAATGATATGTGAATCTATTTTTTTCGAACTCTAGAAAAAGATCCTTCAATGACCGGTGTAACAGCTCCAAACATTGTACGTAAAATCTTATTATATTGGGAATTCGTAACTACTAGCTGAACAAAGTCCATTTTTTTATTCGATTGTTCGAAAATTGTGACGAAAATTGGTTTTCACCACACCTGCACGGAAAGTTCACTTTTCCGCTCCGCGAAAGTTGAAATTTCCGCGAAGGTGTGGTGAAAAATAGTATACGCTACACGGGAGTGAAAAAAGACTATCTCAAATTCAATAGTATATTACGCTTCCCTAGTGGCGTAATATACTATTTAGGTACCCAAATATGCAACTATTGGGCCAGAGTACGTGTTTTTCGGCATTTTTTGAATTTTTTCAACGTTATTAGCCGATTAACACACAGAAAAAATCGTACTTCCACTACGGGCGGTAGCTTCAAGTGTTTGGCATATAATCAGCGATTTTTAGAATTTTTTTCAGATTTTTAAAAAGGGGCTTTTTTTGGACTTTTTTGGATTTTTTTGGATTTTTTTTTCAAAAATGGTTCTTCAGAAAAATCTGAAAAAATTCCAGGGTGTCTTTCAGACTTCATATAATCATATAAAAAATAATTAACCAAATCGGCGAGGGTCAGGGAAAAAGTCCGCCGGTTTGACGTGGCATACCTCATATATATAATTGTTCAGGTTGTACTTACTTTTTCGCATAAATATACATTGTCCGGCGCTTCGTTAAGAAACTTCGAAATGTTGTTTTTTGAAAAGACGCGATTTTTTTGGGCGATACCCTAATCCATTCTTTTTCAAAAAAGATATCAAGTTTTTGTAGCAACCGATATCGACATGATCATAGCTACTGATCGTGCATTTTAGCATCGAATATGTAGCTCATAAACTCGTTGGCGAGTATTTTTTGGAAAGATCAGCGAGGTATGCAAGCAGTACTTCTTCACAAAAAGAATTCGACTTATTTCCCTTTCGCCATTTTTCGAATCCGTTGTATGCTGCTGTATATAGTTTTTTTCATTTGGCAGGCAACAAATTTAGCGTAACAGTTTTTGCTATTTCTTTTATAGCTTCCGGCACTATATCACCGTTTTCGCTGAGTTCACTCTCCGAACTGTTCATTTTTGAATAAATGTGTTAATGCGCGAATCACAAATTGTAGGTTGGCGTTCCGTCAAAATTTTCGTCGTCACTTTTTCTACAGCACGAAACTGTTTTTAGACGAAATGCTAACCTATCCCTTTTCTTTCATTTGTTTGTTGTACATTTCGAAGTGTCGAAAAAGACATTTTATGTAATTTTTCTTGTTTACTGTCCATCTGTGAAGTTAGCTGTTTCATTTTCGCACGGTGTAAAAAAGGGCTATTTAAGTCACGGAAAACCGTGCGTAAAGTGCGGGTTTAGGTCACACTGTGCTATAAAATAGTATACGATACTTGTGCCCTAAGTTGTCAATTAATGCATGGCGTGAAGCTAGCACCCTCGCTACGCTCGGGCGCTAACTTCACGCCGTGCAATAATAGGCAACTTAGGTCACACGTATCGTAATATACTATTACGATTAAAGCACCATCGTTATCAGGCACAATGCAGTCTAATTTCTAGATCCCTGCTTATTGTTTGTGATAGGTGTCTGAATATGCAAATTTCGCTGCTATATTATCTACCGTCACAAACTTGAAATTTCTGCAAACAAAATATTCATTATTGAAAAAAAAAAAACAAATAGAAGAAAAAGTGGGCCCATGATTGGATCAGCATTAAAAGTCGTGGAATTGGTCATACTATTCCAGAGAATTTTTTGGAAAAAATTAAAAATTGGCACTTCAACCTAAGTAGGTCGAACTTTAAACAATCTTCATAGGTTGAACTTCATACAACAATAACTCTTGAAGCGTTGATCTGAGATACTTGGCTCCAATAACTTTTTTTGTAGGGAATTTTGTTCTCCACAAAAATATATGAGCAGCATATCCATAGGTTATTTTTCGAGAGTCATGAAACAATATTCGTCGAACTTCTCCTTCCCCTATGTTATTCAATCATAAGAAAATCGAAAAATGTGGAGCGATAGCTCCAATAATTTTATTTTGATATCTCCTTCTAAATGGCTTTTTTTGGCGTTGTAAAACGGTTTTGGCTTTTTAACACTGCATAATATAAATTATTTTACATTCAAATACATATCTCGGTTTCGTAACTATCATTATAATCACCCTGATGTGTAATTTAAACAATAGTGACGAGTCTCTAACGTTTCTTCAATACAGAATCGGTGTAGCGGACATATGCTCACCAAATTCGACGTGAATTCCAAGTGAAGTATGAATTCAGTATAGCTCTCGCAATGCGATGTGTAGAACGTTCGGATAGAATTACGAGGAAAATTCACTCTGAGAGTTTATTCTCTGGTCACATTGAAAATTCCTTCTCTCAATGTCTAGCCGCTTATATTGTGCGTTGAGACGTTTCTGAATACGCTAAGAGCTAAAAGTCTGTGTTCGCTTTTATATGTGGCATTCCATGTTAAATCGACCAGCTCGTGACCCAAAAATTTTTTGATTTTGTAGAATTTCTTTTTCCGTATCAAGCAAACACAGGGAGAGAACTAGGCTGAAAATTCTAGAGGAATGTACGTGTAATAGAGCATCTTGAGGACAGTTTACGTACTGAATTACAGTATTAATTCGAACAACAGTTTTAAAAATTGTTCTTACCACCATAGTAAAAATATCAATGCCCATACCTTCAATTTACAGGACTCGCAAGTATCTATCACGATTATTATAGTAAAAAATGTTTTGAGTCAAATCATATTTTCATATTGTAAAGTATAGTACAGCAGCCATGAAAAAAAATGATTTATTATAGAATTTACGATGCTGACATTCAAAATTTTACGCGTATTACTTTTTCCTATCCTCATAGAGCTGTTTATAATTCAAGTGAACAAAGAGTGGAAATTTAGAAAAACTTTTTTGCAATTGGTGCTTTCCTAAATTCTTTTGATATTCTTTAAGAAAATTTTATTCTTACTGCACAAAACAAATTCGTTCTCCCCGTGTACTGAACTAAGTTTTTCCAAGTTGCTTTACACTGAGAAAACATTTTGTTCATTGAAGAAAATCCCCTTTAGTTGAACGGAAATATAATAGATTCAACTACTTTTTTAATTCCCGACTGCCCGCAGGGCAAGAAGACGAAAGTTATGCTCCGGAACGGTGACAACTGTCTTGATCAATTTTCGCATGTATTTTCTTTGTGTAGCAGACAGTGTTCTTAGACATAAATTGTTCAATTCTATTGCAAACTCACTGAAATAATTAAGAATCATTAATACTCACATTCAACCGCATGTTGCAATATCTAAAGGGACTCTTATAACGTCTTGCTCGACTATCGTCAACTTCACACCATTGGGCGCTGCTAATTTCAGTCCGAACTGACGCGCGTCTTTCTACACAGCTCGTCTATACATATGTATATATATTTTTTTGGGTTATAATTTTCACCTAACATGGGAACATTGGAAGTGAATGTAAAAAAAAATAATGCCAACATTTTAGGTCAAAAAAATAGTGATAATCTTTAAAAAAGCGTGAAATAGAAAAATGTTTTTGAAAACATAAATAAAATTCTGACTTCGAAATGGCGTATTTGTAAAAAAAAAAAAAAAAAGAAAAACTAAAAAATGATGATAAAACTCCCTCAGGATTCCGTTTTTCTGATCTAAAAATATTTATCAATGAATAATTGAGCGCAGCGGGCAAAGCCCGCACGCACAACTAGTCCCTTTTTATAAAGTAGGGTTGCGACGCGTGAATTGGCTGTTTATTGTTATCGCTTTTCCGCGATTCTGATTGGTTCGCTATGTCATTACACGTAGTCCAAGAACGATTCTGAAGTTATTCTGTCTGCTCTGAAATGTTACAATGACAGCTGGTTTTTCAAATGTTCATGACAACTCAGATTCCTTCTTGACAAGTCATGCATCGGAATTAACGATAACGAGGAAAATTATTCTCAATATATTTCACAAAAAAGAAATTTTATTAAAACTTGAGCAATTGATAAAGAATAATCTTTTGTGTACAATTTATTTTTTCAAATTCAATTACCGGTTCGAATAATGTTGAGGTTTGTTTCATAATTTAAAATAACGTCAGACAAGAAGTTATCGCGCGCGAAGCGCGCGCTTAACTCGCCTAGTATTATATAAAACTGATTCAACTCTGAACGAAATAATTCATATATCTAAAAAATTAAATTAAAAAAATTGAAATAGGAAAAATTCACAGCTAGAATAGGCTAGATGCGCCTGCTCTATGCAGCGGGTAAAGCCCGCACGCACAACAGCTAGTTATTAATATAAAAGGAAACAAATTTTTAATATTGAAACGAACTTTCATGGTTTCGAGTTTTCAACCAAACTTTTTTACTCTAACTCGGGTAATTGTGATTATTTTTTTTCAAGTTCAATATCTTTCAGGATAAATTTTTATACGTCACGATAAATTCGGAGCATGTGATTTCTGTAAGCTCTGTTTTTTTTCCAATTCATCGCCACATGCAAATCAATGACTATCTATTATGAGTTACATTCATAAATATTACCAGTGCAAATATTTCGCAATGTGTTCTTTCACGTATCGTGAAATAAAAATAAAAAGCATTCAAAATTGCTCAAGTTGTCAAACAAAAATGTTTGTTTGAAAGCTCGAGAAAACAAAAATCGAATTTAACATATTTTTATGTCGTTTTTTATTCATAATACTAACTAAAAAAAGTTATGTGCGCACCATCGAACTTCGAGATTTTGATTGTTGTCATTTTAATGGCGTGTTAGTAGGCGGTTTATGCTGATAAAGTCCAGTTATTCTGTGCACAACTTCCGACGGTGTATATAGACGACAGCATAGTCTGTCGGTGGACAGATATGACTGAATGAATGGAAAAACTGTTAAAAACGCGCCCACCAGCGCGCGCCTGAGCTAGTATTAGATAAAATGGAAACGAGAGTGGTAAAAAAATTATAAAGAAAACCTAATTCAGTATTGACGACTAATAATTATTGGTTTGCACACGATGAAAAAACAGAAGGCATGGAAGAAAAAGAAGAAGGCAAGTTGTGAGTTTTTCAAACATATGTGTGGAAGCGCGTTCAGGAAATTGGTGAATTCTTTCAAAACAATCAAAACGGTCGAAAATGAAAGTTTTGTAAATAAACAAATAATTTTTGTTTAAAACTGCAAACAACATGAAATTAGATTTTGAAATTTCCCATGTTCCTTTTTTTTATGAAACTCTAAATCAAGCCGAAATAAAAGTCCTAAAGTTAAATTTCGATTTTTGTATGGTTGAAAAAGCCATGAATGTTTACAAAAATGCGGATAAAATTTCATAAAATGAATGATTTTCAAACCAGCTGCGATCGAGATCCGATAAAATCTCTAAAAATTCCGTTCAGTACTTTCTTAAAAGTAGAAAATTTGCAACAAATTCAGAATTAGTCGGGGTCACCGGCTGGTCCGTTTGGCATGGGATGCTCCATATACACACTTGCATACGCACGAAAAGCAGAGACTCACAATTATGGACAATTTATTTCTGCCTGTGACATTTACTCCATGTATTCTAGTCTATCGTAGGTTTTCCTCTTCCTTCTCTACTGTATGTATATACTTTTTTGGGCGATACTGTATGTGTATCCCGTTTGTGGGTTTGCAGGTGTACAAAATGTCATATATGCGAACCTAAAGAATACACTGACAACACAAAATGGACCGAGAAGCGACCAGAAACGGAACCCGGACTCTCAACCACGTTACGTAGGGGTAATAAACCTTTCGACTTTGTAACTATAGTATAATCCACCGACCGAGTATGCATCCAAATCTTTGATGATCAGGGCACTCCGAACCGAAATGGCTTTTATCCAGATTTATAATTTTCAATTTTATCGCTTGTTTCAGTGTCATTTACGACGTTGCAGATTTGTATTATTTATCACGAGTACTTGACTTCCTATATACATAGTTAATATATAGGTAATTCTTTCTTTTTACTCTGGAACTCTGGAACTAGACTTTGGTTATTTGAATTTTTTTTTTCGTAATTCTATTCATTCAGTCAGTTTGAAACCTGGAAACGGCTGACTTAATATTTTCAATAAAATTTTATTCGTTTGTCTTTTTTTTCGTTTCTTTCTTTTTTCAATTATTGTAACTGATTAAATATAAAATTTTGTGATTTTCGCTTTTGACACTGATTTGCACTACTTAAGGCGGGTGGCTACATACGACAATATGATAAGAATTTAATAAAATTTAGTGATAACATTCTTTAGCATCAAATGCAATGACACAAATTTTTTCAGATTTTTCGTCTACATAGTTGTCGAATAATTGGAGTTTACAATATGCAAAAGATATACCTATATATATCAGAATCCTATGCTTACGGATGTAAACTCTAGTGTTAAATTACTCGAAAACTATGAAGAAGAAAAATCTTAAAAAATTTCTATATTCATATTTAATCCAAAAGAATATGCTCACCTAATTTCATTAAATTCTAATCATTTCGAATTTTCCTATGCTTTTAACATGCCAACATTGTTGTGTGTAGCCAACCCCCTTAATTATTTATATGTTTCCGGTTAGTTCAGGTTATTTTTGTTTTATATTTATTGCAGCGGTGGATAACTTTAAATAATTTTTTCTGAGTGAAAAACATATAAAGTCTGGTTTCGTGAAAAATATTGATTCTAAACAAACCAGATCCTCGAATGAATTGAACATGAAAATCGTGCGTTCATGCATTTTCGGTTTAAGGTTTATCCAAGGCCACTTTACCGTTAATTGTGGAATAATAAAACGATAAACGAAATCGTACCAGTGAGTGAAGAATAGAGGGGGAGAGAGAAGAAATATCGTCGAGTCAGTCTAAATGTAGAAATGGGCTAAAGAAATAAAACGATATATAATTCGTCGTGTACGAGGTTGTATTTCAAGAGAGAGGATTACTATCGATGCCCGTATACTTTTGTGCTATTAGCTGTATTTGGCTGACTGAAGTGTGGAAACAGTGGTTTACGGAAAGATTTCGGCGAAAACGAAGAGAGGGCTCTGAAATGTATACGCGCTGCCCTATATAACAGTGGACACGTGTATGATATGTAGACAACGAATGAGACAATAACATGGAGAAAGAGAGAAAAATATAAGAGACGGAGAAAAGAAAAAAGAGATCCGTGACAAATTTACTCTCGCCATTCGGGTACAAACATCAAAAACTTCGAAGGATGGGGCAGCCAGAGTCTGGGTATTGTGATTTGCATAAATTAGGATGAAAATTATAACTGTATAGCCAAAAAAGTGAAAATAAAAAGTATTCGGGTATGTTTGAAACGCATTGGTTCGAGATTATCTTTCAACCGGATAATTCTTCATTATATATTGTGACGTGGTAATTTTGCCCACGTCACAAAATGATTAAAAATTGGCACGGCACGAGAAAGGAGCGTTCTTCGGCATCGAAGAATTTCTCTCGAGCAAATCCAGAAGGGCCAAATGCGAGCGTATTTACCGAATATTAATTTGTTTTGATTTATTTTTATTATTGTACGAGCGAGCGGCGGTTATCCACGATAATTTCGAGTCAAGGAAGGCTTAGGCGATTCAGAGAGGGGATACCGAAACGTCATCGAGTCGGAGAGCAGAGGGAAATTCAAATTTCGAGTTTGCTGTTGAAGGTCATTACGCGTGGGTCGCTAACTCCATGCCCTCACCCTCAGCTGTCTAACCTCAGGATGCGTCCATCAGCATCTAGAGATCGCCATATTCTCGTTGGAAGCCGAAGGCACAATTTCATCGTGTCAAAACATCGAAAATACCGCTCAACAAAACATCGAAATTACCGCTCAGCATAATATCAAACGTATCGGCTCAGCATATCGTCGGAATTCAAAATAATACGTTGAGGTCAGGTCGGCGAGAGAAGGTTCTTGAAAACTCTCGAAAATTCTAGAACAAACGGTTGCGATTCTCGCGAGTAGGCTAAGGGTGGGGGTTAGGACCCTAGTCCGCGTACTTGCTCTCGCGACAATGATCGAGGACTCGAGTTTTGGGCAGCAATGACGGAGGATGTCTTTTCTCGGGCCGTTGCCGTTCCTGATCAAAAATCCGACGCCGCCAGAATATCGATGGAGAGATTTTCCGTGGTCTTTTTCCGGATCTCGTCCTACGGAAACTGTAGTGGTGAGCCGTCGTTTCGCTCTTATTGTCGTTTTATGATATTTCGTAATGCATTACTCGCGAGTATCTTTTTGAAAGAATTTTGGTGTTTAACGAGCGATATTGTTTCGGGGTACGCACGCGTTTGGAAAATCCTGGTTACGCCTTGTCTCGCGATTTTTATCTCTCGCGATTTGTCGTTGTCGTTTAATAAATTTGAATTGCCGAGAGGAATTCTATTATAATTTTGTTCAATCTCGAGATCCATAGTTTTAGTAATTTTTGTTATATAATTGTCGGTATCGATCGGGTCACATATCTTTAAAGTGCGTTAATGGCGAAATCCTTAATGTTACGAAATTGTGTATCGTGGGCGATCGAGCCGAATACTTTGTAAAAACGATTTGTCGACGGTTAACAGAATTTTATTGTAAACTAATTTTGTTATCGAAAATTAACTTGGAATTATTCTCTAATTTATATTATAATATTTGTAATTTATATTATCAATTTTCCGGAAAAATATTTTCATTATTGTTTTTTTTATTAAATAAATTCCAATTGTAATTCCGGATTTTCGAGTGAGTAAAGAGTGATTATTTTGTCAATTTGCCTAGACACGCCCCTCTACCAACTTGGTTTTAAACTACAGCTACGACCGGGAAACCTTTATATTCGTTCTCGATAATTTCGAATAAAATTTGTCTAAGGTCATCTTAGGCTGGCGTCCAAGGAATTATCGAGATCGGAATATTTTGTGCGACCGTTGGAAAAAGTCGTCACAATATAAAAAAAAAAATTAAAAAATACAATTCAAGAATTTTTATGGCATAAAAAACTTTAAATATATGGAAATATTTTTCTCAATTTTTTTCTATCCCTGTTCATAAACATTGTATAATTTCCATAATTATATATAATAGAAAACCTTGAATGCCAACTTTTTGTGATCTTGAGGTGAATTCGTGCGGAAAGTACGTAGGTTGCGGTGGATATTCTTGGTTCTTAGTTAGCACAGACTCAGGATCATTTCTTGATATTTCCGAGATTCTCTTCAGAAGACCTCGAGGCAACAAATCCTTCCTGTGAATACCGTTTGAGAGAAGTATGGTATTCCGTAATTCATTCATAGTTTTTGGCCATGCTGACCTGATTTCATTATTTACTTTTTTTTTAATTTTATTTTCTTCTTAAAATCGTTAGCAACAATATTGAAGTAGATTATTTTCTAGGTAAAGTCACTTTTTGAGAATTGCAGAAAAAATGGATATCATTTAGAAATTGGATAGAGAAATGTTTTCGTTGGTTTTATTCAAAGTTAAGTTATTGAATTAATAACGAGAATGTGAAATGATCATGTTACAATCAAGGTAACGATTTTTTAATACTTAGCATTATTTTTTCAACTGAGATGAAGCTCATACTTTCCATCGATACCTATTAATTAATTATATCACTAGAGATATAATTATTACGTATTCAAGCAGTCATATGTATGTGCTACCATCATTTATATTATGAAGATAATACGGAAAATTATTGAAATCATAAATATGTTTGACCCATTTATGATCTCAAATGATGGATACGAAAAAATTTCGTAACAAGAACATTACATTATTAGTGAATCGTCCCATATGTTGATTCATGGAAATTAATGGCTCTTACAATTAGCGAAAAAAAATTACAAGAATTGTAATTCAAACCACAACAATTGTAATACAGAATTAAGAGAGCTTGGTAAAAAGCATGATAAAGAACATTAAATAACGGTAGTCTGGCCACCGCGTGGCGCAGAGTGTTAAGATCTTTCTGGTAAGAGGTACGTGCTCCAGATGAGGATATATACGAGCGAATGAAGACCTAAAAAATATGTAAAACACCATAATGGCGTAAAGCCAACCTAAGCACAAAATGCTGGATTTCGCGTAATAATTTGTTTCTATACAATTGCTCGACGTAATTGAACGATTATAATACATTGTGATGATTTTCAGTCAACTTAATTTCTCGAAATGCATCGATGACCACATGACTCTTCATTTCAAAAAATCCCTCCTTAATAGTAAATCGATCAACATTTCTTGAAAATTGTTCATAGCTGTACTGAATTCAATTTTCATTCGTATATTAAAATTCACAAACGTTCACTAATTATTTAATTAAAATTACTATACATGTATGCGAGCTTTAATATACGCTTATATAGTAATATTGGTAAACGTTCTATGTTTTTAATATGCATGTGTATGATTTTTCAAACACACAAGTATATCCATTTCACTGGATATTACTAGTATTGTTATTTAAATTAAATTGTTAGTTAAATTTCCCATACATGTTTATTAATTTCAATACAGAGATTTTTTACAGTGCACTACGTGGCGCAGAGCTAATATACGAATTGTGCTCTGGATGTGCATAAATAGCGGAAATCAAAGTTATACTTATTAAAAACGGACCGTATCTCCAAACGAACTAAGAAGGTCATGAATTTTTATGTCCACCCAGGGTTGCAGACCCATGGAAATATTAAGTAATAATAATAATAATATTCAATATGGTATAAATAATATTATAAATATTTTTTACAGCTCAACAACATGCTTGTTAAATTTGTGAAAACTTTTTGAAATTGAAAATCGCGAAAATAGGTTTTTCATTGATCTTAATATAAAAACATTCAAATGAAAGAAAATAATTTCTTAAAGTTAAATAGAGCTCTACTAGGCCGTGGAACATAGAAAAAAATTTATTTGATTTAAATAGATCCTTAGATCCTAGTTGAACCAACTAAATGCTTTTTTGGCTGTGCAGGGGTTGAACTCAACCTCAGCTTTCAAGATACAGTTTACATCAGACAAAGTGTTCCAGAGAGTGCTCTGTACACCAGTGCACAAAGGGTGTTTCACATGATTGACAAACAAGGCCGTATTAACGTGTAACATACATCGAACGAGGATGAACAAAGAAGAAGGGGTATGTACCAAGAGGAAGAGAAGCGTGCGTACAAATTGTACAGGGTTTGGTGAGACTGTAGGGTATAACGAATGAGTGGGTGAACGGAAGCCTTGAGTGTTCTCAAGAGTTTTGAAGCTCTCTACTCTCTAGGTTAACGTTCATGCATTTCTTGGATATGTATGTACATATAATTTTGGTGTTGCATATATCTATATCTATCTCAATTAGATACTTCACTTTGTCTGTAATTATAAACTCCTCGCAAGTTTCTCTACTAATGTAAACTTCTTCACAAACGAAACCGACTAGGAGCATCAGAACAAACTATATTGGTTCGAGTTAGTTCAAGTACAATATATCAAATATTGAATTACAAAAAATTCTTTACGTTTTTTTACTGAATACCTAGTTCTGACTGAGCCTCGCGCTTATTTCTGAACATATGAGGCATTTCATGCCATTTCGGGCGGCCGTGATCCCGACCATTTTTAATTTTCCGTTTTTTTTTTTTTTTTTTTTTTTTTTTCAAATAAAATAAGTCCCAACAAAAGGAATATCAAAATTCATTCTTAGATTTTCATCTCACGTCTTTTATGAGTTACGATTTTTCACAAAATCCAGATTTAGCGAGGTTCGGAAACGTTCCAACACCTGCATCTCTGGAGATAATCTACATATCGAAAAATATTACGGCATCAATTTTTTTCATTTTCGTTTATACTTTCAAAAAAAAGGAGAACCATAATAAATAAGTGCTGTTAACTTTTTTTTCGCATCTGAAGTCAAAATTATTGTTTTTAAAGATGATTGCCATTTTTTATTTTTTCTCCGCAAAATTCTTTAAAATAGTGTGACCGATTTCACGACTCTTATCGCTGATCCGATCGTTGCCCCATTTTTCCTTGTATTTTTTTTCCAATATAGAATGTTTCTTTTTGCAAAAAACTTGAAATTTTTCATAATTTTCAGGAAAATTAAAAATGGTCGGGGTCACGACCATGCGGAACGGCATGGAATAGCTCGTATTTATTTTTTTGAAATGGTATTTCAATCTATCCTACATGAAATCCAAATTTAGTTGACTGGAAATGAGTTACTTATAATCCTGTACATCCGAACTTGTGAGTCCATTCTATGGAAAAAATTACTATGCTTTTACATTAAAGACATCTAATCTCTGTGAAGAAATAATTTTACCTCACTTCTGTACGTCTAGTCGGAACTCTTATGCGATGTCTATCTTTTCTGACTATGGGTGTGTCACAGAATCGATTTTCTTCCAACTCAAAAATGTCGCGCTGAATTTCGCATAGTTTCGAAATTTGGTGACCAACCCATATTTTAATAACCAGAATGCAGTATATTTTTTTAATTTAAACAAAAACTTTCGGTTAGTTTCTCATTTTTCAGGTCGACTTCTTTGCTCGTCTGAATGCCCTTCGTAGTCTAATTTTTCCGCACTAAATGTAGGTATCGAGATATGATATATGAACATACAGAATTCATTGTCTGCTCTTAATATTTTTGCAATTTCATTTCCAACTCGAAACTTCGGTTACAGTCAAATTTCTTCTGTGATAATACTGCTTTCTTCCAAAATGGAATTATACAACTCTATGTTAACGAACTTCTTCAATTTTTTCAAGCCCAAATTCATTTCTTTCGTTATATTCGCGAGAACTGTAAGCCGAAAGGAAGGATCGCCTTTTTTTATTTCGAGAGTAATAAAATTCCACTGTGATAATTTTGAATCCTTTAGGATTGTATATATTCAATTTCATATAATAATGGTACTCGTGAATTTTTTTAGAGAAGAATTTCAAAAGATCAGTTACATTCTCACAGACTTTTCACGCTAAAGTTTTTTTCTCTCCTCTTTAATGGAAAATGTATGTCGTGTCAACAGGCGTCCACATAGTTTAGAGGTTTTCAAAGTGATTCGATTCTTTACAGTAGCGTTGTCTATAGCGTCCTTGTTGTCGATCATTCCCTTCCCAGAAGCACACGTGAACAACTGCGGGGGATGCAGGAAAACTTTTCAAATTAAACTGAACGGAGCTTTTGCTCGTTGTGAATCCACTCGCGCAAAAAGTAGGTCTAAAAGTTTTCGCGCTCAATCCAGCGTGATTCACACGTGTGGGTTTGTGCGGCGATAGGAAAGAGTGACATTTATAACCTCTCAAACTCGTTCGCATTTCAACGACCGGGGCTTGCAATTTACTTTAAAGGAAATCACAACCTTGATTCGAGAATTTTCCAATCTATTAATCAAAGTGAAATCTTTCTTCTCGGAAAATAAACATGACTTTTCTTCAATTTTTAGAAGGATACTAACAGAAAGACGTTACTAAACTTTTCTGACATTTTGTCAGAGCTTTAAGAATAAGTCCACTTTATATAGAACTCATGTAATGAATGTGATCATTCTTATTTGTTCGAACCGTTTTTGACCAAGCAAAGATAAAAAGAATAAAGTAAATAATATATTCTCATCATTAAACAAATTCGAGCTAGCATGATCGTTTGGTAGTAATCAATTCAGATTTGATGAAACGATGTGTAAGTTTTGAGATTAATGTAGACAGATACCTGCATAACGCTGGTATCTTTTTTCTATTTTTTATTTATAGAATTATTATGTTTTAAATATTTTTATTTGAATAATTGGAACTCGCATGGTAAGCAAGATACAAGAGAAAAATAAAAGAACGGAACGATAAAAGGAGAGCGAGTGACGGGGAGGGGGCGGAGGTTAGCTAGCAGTTATTCCGACCAAACGTGAAGAGCGTGTGTTCGCGCTCGATTACGCGAACGCCTACAACGCGAATTAACGGGAAGTAGGAATTTTTGGTTTTTAAATAAAATATGGCTGTGTAACACGACCTATAATTATTTATTTTACTTAATCTCTTACAAGGTATTGGTATGGATGATTTGAAAAGAATAAAGATTGTGACGCGAAGGAATGGTAGCAGTAAATTCGCGGAGTGTTGCACGGTGTGATATTGACAAGTTTCTGTGGACAACTGACTTGGAAGAAGTTAAAAACGGAGTTGGTGAAAAAGCGGCAAGAGAGGGAGAAGTTACAAAAAAAATGGGAAAGATCAGCGAAAATCTTTCGCTGCATTCTAACTAAATGTAATGAGAAAATGTAAATTCATAGAGGTTTGTGCCGGACCAGATGTCGCGGCTTAGGATAATAAAAAATATGTTTCGGCTTTCTAACGGATGCCCGAACGACAAATTGAAAGATATTAAAAAATATGAAAAGTTAAAGACAGGAGTTTGCAAGAGTCCCTTTTTTATGACAGTCAGTTCTGTGGGACTCTCGGCGGAGGGATTATAGAGCGGTCAGGCGTGAATGTTTTTTGACCTGCGGTGGTCGACGCGTACCGAGACTAAACAGCGTGATCATGCCTGAAGTATTAAAAAACAAAAAGTACGAGTGCAATGATAGAAAATCCGAAATGGTGAGAAATATCGAGAATGTATTTTTTTAAATTTAGAGTCGTGGTGGTGACTCTAAATTTAAGGCGAGTTCGTGAACATGAGATGTAAGTGTATTACGTGAAATTAACAACGAAAAAACTTCGCCAAGTACGGCAAAATTTTTTTTTCGTTTCAATTTTTTTGTTTGTATTTTATTGAAAAAATTATTTTTTGTTTGTAATTATTCTCGTTGATATTTTTTTTCGTTCGTAATTTTTTTCACTTCTATTCTTTTCATTTGTATTTTTTTTCTATTCTAGTTTTTTCATTTGCAATTTTTTCCTTTCGTGTTTTTTTCGTTTGTAATTTTTTTCTTTGTATATTTTTGTTTTAGGAAATATTGACTCTGACAACTTTGCATGGTAATTTTAAGTAAGACTAGGACGATTTCCAAACCGTTGCAATTGTTTATCTTGTAACTCTTTTTCGATTGGTAATTCGTTTATGCTCGTAATTTTTTGAATGTTTCTGTATTATTGTTTTGTTAATAATGTTTTGCTATTTATATCTTTTTGGTAATTTCTTTGGTCTCCATTTTTTTACAATACCATTATGTTTGTAATTTTTTTCATCCGTCATCCGATGTACTCGTCGCTTTTGCATTTATTTGACAACGTTTTGTTTCTTTAAACCAAACGTTTTACATGCATTACCATGATTTAACAGATTCATTTTATTTTATCATTACGTTTGAAATGGTCTTTTTATACATTTGAGGCAAGTTTCGAGAGAATAGATAGAACTACTTCTTCTTATAAATCATCGTGCATTCGTTTATTGGACTACATGAGTAACACGTAGGGTTTCACTGAGACTCCTGTTTAGGTGACAAAACATAAATGTACTTGTCTCCAATTTTTTCACAGCATTCATGCTGTCTTTTGAATTTGATTTGACGACTTTTTGTGCACTGTGAACTTGAAATTTCACAGGATATTGGAAAATCTGCATGTTACGACACAATATAGATGATATCCTGTTATCATTAATTCATTTTGTTGTTCGTTCCAAAAAATACACATAACTATTCTTGGCGTTTCTCGGCCAACTTTTTTCGACTTTAGTATCATCAGCAACAACCCATGAGGTCCCAGATCTTAACATGCTCGTATAATGCCCTTGAAATATGGTTCGACCATTATGGAATATAGCACCATTGACTTTAAATTTTTGGCCGCAAACAGTAACTACAGCGGATGAAATACCTTTAATACTAAAATCAATCTTTGAAAGTTTCAAAGTTTTCTCATCTATAGACAATATTAAAAGTTGAACAATCAAAACGCTTTGAACAGTTGTCAGCGAAGTTTTTGTCAAGAGTGTTTCCATGCTGCCACAAGCATCACACTGTCTTATCTTATTAGGACATTTTGAGATTCGTTCGAAACCTAAAAACTAAAAAGAGCTTATCGGATTGTAATGAACCGGACAATTTTTTTTTCCGTTTCAATTTTTTTGTTATTATTTTTGTTTATAATTATTCTTGATTGTAATTTTTTTTTGTATATTTTTGTGATTCTAATAATTTTAGCAGATATTCACTCTGACAACTTTGCATTTGAATAGTAATTTTTTCAAGTTTTGTAATTCTTTTTCAATTGGTAATTTGTTCATGTTCGTAATTTTTTGAATGCTTTTGTAATATTGTTTGATTTATAATTTTTGGCTATCATATTTTTCCATTTGTAATTTCTTTGTTCTCCATTTTTTATGATGCACTATGTTTGTAATTTTTTTTATTCGTCATCTGATGTACGTTTGCTTATATTGTCACTTTTGCTTTTATTTGACAACGTTTTGCTCTTTTGAACTAAACGTTTTTCATGCATTACCACGATTTAGCAGAATAATTTCATTTATTACGGTTGAAATGGTTTTTTTTTTTTTATAACTTTTTCTAATGAATAGCTCATTTGATTGAGGCAAGTCCCGAGAGAAAATCGAACTACCTCTTCTTATAAATCATCATGCATTTGTTTTTTGGATAGTTTTCAAACGACTCATTTTTTTGAGGACAATTATTCATACATGATGTTGGATCAAAATTTGACGAGGATAATTATGCAGAGATCTCTATTACATGAGTAACTTGTAGGGTTTCACGGAACCTACTGTCTAAGTTACATAAATGTACTGGTTTTCATTTTTCCTACAGTATTCATGCTGTTTTTTTGGAATGTAGTGAACCCGAAAAACCGATGGATTTTATTCATCGCCTTCAAGATTTTCCATTGATGATAATAATTACTATGAAAATCATATAACGAGTATGAAAATGCAATAAAATCAATAATGCAATTCACACCTCCATACCCACCGCCATCGATGCAATGTACAATGATAAGATTACAAGAGAGTCAAATTTGTAATTTGATTCGCCCGTTATCGTAGAATGTCGACCGTATTCCACTGTGCAATGCTCATTACCGCACCGGCAACTGATGAGCGCGGTGTTACTAAGCTGCGACGGATACGTTCCTGCTTAATTCAATCGTTTGACACGATAAATTTTGAATAAGAAAAATATAGTTGTGTGCTCTTAACAAATAAAAGTACGCAACTACTCTGTAAAGTGGGTGAGTACTATATTTTGAACCATTGTTTAAAAGTAGCAGCATATCTTCTTTCTGCATATAGCGGGTGAAAACATAAAAAGGAAAGTCTTATTTTATTTCAGATGCCCAGAAATAAAATTCATCATGCAATGGTGATCTAAAAAAACAAGATTCATCACGGAATGGTGACTTAAAATCGACCTCACCAGTCAAAATAGACAACAAACAAGGTTCGACAAAATCTTGAAATATATTCAATGAATATTTAATAACTCGATAGTTTTATGCTCGAATTTAACATTTTTTTTTATTAACATCAACTTGATATATTGAAAAACAGATGACTTTGAAACATACAGCCTCCCTGCTAGATGAGCGATCGAAGCTCTTGATTGTAACTTCTAATAATAATAAAGTATGGTCAGTTTTATTCCGTTGCAATTATTTGTGTTGTAATTTTTTACATAATAAAATGTTCGTAATTTTTGTTAATTCTCTTGTATTGTTTTGTTTGTAATTTATTACAACATATTAATGTACGTCTTGCGAATTTATTTTTTTATTGGTGCATTTCCGTAATTTAGCAGGTTTGAGTTATTTTATTAATTTTTGAATCGTGAATTCCTAGCATTTGATTTTTCAGATGACGTTTTTTTTTAAGAAATTAATGCAATGTACTTTATTACATTAGTTATATTTTGAAGGAGGAGTGTTTTACGGTTACAGTCATAGTTATATTTTGAAGGAGTTCTTTTCAATAATAACGTGAGCAATTTTTCCATAAAGTGGATCATGAGTTTTTGTTGTCTACTATCCTGCAAAGAATCACCATTGTAACTTGCAAAATGTCAACGACCCTTAAAAAAAAAAATTTTAAATAAAAAATGCAAAACTCGAGTAGAGTATTCGAAAATTCAAAAATTGTTTTCAAAATGTTATTCTCAAAAAATGGAATGTATTTTTTGTCCATGTGTTTTTAGCATACAAAATCTTGCATTATATAGTTAATTCTTATTATATTTTTTAGATGAGCAGGTCAGACCGCCACGATGGAAGCGTGCAGGACAAAAATGCCGAAAAAACGAAGAAGATGCTCAGAAACGGCTCCAATACTTAGTGAAACAATTATCGACTCCCCGTCGATATTGAATCACAGAGCCGGGAAAAAAACAGTATCGGTGAACTGTTATCATATTCGCGATCTTTATAACCTCAGTAGTTGTTCGTAATAAACAACATATGAAAAACGTCATTCACGGAAATATATATCGGTGAACTGTCATCATATTCGCGATCTTTATAACCTCAGTAGTTTTCGTAATAAACAACATATGAAACGTCATTCAGGGAAATATATATAGGTATATGTTTGTATTATGGCACCAGGAAAAAAATATACAGATATATAAAATGTATTATGGCACCAGGAAAAAAATAATATAGATATATAAAATGTATTATGGCACCAGATTTGTCTCTGAAAAAAAAAGAAATAAACATCAAAAATGTGTGCGAAAACCCGACCTATTTTTTGATCCAATTAAAAAATAAATAATTAATATCTCTTCAATGCGTTGAGCTAGAGAGTTCGGAGAGGTCGCAATCGAAAGAAAAAAAAAATAAAAAATACGTCAACTTACAGTATTCTCTGAACTACTGTATTTCATTAATTATTAAAGAAACAAATTTTGAAAATTTTCGAAAACAATTGGAAACGCTATCGCTCCGGTAAAGACTCTCTGTCAGCGACTCGTCATAACATAAATGTACTTGTCTCGGAGTCGCTACCGCGACTCTAGATATTCTGTTAAAAAATGAGCTCGATTGCTCAATTTTTAGAGGTGACTATCTCGACTTTTGTACATTTTAAATGCATTTTTCGATTTTCTACGGAATTTTCCATATATTAATTAATGATATTTATTATATTAACATGAAATTATAGAAGGCATTATTCTGGAACATCATTCGACCACACATCACGCACTAAAATTGTTATCTGAACGATTGCACCCAAATTATTAAATACAAAAGTATGGAATCACTGAAAAAAAATTCGATCCGCACTAAAAGTTTGATATCTCTTTGAAAAATGAAGACATTTCGATTCAGCACACGGCGTTTTGAAGAGAACAAACCTACATTCATATGTCTATTTCTAAATGTTTTTTACGATTATTTTTCGATGTGGTACGCACTTTCAAAAACGGCTGTTTTCCGCCTTTTTTGGGCTGCGTAAAATTGGACCCATGGCCCGGCTTGTGGATATTTTTACCGCAAATTCCTTTCATAACTACCTTAAAAGAGGAAGCTATACCTTTCATTTCGTTTTTAAAAAAGTTTTATGGAATCTTTTTTTACAGGGTTATTTTATTTTCGCTTGAGAAATACCACTTTTGAAGAATGCAGCTTAAATGAAAAACTTTCAGACTTGAATAAAATTGTCAGGACGAAAAAAAGTTGCATAAGATCGTTCTGGATCGATTTGTTTTTTTTTTTTTTTTTTTTTTTTTTTTTCAGAAACGATGAACTGCAATGGCTTAACTCGAAAACCACGGAGCTTGGGCCAAAGTGTCGTTCTTGACACTATGGCCCAAGCTAGGGGATTGAAAACTTAAAAGATTCCTGAGATCCGGGAGAATTTTTCCAAAACATTTTGTCCAAATGTTTTTTTCGTAAAAACTTGGAAAATGGACAAAACAATCAAAAGATGTATCTCTAGAAGTATCGAGTTTCGAATGAAGTAGCGAGAGAAGAAGTAGTAGCATGTATGAACTTTGAATAAACTGAAATCGTTTTCTGTTTTTTGACCATAATTTTTTTATTCCAAATTGACGAGGTATTTTTTTGCTCGTCGTTTTATCACAAGTCTTGCCAATTTGCAAAAAAAAAGATAATGGTACAAACAATTTGGAAAAAAAAACTCCTGACTGATGAAATCCTATAGCTTCGTAGAAATTGTTTTAAACAAACAAAAAATCTCCTGACTTCGAAATGACATATTTGAAAAAAGAAATCTCCTGATAATTTCATTCAAGTCTTGAAGTTTTTGAGTACAGCTGTATTTTCTGAAAATATTCGTTTTCAGGCCATTCTGTGAACGAAGATCGCATGAAACTTTTTGCAAAACGGAATTGAAGCTATTGTCTAAATTGGACCCATAGCTTGTGGATAAAAAAAATTGCCGGAGAAATGGACATTTTTTCCGCCAATTTTACGACCTTGAATCTTTTTCAAGGTCAATGTAAAAATTAGAGGAAAAAATGTCCACAAGCCGGGCCATGCTCCAATTTTACGCAGCCAGAAAAAATCGGACAACAGCCATTTTCAAAAGTGCGTACCACATCGAAAAATAATCGTAAAAAAAATTTGGAAATGGACATATGAATGTAGGTTTGTCCTCTTCAAAACGCCGTGTGCTGAATCGAAATGTCTTCATTTTTCAAAGAGATATCAAACTTTTAGTGCGGATCGAATTTTTGTTCAGTGATTCCATACTTTTGTATTTAATAATTTGGGTGCAATCGATCAGGTAACAATTTTAGTGCGTGATGTGTGGTCGAATGATGTTCCAGAATAATGCCTTCGATAATTTCATGTGAATATAATAAATATCATTCATCAGTATATGGAAAATTGCGTAGAAAATCGAAAAATGCATTTTAATGTATAAAAGTCGAGATAGTCACCTCTAAAAATTGAGCAATCGAGCTCATTTTTTAACAGAATTTTTCTTTTACCAATGCCTAAAGAAAACAAGGGTAAGAGTCGGTAAAAAGAAAATTTTTTTTTCTTTTGCATCAGTCTAATAAACATGTAACATTACTGTTTTTAGATATAAAAAGCGCATACGACAACGTATTGCCAAACATTCTTGCGGAAAGACTGAAAGAAATAAGTCTCCCTAGTGAACTAAGAATATTTATATATAATATAATCTCTGAGAGAAATGTGCATTGTCAGTACGGTACGATAGACGAAATGTTGAGATGCTCTAAGGGACTAACGCAAGGAGGTGTCCTTAGCCCCCCTCCTGTACTCATTGTATACAAGAGGTTTAGAATGCAGAGTGGGAGGAGTTAAAATTGTACGGTTTGCGGATGACGTGTGTATGTATATATAGTAAAAATAACAATGTTGGAACATCTTTATCTGAAATCGAGAATGCGGACAAATCGATCCAGCAATTCTTGGAAGAGAGTGGCTTAGATCTTGCTCCAGAAAAATGTAATCTAATCGTATTTAGTAAAAGTAAAAAAAATTAGGGATAGAGATTGGTCCATAACACTAAACGACGTACCGGTTCAAGCGCAACACTCCGTTAAATTTTTAGGGATTTATTTCGAAGCAGATCACAAATGGAACAGATAAATACAATCGATTGAAGAGAAATGCTTAAAGCCGATGACCATCATCCGATGGTTAAGAGCGACCTGGTGGGGTGCCCCAGTTAACAAAAACCAAGAATCTAGACTAGAGAGAATTCAAACTAGGGCGATTAAAATTGCGCTAGGGCTCAGAGTTTCAACCCAAAACAATGTTTCGCTGGGTGAGTCCAAGATCCCCCCTTTGAAAAGTAGAATTAAATTCCTAGGAAGAAATTACATAACTAAAGCTTTTGATGCCCTTGAAAATAACCCGATAATTAGATCATTAGAGAAAGGAAATGAATTATGGGAAAACCCAGTGACGATAAATTGATACCAAATGTCTGTTTTGCTCGAATGTTATAGAGAAATAGAGATCAAAAGTCACATCATAGCGGAAGCAACGGGACCTTTATGCTATAACTTCCAGTACGCTCTCACGTTGAGAGCGGATGTTTCGTTTGAAGAGGGCCTAAGAATTAGCGAAGCGCAGAACTGTGATAACGAGTTTAATAGGATATTTTCTAACCGCATGAATGAGACGGAATGTTTCTTTACTGACGTTTCTAAAATGGAGGGGAGAGAATTCGTAGGATTCGCCACCTTCAGATTAAGAGGACAGGAAAAAAAGTATTTCCGCACTACCGGTATGGCTTCCGTTTACTCAGCGGAAGCATTAGCCATTTTTGAAGCTTTAGATACTGCCAGTATGCTCGATGCCAGTGATAACACGATCTTTTCCGATTCAAGGAGTGTGCTTCAGGCTTTGAAGGGCACTACTAAGCTATCGGGATCGTACCTGATAATAATGATTAAAGAAAAATTACGTAAACTAGAAGCCAGTGGGAAAAACGTACAATTTGTATGGATCCCAGCACACAAGGGCATCAAGTATAACGAGGTAGTAGATTTAGCGGCTAACGGACGCGACACACAGTTTCTTATCCCTGGCTCTGACCTGAAAGCCACTTGGCGCACTATGATGGCGGATGAGTTTCAGGAATGGTGTATTAACAGTCGAGTAAAAGGAAAAGAATATTTTGATAAATTCTATCAGAAGAAATCTTATCCATGGTATAAAAAATTTTAATTGCAACGACGAATATTCTCAATAAATAGGTTGAGAAGTGGTCATTCCTCACTGAAGGTAAGCTTATTCAGACACTATATAATCGACTCAAATACCTGTGATTAAGGAGAGGCTGTAGAGACAGAAAATCATATATTTTGGCAATGCCCTATGGGAGGTAGAGCGGAAATTATTAGTAAAAGAACTACAAAAGATTAAGGAAAACTCTCCGTACTGTATAAAGTCTCTGCTACATAGTATGAGATATCAAGCTGTGATAGCCATAGCGAAATTCATAAGTTCTATCCAACTGTTTATCTAAGATCAAGGCTGAATTCATAAAAAGAAAAATGAAATAATTTTTGTTAATATTTTCATTTTTATTTATTTTCATTTTTTAAATATTTTTGTTGGTAGTAATAAAGTATTCAAAGACAAAGTGTGATACAAATATAATATCATTCAAGTTAAGAGCCTGTAATCTACAAGTGATATTACTGTGTATAAACAATGGAAACTGAAATAAGATTATAACCACTGAGGCTAGATGGCGACGCCATAGCCTTCTCTATTATTATATTCTTAATAAAAAAAAATATATATATATATATTAGGGTGGTTCTGTGACGGCCAGTGTGATCGGCTCACCGATCTTCCACAGTACGCTGTCGTTTCCCGAGTAGTGCACAAGTCCATAACGTTGAGAACGTTCGTAAAAAATATTTAAGTTCCGGGATTGAGAATTTCATATTATTTTAAAAGAATAATCGTACAAGAATTGTGTGATTCACATTGAGAAAAAGGTAAGGAATTTTCAACATTAATGGTTTATGTTTCAGTAAAGCTAGGACAAAAAAATTTTTATATCATGCAATCGAATGGCGATTGTTTTGCCTTGCTAGCCGCAGCAACAGTCGTTAAGGGTCTGAGGCGCAGCCGTCAAGGCTCGCCTGGCAACGAAAAGTTATTCATGAGACAACGTGTCATATGAGGCGCAGCGGCAGCCGAGCCGCAGCCGCAGCCGTATGCGAGGCGAATTTTCGAAATAACGGCTCGAATTAATTTGTGCGTAGCGCAAATGCTTCGACAATCTGGTCGATTATCTTCGCCTTAATAGGCGCAAGTATAAATAAAAGCTCGCAGACATTCTATCTCGAGCAGAATATTTGGACCTGAGTCGAGAATATCTTTTAATGATATTCTGAAATACTTTAGATGGGTGAACCAGACTGAACGACGATGGAGGAACTATTGGAGGTAGCAGCGGCTACGGAAGAGGAAGATAGAATTTTAGACAAGATTAAGCTGTTGGCAGAAGAATCCTTACCAGTGGGATGGTTGAACTGGAAGGTATTAGATCTTTCTAAAGAAAGTCTGTTGGGCAATG
>JBBLXU010003341.1:0-42846 GCA_037893425.1 Campoplex nolae
TTAAAAAATAATAATAATAATAATAATAATAATAATAATAATATTGAATGTGGTGTAAATATTATTATAACGATTTCATGCAGCTCAACAAAATGCTAGTTAAATTCGTGAAAAATTTTTGAAATTGAAAATCGCAAAAATAGATTTTTCATCAATCTTAATATTTTTTTCCCCATTGGGTTTGGTAGTTGTTAGTTCTTGTCAAAAAACGTAACTTTCTCAAAATTTGAGGTCTTAAAAAAAATGTTAAAGGTCGTTCAAATGACTTTTAAATTTTTTATCAATCGTGGCTGACAATCGCTCATTAAAAATTTCACTTTTTACGTTTAGCGACAAAAAAATATCAGAACCTGATGAAGCAGTGGTTTTCCCAAAATTTGAGCTCTTCAAAATATTTTTTAGAAGTCACCCAAATAACTTTTTCATCTTATTTTTTCGGTCGTGGCTGACAATCACAATTTAAAAATTTTTATTTTTCCATTTTGCATAAAAAAATATCAGTATCTGAAGAAGCAGTGGTTATTTGGGCTTAAAAAAAATCACAAGTCGCTGAATAGACTTTTTAATTGCTTTCTTTTATCATGGCTGATAATGACGATTTTTAAATTTCGATTTTTCCATTTTGCACTTCAAAAAAATAAATTCCTGATGAAGCAGTGGTTCTATCAAAATTTGGGGTCGTGAAAAATCGATGCCCACTCAGGTGACATTGATCTTTTTCATTTTTCAATTCTGGCTGAAAATCATGATATAGATGTTCAGATTTTTTGGTATCACGACAAGAGATTTATAAGAAGATATACTTTAGAAAAAGTGAGTCTCCCGAAATTTGGATGCTAGAAAAAAAATTTAGAAGTTCCGCAAGCGATTTTTTTTATTTTTATAATCAATTCTCATTTGAATTCATTATATTTATAATCTAATACGACTGAAGAGGAAAAAGTCGACGACTGAACATGAATAAACGCACAGACACGTATTTTGTTTTACTCGAATGGCAGAGTGAGCTAATCGGTTGATGAAGCTCGATAACCCATAAACAAACCACAAGAGTATCGAAATTGAATGAAAAACAAAGCAGTCAAGAGGAAAACTTTTAGCATTTCTGGCTCCGCCCGATTCTAGTGATCTTTTGTATTCTTGACGTGTGCGGCTTCTTAAGCATCTTCGGATCATAGTGATTTTTTGTAATCTTGACGTTAGGTTGAGAATTATTAAGCTAACGTTATGATGATCCAGCAATGCTAGACCTTGTTGATCGCTCCTAATTTTTGATATATTTCTTTCCGTTTGAGCGTTCCCCAAAATTTGCATGAATAATTTTTTTTTCATCATGTTTTTCAGAGGATTCAGAGAACAGAGTCAACCTTTATCGCATATGTTCATAGCGTTTCGTACTGAAAATTGAGTATCCCAAAAGCACCCTCGTTTTTCAATCTGTATGGAGTACAACGGGGCCTACTGTGGAAAGTCGATTTTTATTTTCACTCTTATGTTTGCAATTTTATCAACCATACACTCCCAGGTTCTACCCCAAACAGCTTTGCGGTTGAAAAGAAGACAGTGTGTTAGAGGTTAGCGTCTTCAACGAACTCATTTTCCGTACCAAAAAAAAAGGAGGAGAGAGAAAGTAAAACCTACATGCAAACAAGCCATTTTGAAAGAAACTTCCTGTTTTGTTACATGACTGGAAAGCCTGACACGTTAAATAGCCATGATATTTTGTTGTATTTTTTCAACTATTCCACAGCTCTCTAATCTCTACAAAAACAGCATCGAATAAATTACCCAACAAAATTCTGAAGGCAATATAGCAATTTTCGATTACCACTTATAAAAACTTGAATCAATTTGATGTTATTCGTAATTAAAATAAAAAAATCTGATCACTTTTGATCATTATTGAATAATAAATGTATCACTGGATCATTTTATTATTTTTATTTTGTTGGGTGTTGTTTACTGTTCAGAAAAATCTTGGATTACTCTCCAAGCATTGAAGAATTCTCAAGGTGAATGAATATTAGATTTATAAAAATAGGTGGAATTTAGTTTTAAATAAAATTGATTCTGAATTCTGTTCATATTTTTATTTTACATTATTTAGAACGAGGCAAATACTGAGAAAGAAAAAATTCACTTTCTTCAAATTTCGAACAAATATGAAATGCTTATTTTTTTGCTAAAAATAATAAGCCGTATCTATTTTCACACGGGATTATTTGGACTTTTCATTAAGTTGCTCGGCCCACGAACGCGCTCGAAAATTTTGCAAGTCCTATTTTCCACTAAATCCTTGTCTATTAATACAGAGTCAAAATCCAAGATTCTTTAAAATCCCGATGATTCGGTTCAATTTAGACCCGTTAATAAACCGAGAAAAAAATGTCACTACTACATAAATTTCCCGATGAGAAATGGATCCCGGACATTGAACTCATAAACTGTTTCATGACGATGGCTACGATGACGCCGACGATGAGAACTAAAGAGCGAATAAAAAATCTATGTGACAGCTTGAGGGAATCGTTACGAGGGTATTTCGAAGAGAAATCTGAGAATTCGAGACATGGGATGGAATATACAAATATACATACATGAGTAGAGAGCTTTTATCGTAAAATTTCCTGATTTAACGACATTCATGTACGCAAACAGACAGGAATACACACAACACGCAAAGCCCAGACATATACTCCGCGCGCAAAATACTTACATTAAGAATAGGAGTAGCTTTTTATCACGAGTCCGAATTACTGATGAATACGTAGTTTAGTGGTAAGATCAGAGAGAGAGAGAGAGAGAGAGAGAGAGAGAGAGAGAGAGCGCGTGAGGAGAAAAAGAAACATGCAAAAACAATGAACAATAAAAAAGATAGAGGTGAAATTTAAAATGATAAAAAGAAATAAATTCGGTAAGATAACAGAATAGAAACTAACATTGAAAAAAAGAAAGCGGGAGCGAGAAAAGAAAGAGATACTACAGTATATGAGCTTTAAATAAGCACAATGTTTGTGTTTGCAGATAGCGTGAGGACCACTGCAGTGGCGTTGGAGGTCGACACTCTTTTGAGGTTCCGGTGATATATGACGTCGTACGAAAGGAAAGCTTCTATAACACTTTCATGCCTCCAATTATACAGAGAAACGAAAAAATAAAAAAATAAAAATAGAAAAAAAAGCAGAAAAACGTAGCAAACCTTAACACCAATACACAGGAGTTTTACTTTTACTTTCGCTCTTCCCTCATCCAGAATTTATTTTCTCCATCTCACTTTCTCTTCTGAAACTTTTGAGTCAGAGTTCACCGCTTATAAAGCCCACTCATCATTCTGTGAATTTATATTTGAAGGTGGCGTGAAAAATTACGGCACGACATCTTTCGAAACAGCCCATCACTGGATGTAGAAAAATTGGGTGAGAGGTTTGAAGATATGAAAAACCGGTACAAAAATAGGGAAACGTAAAATGCGCTTGAATGAAAAACCTTTTGAAACACACGTAATTCAACTTTGCCCTCAGAAACAGAAAATCAACATTAAATAATATCATCATTATAGTTCATTCAAAAGACCTCTTAAACACTGATCAGTGGTGATTCTAAAAATAAGACCGGCATAGATGACTTTATGAAATAGAAATTCATGCAATGTCGAGTATATATACATTATACATATACATTAGACCTGTCCTTAAGAAGGGCAAAATCGAATTTCAATGGTCTTACCCCCCAAATTGGTTCGAAATAATTCAAAAAAAATGTCGGAATTTTTTAAAAAATTTTCCCTCCATATTTATCCACCGCTAGGAAGCCTTACTTTTCCCCATAAGAAAAGCATTGACTTTTCGCGATTTTTAATCTTTTTTTTACCGTTGCCCTTATTATCAGCTAAAAAATCTTAAATTCTCAGAAAATGTTGACAGTAATGTTACCTTTTTGTCGGATTTTTTGGAATTTGATACAAGCATTTTTGGGCATTTTTGGTTTTTTTGTTTTCTAATAAAAATAAAAGAAAGAGCGAGTCTTAAGAACGAAAGAATCAATCAATAAAAAGAAAGCTCGATAGAAGAAGTGTCATGTAATCATCAACAAAAATCACAATTTGATTATTTAATTGAACACAACCGAATACATTAAAACATAGTATCGTAATGAAAAAGAAATATCAAGATAGATAAAAAGAGTAAACCAAAAGAATGAATAATTGCTCCAAGGATTTCAATAAACTCAAGTTCGGCGCATCTTTCAACGAGTCTATAATTATCAGTAAGTACTAAAATATATATATATATATATATATATATATGTATATATGGGACATTCCACGCCAAATCGACCACTTTTGAACCCGACCCCTTTTGATTTGGCAGAAACTTTTTTAATCTCTTCTACGCTACCAACGGCGTTTTTCAGAATTTTTTCAAATTTTTTTACCCAACCCAGAAAAAGTTATAAATTTTTCAAAAAAATGGCATTATTTTTGTTCAAAGTGACATAACCTTTTCGAAAATTGACTTATCGGGACGTTTTTTTTTTTCAAAATTTTTGTATTTGATTGTACTTTTCAGAAAAAAATATCAAAAGGTCATACGAATTCATCTTCACCGTTTTTTTTCAGAATTTAAGAAAAAAAATGAAAATTTTAGGATGATTACCATGTTTATTTTTTTTTCTTTTCTCCATAAGAAACTTTGACATTTTCTACAAGTTCTCTGAAATTTTCAGAGTGGGATTTTTTCGCTTTCTATTTCTTTTTCTCGATTAAAAAAAAAAAATTTCAACTCGGCTTATTTCTAATGACACCACTTTGAAAATTTTCTAGAATGTACCGAGAACCTTGAAAGTTAAAGAATAATTATAATTATAATAATTGAAAGTGGTAGTCTCGGAAAAATTTCAATTTATTCCGAAAAAATCAGAAAAAATTGAAAACAGCCCTGAATATTTTTTGTATTTTTATAAACTGCATGAAAAACAAAAAAAATGGAATATCTTTTATTATTCGGTCAAACTATAAGCTTTTAGAAATTTAGAAATAGAAGAAAAAGAAAAAGCGTAGAATGAAAAAGAGAAAAATTCAAATGGATTTTATCCCGATTAACCTATTTCTAAATTTATAAAAGCTTATAGATTGGTCTAATAAAAACATTTATTCCATTTTTTTTGTGTTCTAATATAGTTGATAAAAATACCAAAAATATTCAGGGCTGTCTTTAATTGTTTCCGATTTTTTCGGAATAAATTGAAATTTTTCCGAGACTACCACTTTCAATTATTATAATTATAATTGTTCTTCAACTTTCAAGGTTCTCGGTACATCCTAGAAAATTTTCAAAGTGGTGTCATTAAAAATAAGCCGAGTTGAAAATTTTTTTTTTTTTAATCGAGAAAAAGAAATAGAAAGCGAAAAAATCCCACTCTGAAAATTTCAGAGAACTTGTAGAAAATGTCAAAGTTTCTTATGGAGAAAAGAAAAAAAAAATAAAAAATGGCAATCATCCCAAAATTTTCATTTTTTTCTTAAATTCTGAAAAAAAACGGTGAAGATGAATTCGTATGACCTTTTGATATTTTTTTCTGAAAAGTACAATCAAATACAAAAATTTTGAAAAAAAACGTCCCGATAAGTCAATTTTCGAAAAAGTTATGTCACTTTGAACAAAAATAATGCCATTTTTTTGAAAAATTTATAACTTTTTCTGGGTTGGATAAAAAAATTTGAAAAGATTCTGAAAAACGCCGTTGGTAGCGTAGAAGAGGTTAAAAAAGTTTCTGCCAAATCAAAAGGGGTCGGGTTCAAAAGTGGTCGATTTTGCGTGGAATGCCCCATATATATAATCAAGAAGATCTTCATCATCAAAATAATCCAAATCAAGCTCAGCATCAATATCAATCGTATTGTCCGATAGCACTTTTGAGAAAATCAATGCTATCGGACGAACAATATCAAAATGGATGAGTTATTACGACATCTATCAATATCTCCGCAATTAATTATTCTATCTATAAAAAGTATTGTCCTCTAACCTTCCATCATCAATTCGAGCTTATCTATTTTAACAATATGGATACGGGCAAACAAAAGTAGTTGAAGCAAAAAATTCTGACAAAAATTCTGAAAAACTTCACCCTTTTGAGATTTTCTCGAAAATCGAATTGTTTCATAATACGGGTCATTCGTTGAATTTGTGTTTTATCACCAGAAATGGAATGAACATGGGGAAAACATCACACAAATCTTTACAAGGGACCAAAGTAAAGCTTGTCACGCACTCTTGGAGATTTTGGTTGAAAGAACTCCTTAAAACGATCCGTTTGAATACGCGATCCAGTTGTAGAGATAAAGAAAAGCAATAGACGATCGTGTTTAAAATAACGTACTGGATGTACAGAAAAATGTAAAACATTTTTGTAAAAAAGGAATACAGCTTGATTCCTTCCCTTCCATGTATATTTCATTTCTTTATGTATACTGCCAACGAAATGGTATATAACTAATGGATCCTAGATATTTTCACTATATTAACGGGAACCTTTCCGCGTCGTAAGAGCCTATTTTCATAGATAGGCCAGGAAACGAAGGGTTTGATTTTGACAAAAATACTAACAGGTAACCGCGAGTGCCATCACACGCGGAATGGTCCCCTGATGTTAACTGCATAGTTTTGGACACGAGATTCCGATTACCTTGTTTGTTATTAACAAATTAGTGAAAAAAAACGCACTTTTTTTAGTTTTTCGCTTATAAAACGAAAACCAATGGAGCTATGAAAAAGCAACTAAAAGACGAAATGTAGAGAATAGAATTGCGAAGAGAATGAGCCCTAAAACGACCCGATCGGTTCATAATTAACGGAGAAAATTCAAAAAAACATAAAAAAAGACGTTTTTTCAAAAATTTTTATCGTCGCCATTTTTGAAGTTGGATCTTTTTTTTTTGCACGATTGTAGGTATCGATAGATACGTTCTCTGCGAAAAATCCAGGTGCTGTCGGATAAATAGTTTTTTAGTTATGGCACTCAGAAGTCAAGAGGGCCATTTTTTTCAGCAAGGCTTGATGCTCTGGAAGTCGTCCGATTTCAATTTATCAAGCCGATTTTTAAAGGAGAAGTGTTCAGCTACGAAACGTCAATCTTCGTTTTTCGTCCAAATATTGAAAAATAGATGAAAAGTAGCCGCGAACATGAGCAAAAACGACCGATCGCGCGGAAGTGGTCGAGTGGTGGGGGTAGAACAGCAGCCGCGGGGAAGGCGCTCCTATTACTATATATGCGCTGTTCTACCCCACCACTCGACCACTTCCGCGCGCTCGGCCGTTTTTGCTCATGTTCGCGGCTCATTTTCACATATTTTTCAATATTTGGACGAAAAATGAAGATTGACGTTTCGTAGCTGAACACTTCTACTTTCAAAATCGGCTTAATAAATTGAAATCCGACGACTTCCAGAGCATCCAGCCTTGCTGAAAAAAATGGCCCTCTTGACTTTTGAGTGCCATAACTAAAAAACTATTTATCCGACAGCACCTGGATTTTTCGCAGAGAAAGTATCTATCGATACCTACAATCAGCCAAAAAAAAAAGATCCAACTTCAAAAATGGCGACGATAAAAATTTTTGAAAAAACGTCTTTTTTTTATGTTTTTTTTTAATTTTCTCCGTTAATTATGAACCGATCGGGTCGTTTTAGGGCTCATTCTCTTCGCAATTCTATTCTCTACATTTCGTCTTTTAGTTGCTTTTTCATAGCTCCATTGGTTTTCGTTTTATAAGCGAAAAACTAAAAAAGTGCGTTTTTTTCACTAATTTGTTAATAACAAACAAGGTAATCGGAATCTCCTGTCCAAAACTATGCAGTTAACATCAGGGGACCATTCCGCGTGTGATGGCACTCGCGGTTACCTGTTAGTATTTTTGTCAAAATCTGATGATTTTGTAGCTTCGTTTCCTGGCCTAAGAGTATCTATACACCAATTTATAAGCATGTCCGTGAGGCGGTACACGACTACAGTGTCATTCTACGATCGAAACGAGCACGGCATCGACGCTAGGTGCTTCCGCGCATACTGGGGATGGACATAGTAAGTTTGTACATGATTGAGACATTGTCCGGTTTCTATAAGACGCTACGACAATGCGTTCTGACTGTTCAAAAACTGCAGTCTTACTGTTGGAAGAAGAATCAGGATTTACAGGTCGGGTAAAAAACGTCTTTGAAACCAAATGCTAGAAGCATGTCAGATCCTGGAATTCGGTAAGCTTGATCGGAGCAAAGTTTTAAAGTCAGAACTTAGAACAATAAAAAACTAGAATAGTGGAAAATACATTAACGAAGGTTCAAATTAGCAGTTCCAAAAACGAAAAATACACACACGCGTATAATAAAATACTAGAATACAAACTTGCACAAATAAGTAATAAACCGCTTATTACCGTTATTTGGGAATGAAGTATAGATTTGAAAGTTCGTAATGAATACCTCACGATGTGATACCTAAAAACTTTCTTGTAGTCAGAAGAGGACAGAGCCTCTATCTTGCCTCGTGAATTTTTTTCATCGACGAAAAAACGACAAAACAAAACACAGCATAACAACGAGGCAAGAATCGAGGAAAACTCTTTTTCCTCTCGGATCTGATAGGTGTGCCTATGGACATGTGCAATTAACCGGTGAAAGTGAAAACGGCCCGTTGTGGACTGTCGTCCACGAATATATAACGATTTGGCATTACGCCCCATTGATTTTGAGAGGTTCGTGCACGAAAGTATTCAAACTGTCTCTTGTAACAACGCTATTTTGGATTTCGCAAAAACTAGATAGGTCATAGCGGGCATACTGGCCAAGTTTTTTTCGCACTTTTTCCTCGCGAACACGGAAGACATGTTTGCGCGAGGAGATTTTTCAATGTCCTGTGTCAAAACGATAAAAAAGTTTCGAGTTGGAGTTTATTTTTCTATGGCATTTCAAACTAACGAAGTAAACGAACTACTTTAATTATCGATTAGATAAAATTATATTGACTTTCACTTTTTTGAGATTGTTCAGAGCTTTAAAGCACAAATTTGAGAATTTTTTTATTTTTCAATTTCCGAGTTTAGAATAAGAGTAAGTAAAAGAACTAGGAAAAAATTCGGATCCTGTACTGTAGAGTGGTCTCTTGCTGTGGCGAGCATTGTGATTTATCGCTTCACTGGGATCTGTGGCATCGCCCGCCGTTTTCTCTTCCTCTCTTCTCACACGTTTATATTTAGCATGCCTAGAGAGATCTGAATGCGCCAACTATGGGTTTGAAGAACGAAGAGGGAGAGATGGAAAATGAGAATAACGAACGAAGATAAAGAAAGTGTAAACCGTGGAGGGAAATATATTTCGTTGTGTAATCCCCAAGGTATAAGAATGTGACTCGCTCTTCCAAGCATACGCGAACGAAGATAAGCGTGAGGGGATGAAATGCGAAGAGGACCGCCCAGTATGAAAATTCAGCGTGTCACGGTGAGCAATTATATTCATTGCTAGTAAATCAAACACGCGAAGACTTCGGGTAAAGCTTGTAAATATTCTGTGAACTCAAGTCAAATAAAAGAAGAATCTATTCCTTTTATTTATTCAAAAATTGGTTACTAAAAAAGTAAATTGTCAAAATCGAAAGTTCACTAGACTCAAACGTTGTTTTCAGTATTGCTAACCAACACCGATAGTGATTGGTGTGCGCTCAAAAAGCCTTTCACTTCATCGCACAAATATACACGAGTACTAAGTTAGTTAGACCTTAATTAAAATCCGTTCCCTGAAATTGGTCCCTTGAATAAAATTCATTTCTGATTTAGCTAACGATACTTTTTTTTTTTAATTTCTGTTTTTAAGAAAAAAGGTCATGTCAATTATTGGTATCATCCTACATATTATACAAAAAATAACTGAACGGTCAATGCTCGGCACTAGAGTAGTGAAAATTTAAGCTCAAAAAAAAAGTAGAAAACTTATATACGCTGCAACCGCGTTATTTGAAATTCCTTTTAATGCACTATCTCTCACTATGCCCCCAATATTGATTAGTCTGAGTTTGGCGGGAGAAGATCCACGAATACAGAATAACCGAGGAGATCAGAGCTCTTGCGCAATCCCGATTTTATTTTTTGGAAGTGGAATACTATTGGGGTGGTCGCGCCACGGTACCGAAAATCAGGGTCTCAGTCTCTAGAATGATTTTGATGGATGATAATAACTGAATCAAACTGTACAATTTATTCAGTAACATTCTGAAAAACGAACACCGAATGCTATTTCGTAGCTTTTTAATCACATATGTAGAGTCGGGCAAATATCATATAGGCGATCATGAACGTTCTTCAATTTTATTTATTAAACGTAGATGAATATACGGACGGATGGACTTTTAAGAATAAAATAGCTATACATATCGACACATAGGTAACGACATTTTCTACTCTTCGTACCATATTCCTCACTGATTCTCTGTCCCTCAGTGTGAACGTATCGTCGGACTCGTGGAAATATCGAGAACCGATATTATTCTCTTTGTTTCTATCCATCCACTCTCGCGCCCACGCTTTTTGTACACGGCAAAAGCTTCAAACACATCCTCTCGTATGATACGTGAGAGGATGAAAAATTAAACAAAGATATGTATAAACTAATGGAGATTAACGCGCATCGGACAACCTTGTGCAGAACGAAATTTCATGCTGAAATTACATTTTTCAGTATTCAATTTCATTTCTTTTTATGCATTAGCGCGAGAGGGATTCAATATTTTATGAAAGATAAAGCAAATATCTCGAGAAAACTTCGTACTGCTTCGAACTCTTATACTTGATTGAGAGGAGTTGCAGTTTCTTGTTTATTTATTTAAATTCCAGGCAAGCGGAATACCAACGGAAAATGAAGTCAATTTCGGTTGTATACATCTTGAAAATAAAATATCTTTTTCCTACGCCCTCTAATTCCATCATGCTGTATCATTGAAAAAAATAGAATATTAGTCGAACGTGGAAGATACCTAGGCTTCTACTCGTTGACCATTCTATTTGGAATCAGGTCGCGATAAAAAAATTAAAAAATAAATAAATAAACGTAGTTATGTTACACTTAACCCATTCGAAATCACATCTTTTACAATAACTGGTAAATCAGGATTGAATTTTGTCTTTCGGAGCCTTGGTAAGTCGTACTATAAGAAGACTCTGAACAACATAATATTGCAGTCAAAGTATCAAACGAGAAAATGTAATACGAAAAAAATCATCGTGACAAAATCTCACAGAAAGTTGTGAGTGTTGTGTTAATGAAAAAAGGTAATAATTTTTGTTTGTTTAAACTGAAAAGTTTTTCGGTAATAATGGTTCATTAAAACCGTATTTCGAGGATATTTCCTGACAAATCGCAACACCTTAGTTTCGACCTTAGTTGAACCGCACTTGCTAAAAATGGTCTTTTTTTTTAAGGCAAAAACAGGATAACTGTGTGAAAAAAAAATCGATTAAAACTTTTTCAAAAATGTAATTGAAGCTGTTGCTCTCCCTTTGAAGTTTGTCACGGAAAAAATCAGCAAAAAAATTTCTACAAATGATGCGTCTCGCTTTACACACTCAAAAAAGCCGGAAAACAGCTATTTTCAAAAAGGCGTACCAGATCCAAAAAAATCGTAAAAAATATTTGGAAAAAAGGCTATGAAAGTAAATATTTCCTCTTAAAAACTCTGTTTGCTATATTAAAATATCTTCATTTTTCAAAAGAGCTATCAAATTTTTATTGCAGCTTGAATTTTTGTCCGGTGATTCTATACTTTTGGTCGGGAGTGTATACGTGTAACGTTATGTCCCGCACAAATTCAAGGCTCGCACCGTTAGAGAAAATAGTTTGGAAATATACGCAGTCGATGAAAAATACTGCTTGAAAAATATATTTTTCGATGGTTTCATGTGCAAACAAAATATTTTCAAATTTCCAAATAACAAGTAATGTATTTTTGATTTCCCTGAATACAATTGCGAACCTGTCGAGTGCGTCGGACGTTTTAGTTATCTGTTTTGCGGCGGAACAAGGCGAATCGATCGATTAATATGAGTTTATCCAACACAGTAATTTCGAAGCCGATTACCCAAACTAATCGAACCGGACGGGCCTAACTCAATTCCAATTACCGACTTGCAGTGGATGAAAGAACAACTTCAGGAAATTGCGAACGTCAAACGTCGACTCTGATTATGCATTATGATCAGGACGCAATAAGACAGTCTGCTCATATCATTGAGCTACACTATTTCATTTCATGTCAAGACTATATCAGGTCACACTGCAAGCGTCTTCATACAGCAATCAAGTGGCCTAATAATAGCCCTTGGAAATAAGTCTCGACAATAATTTCGAAAACTCAATTTTACCACAAATTTTTCGTTTCACAGACATTTATAGATTCAACGCATATTTTCGGGACAAATCGGGGAATTTGCGATTTTTCAAGCATTCTGTATATCGTCTGACATTTCCATGTTCTCGTACCACTTTTATTTGTCAATATCATCATACTATCATATATGTATTAGGGTGACCGCAATTTAGGTGACATTTGCATTTTTTAAGTTCCTTTGTAAAAACCCAATCAAGGTATATAAAATAATGTGTGCAAAGTATTGAAGCACTCGAAATGTTCAAAGTGTGCCCTCGAGGGTTTGAATTTAAAATACAAAATAATAAATGCTTTTTGTCACCTTCATGATTTCTCCTACGCATAACATTGGTGAAAAAAAAAAATATCAAATTTGGCACATTCATTCTAAACATTGAAAAGTACAAAATATAATTTTTGCAGATTTTTTAAGCAATCACTATTTAAATTAAAAGCTGCACAAAGATAAGCTTCTTCGACTTCTTGGTTTTTTTTTCCGTTAAACATTGTTCATTGATGTTTTAATATAATTTTTTACCTTAATAAAAAATAGGCTCGACAAAAAAGCTTGATTTGTAAAAAGTTTAGAAATTTAAAAAATTCCTCAAAACTAATTTTGGATTGGATGGCGACCTTGCTTTGACCTCCCGTACTACTTTTGAGTTACCGAACAAAAAACAATTTCTGAAAGTATTTTTATTCAACTTGGGGGAAAACGAAATATATGTAATAAAAATTTAAAAACTCGTAGAGAAGCCGGAAAACGCGTGGTTTTCCGCAAAATTACTCAAAATAACAAATTCAAGTCAAAGTAACTTGGAAGATCAAAAAACGGAAAATTGGTCCTGACCGAATAAAAATTTCGATTTAATATTGCAATATTTTCTCTACTCGTCACGACAGAAATGATCAGATTGATTCACAAATTGTAAAAAATTGAGGGTCGTTAGTGACGTTGCAGGAAGAGCGATTGCACTAATAGCACTAATACTATTAATTAAAATAAATTCACTTAATAAAATTTCATAATAAAATTTTACTTGCATTCAATAGTACTCCAATTTTTTGTACGATTTTAAGTTTCGAGATGTTTCTTTTTAGAAATACAGTATTTAAAGCGAAAACTCATTTCGTTTAAATCAATTTATACCTCAGATTTGATCAAAATTCAAACTTTAATTTCAAGGAATTTTTATACTTTTTCTATAAATCGTACATTTTTATTATGTTTATTCTAAAGCGAGTTAAAAATTACGTCAAAACATGAATAAATAATTTACAATGGAAATAAGTGATAAAGTTGGAATTAAGGGTATCTTTATGCATTTTGTAACTATCATAGTTATCGATGGAAAAATCTGCAAAAATTACGTTCTGTACATCTCAATGTGCACAATGAATGTGATGAGTTTTATATTTTTCTCACCAGTATTACGCGTAAGAGAAATAATTGAGGTGCAGCGCGACAAAATGCTTGTAATTTTGCATTTAAAATTCAAGCCCTTTTGGGGGCACTCTTTAAGCAATCCCGAGTGCCTTTAAACTTTGCACGAATTTCTTTTTAAGTACCACGATTGAGTTTCCACAAACTGAGACTGAATAAATTCTAATGCCACCCGAGTTGCAGTCACTCTGATATGTATATTCCCAATTTACTTTGTATATACAATTTGTATTACTTTGTATACACGATGTACAAGCGTACATCGTGATAACGTTTACCAGGAGTAAGAACTGACGTTTCACACATTGTGTTTTGCAAAGAATGGCCACGTGTATTTCGAAGTACATGAGATGAGACTCTCGCATCCAGGAAACAATAGGAACAAACTGACAAGGAAATGAAGGGAATAAATTGTACATTTATACACCATTCATGAGATTCTACGTTTGAATGTACATGTTTGAATGGAACTTCTCGTGATTAAAAAGAAAAAAAAATTCAATGGAAATACGATGGCAAATCATCAGTGCTACTGCAGAAACCCGTAAACATACAGAAAAAATTGGCATATTCACCGCATATGTAAGAGTGCGGCAGGTCTCGCACTGGCATTTTTTTAAATACTTGACGTCGAGTCGCTGCCATGGCTCTTGAAACTATGTAACGGCCGTGGCCTTGCACGACAAAAACTATTAATTAATTTTCAGTTTTGAAACGAATTTATTTTTCTGAATTTTACACGCCATACTAAATTTCAACAGGAACTTTTACACTTGGTTAAATTGCAAAAAAATAAATTAAAAAAGAACAAACCATTCTTATTCCTTCGTCTTCCTGTGTTTTTTCACCCGTTTATTTCTGGAATGGGATCTTTACTAGGGTAATTAATCAATCAGAATTCATGCTTACGTAAATAACCTAATTAATATGTACATGGTTTAGAATCATACTCAAAATTTGCACATATCTGGAGACGCGGCAGCGTCTTGACGCCAGCTATTATATTCCTCTCTAAATTTCTAAAATGTCAATAAATAATAATATTTCGTGTGCCACGTTTGGAAAACAACCACTCGCCATAAAAATAGAGTACGAGCACTGGCGCTTACAGCGCAATTTGATAGTGTTCTGATACGAAATGTAATGGTGTAAGGATACAGTGCCCCGATCAGATTGTTTCACAATGGTCGTTTAATTTAATCATGTGAAATTTATGCATCACTTGCACGATGAGCACCAAATAATTCGTTGAGGTGAAATTTTTTTTCAGACATCCAGACATTCAGACAGGTTAATGCAATTCAATGCTGAAACCACTCAATCCAAAAACAAAATTGAAGTTTTTAAGTGTCAAAACACAAATACACATGTTGTAATAAAATAACAAAGCGCACGATAAAACTGATGGGTGTGATCTCTACTCGCGTACTTAAAAAAAAATCAGTTTAAGACACATATTGCGATGTTTTAACAAACCTCAGTACGGCGTCCTTATAATAAATCCGACTAGGGCTTCAATAAGCGTAAATCACAATAGCATATTATGTAAAATTGTCGTCCTGAAGCGCGCCTAAAGCATGTTTCATCGGTAAGACCTTATTTTCCATTTCAGGCTGTTCCGATGTCAGTTATTGCGAAAGGCCTGGTTATGACCGAGTCTTTTGTTTTTCTTGTCTGTTCCGCAACTTAATTACTTTCTGGTGCTAGGCGAACATATTCTTAACACATTTCTTGACGAATCAAAATACGTAATTTTTTAATTCGGGGTCGTATGAACATGGCATACTGTAAAAACAATTTACTGGAAACTGCTTTCAAAGTATTTGAACTCATAAAAATCTCTGCTAGCAAGTCAAAATCAAGGGAAAATTCATCGCGACAACTAGTTTTCATGCACTGCACTAAAAAAAAAAATAGAAATTTGTGAATTAATGTTGCAGAATTACGCAGCGGCATTTAGGAGAATACCTCGGCAGCTGTGTGATGCAGTGATCAATACATCGCTTGGGAATATAAATACTGCAAGAGTTGAATCAATAACAACTTCTGTTTAGGTGACTAAAAGATTTTTCTACGAAATAAAAAAGATTTCTGTGAATTTGAATATCGAATAACAATTAATTTCCAAATTGACTCACCAAATTATCCTGCGATACATGACCTTGAGATCCCGCTGCTCTGTCGCCGTCAAGAAGAGCTTCTAAGCTTTCGATATATTCGATTGCATTTCGAAGTATTTCGACTTTGGGCAGACGTTGATTTGGATTGTTGCTTGTTCGTCTCTTAAGCACCTCAAAAGCTTCGTTGACCTGAATCACATAAGAAAAATCTATTTTCCATTATTCTGCTATGGGCGATCTACCTTGAGCACTTGAATTAACTTTTCTCGATAGATTGATATACGCGGAAGCAGTCAGCTGCTATGAGCTCACGGATCTGCTTTAATTTACGTCAGATCGCACGAAAGTCAAACGATGTCTTTCAGAAGTTGTACTTCGATCGGTTTCAACATATTAATTCGAATTGCCGGGAAACTATCAAGTAACGTGATCGAAGTTATGTATCGTGAAATGTGTGCATTATATAAATTAAAAACGTCAATAAGTGTACATGTAATTTTACAATAAAGCACGAAATTTTACAAGTCCGCGATGTGAATAAAAACGAAGCAATCGATATGAAATGTGAAGAAAGGGGTGAGTCCACATAGAAAGTTTAATAGGTGACTGTCGCAAAATATCCATTAACTCGCAGCGGTTGCGCTATGAGACCGATGAAATTCCAAAGTTATAGGGGAAATCGCCCAATCTCGAGTACAGATACCGCTGCACGTCTTGCCTCCGCTGGTTCAATTTCCTTTTCAATACTTGACGTCAAGACGCTGCCACGTCTCTAATAAATGAATTTTTTTTCCCGAGGATTAAGAAAATGTACTTGTCTGACTTTTTCACAGCACAGATGCGTGCAGTTTTTTGACATTTACTCGTACACTTTTTGTGAAGCATTGAAAACTACTTTTTCAATCGGTTCTAAAAAACGGTGAGTAGTACAGCATTTTTATTAGCTGCAACCAATCGAAAGATTTATAGGCCAAGTACTTTTTGCGTCTCCACTGAACTTATCTTTGTAAGTTTTTAGGCGATTGTTGACAATCACACTATATTAGGACTGTGAACCAATTTGGCTTGTTATAAGACGACAACGACAGTTGTTTCGTCGAAGTGTCCTTAGATAGAATCATCAAAAATTCGGAGGAGAAATTCAGGACACTATTGTGTGATTGGGCGCAAAATTTTTTTAATATTTTCCGTTCTAGGTTCAATATATCTCTTATCCAAGGTTGCATAGTTCGACATGCGACTTGTCTGCAGATTGTTTCTAGAAAATTTTTATTTATAGATGCAAGATTTTTTTCGAATAATGACTGGAAATACATTTTTTCCCAACACTAGTGAATTGTAGTTAGTTACTATCAAAGGGGAATCAATAAGAAAAAACAATTCAAGAAATGACAATCAATTTGGTTGTGTGTCTGGCATGGAGTGTCCCATATGTATAGCAAGATTTACTGCCTATAGAATTGTCAGCTGTTGATGATGATAGCAGCTGAAAACTATTAGCCGCTATATTTATATTTATATCTATGTATCGAATGTCAGGATTTCACAAAATCGCCAACTTCCGCGTGTGCGAAAAATTTTCCGAGTTTAGTTTGAACAACTGATGGAATGATTTCTCCGCAATACTTATAGGTACAGAATCCCTTTCTTTCGACAAAATGTCAAAAAAAATAACTCCTTTTTTAGTTTTCTCAAAGTTTTCTATAATATGTATATCTCAATTTCAAGATTTCAAAGTGTGGTTAGATCACGTCTAACCACACTTTCACGTGGTCCTTGTTGTATATAGATTCGCGGTAGCTGTCATGTTCGTTTTTTTTCGACATTTTCGAAAATGTACTTGTCTCGATTCAGTACCATGAATCTTTAATCACGGTAGCTGTCACATTTGTTCTTTGTCGAAGTTTTCGTAAATGTACTTATCTCGATTTGCTACCGTGGATCTTTAATGATTCTCATCTCTTTTTTGCTTTAAGGGGTTAGGACACCCTAGAGCAAAAAAAATCGGTATACTTTAAGGAGTTTAGGTACAGGCGATACAATGTTGCCATGCTAAACCATGTTGAAAACATAAAAAAATTTTAAACGTTCAGAAGTTTAAAAAAATTTGGTGAACATATTCTTTAGTGCCAAATTTGACGATACAATTTTTTTCAGATTTTTCTTCTACACAGTTATCGAGTTATTGAACACTAAAGTTCACGTGTATAAGCAGAGCGTTTCCATATATATATATATATATATATTAGGGTGGTCCTTATTTGGGGTGTTTTTGAATTTTACCCCATGTACCCCCTAGAACAGTTGAAAATAAATAAAAAAAATGTGTGCCAAAGGATTTTTAATTATTTTAATAATAACACGTGCCCCTTGGTCTGCCATTTTCCCCATTTAAATAACACAGGTTTTTGAGGTATTCGTTTTTTTTTCTTCTTTACCTGCATACTGATGGTTTTAAAAATATTTCATGCTTGTAAGTTCATTGAATACGGATACAAGAAAACATACAAACGGTTGGAAGTCATGAACTAATTATTATTAAGTTTTAATCTATACGTAAATGAAAATAATGTATCCGTTTTTTTCATAAAATCGCGTTTGGAGTAATTCATAATCTAGCATATTATTCGAGCAATTCTTTCTTGAAATGTATTTTTTTGTCAATGATTTTCAAGACGTTTTGATGTGCAGCGAGTTTTAAGTTTTGACTAAAAAAAATTTCAAAAAAGAAAAAATTCTCACAAAATTTCCCTGGCTTGAAAACTTAAAAAAAAGTTACCCAAATTATACTTTGGCCCAAACACTGAGGTTTTTGGGTTGATCATTTATCAGTCATTTATCATTTTTCATTTATTATTTCTTTTCTTTATACTTTGGCCCAAACACTGAGGTTTTTGAGTTGATCATTTATCAGTCATTTATCATTTTTCATTTATCATTTATCAGAGTTTCGACTGAAAAAGAGAAAAAAAAATCGGACTAAAATTCTTGTCAAATTCTAGTCAATTCACGATGATCTTATGCAAGTTTTTTCCCGTTTGACAATTTCCTTTACGTCTTGAAGTTTTCGAGTTGAGCCGCATTTTCGAAAAACGTTTTTTACAAGCTAAAATAGAATAAGTCTGTAGGAAAAATTGACAGGAAACTTTTTTATAAACGACATTGAAGCTGTTGCTGCCCCTCTTACGATTGTAATTGAAAAAATAGCGGAGAAAATTCCAGAAGCCATAGGTTTAATTTTACATTGCCAAAAATATAACCGGGAAAAACCTTTTTTAAAGCTGCGTACCGGATCCAAAAAAAAAATCATAAAAAATATTTAGAAAAAGAGATATGGAGGTAAATTTGTCCTCTTCAAAACGCCGTTTGCTAAATTAGGATATCTCCATTTTTCGAAGAGCCATCAAACTTTTAGTGCGGCTCGTAACATACTTTTGGTTGGGAGTGGTTTATGGTTTTTCCCCATTTTCCCTATTTAAATAACACAGGTTTTTCAGATCATCGTGAATCGAATAGAATTGTATAAGAATTTTAGTCCGATTTTTTTTTCTCTTTTTCAGTCGAAACTCTGATAAATGATAAATGAAAAATGATAAATGACTGATAAATGATCAACCCAAAAACCTCAGTGTTTGGGCCAAAGTATAATTTGGGTAACTTTTTTTTAAGTTTTCAAGCCAGGGAAATTTTGTGAGAATTTTTTCTTTTTTGAAATTTTTTTCAGTCAAAACTTAAAACTCGCTGCACATCAAAACGTCTTGAAAATCATTGACAAAAAAATACATTTCAAGAAAGAATTGCTCGAATAATATGCTAGATTATGAATTACTCCAAACGCGATTTTATGAAAAAAGCGGATACATTATTTTCATTTACGTATAGATTAAAACTTAATAATAATTAGTTTATGACTTCCAACCGTTTGTATGTTTTCTTGTATCCGTATTCAATGAACTTACAAGCATGAAATATTTTTAAAACCATCAGTATGCAGGGAAAGAAGAAAAAAGTACGAATACCTCAAAAACCTGTGTTATTTAAATGGGGAAAATGGCAGACCAAGGGGCACGTGTTATTATTAAAATAATTAAAAATCCTTTGGCACACATTTTTTTTTATTTATTTTCAACTGTTCTAGGGGGTACATGGGGTAAAATTCAAAAACACCCCAAATAAGGACCACCCTAATATATATATATATATGTATATAGGTATACATTCTGGGCATAAGAAATCTGCTTCAATGCGTAATTACTTGATAACTATGTAGAAGAAAATTATGAAAAAATTTGTTTTTTCGTACTTGATGTTGAAAAACATTATCACCAAATTTCATCAATTTCTTGACATTTTGATTTCTGTATCGAAACTCCTTTAAAAAAAAATTTTCGGCAAATTGTGAAATCAATTAAAATTCTGTGCACGGTCCTCCATTGAACTATTATTAAACTGAAAAAGAAAAACAAATCGCTGGGATCAATAAAAAAAACCAAAGTTTTTTCTATTCAGTATACTATATGTATGTAATAACTATCTATATGTACGTAATAACTATAGAAGTACGTAAGATTTTTTCGATATATTGATTTTTGTCAAAATGGTAACTATTTTTTCAAAAATGGTAAAAATGAAGGAAAAAAAATTAGAGAAAAATTTTGGCAGAAGTCAATATATCAAAAAAATCCTCCGTACTTCTATACTTATTCCTATATAGAATCGGAAAAACTTTGGTTTTCAATTCAATGGGTTTCAATGGGTTAAAAACTGAATGAGATTTGAGTCCGGCCGTTGAAAAAAAGGTGTCAACGGAGAAAAGCTGTGCAGACGCTATTTTTTTTATTGATCCCAGAGATTTTTTTTTCTTACAGTTCAATAATAGTTCAATGGAGATCTATCCGTGGATTTTCAATTGATTACATAATTGGGCAAAAAAAAAAAAATCTAAAGTATACCGATTTTTTCTCGCTCTAGGGCGGCCTAACCCCTTAAATTCTTTGAGAGACCATTTTTTCAGATCTTTATTAAATTGTATAAATTGTGACATAATTTGAATTTCATGACGATAGTTTAACAGTATGTTTGTATATAAAAAGTCCGTATTTTGGATAGGGAAAAGAATAAAAATCGGTCTAAACCAAAGTTTACACCGAGAGACTGTGAGCTAACATAATTGTTACACTCCAAATAATCCCAGTGAAGCTGACTCCCTTTTTTGTTACACAACCCGACAGGTGTTATAGGCACTGTGTGATAAGCCATCTAATGTTTAAGCTTATGCCCTTAAAGGCCCAGATTTCCGTTAGGGCTGTCCAGACGGATGCACGAGTATGCAGTAAATCTTTTTACATAATAGAATATTCCTTATTGCAATTAGATTCACGATATTGGTATGCAAACTTCACAAGAAGGGCTGATTGTTTTTCTCTTGATGTTGGACCTTGATCTTGTACGTTTACGGAATTTCGTTTGATCACTACATAAACAAAGATAATGAATCGTATGAAGGATAAGCGAGATGAGATATGCATCACGGGCGTTTCTGTCACTGTTTGTACTTTCAGGCTTGCAAAAGTATGCAGTGAGAGAAAAAGAGCGAGCGCGAGAGAGAGGGTAATAAAATTCCTCGCCGTTTTCGGGAAGGCAAAGAAACGTTTTTTGGGCTCAAAAGAAAATCTATGGCATCTTTGGCTATGTTGTTGCTGCAACTGCTCTCTCATTTCATGCATATACTCTGCCAGTGGCAAACTTTAAAGGACTCGAAGCCATAGATCTCACGTGAAGGCTTTTGCTCTGTCACGAGTCCTCTCTCTCTCTCTCTCTCTCTCTCTCTCTCTCTCTCTCTCTCTCTCTCTCCTTCTCTCTTCTTCAGCTTCTGATTCCACCCAGTAGTTTAAAAAGAAGAAAACGATACAAGCGAATGAAGGAGAAGATCCGTTTAACGCTTTCGTTTAGTCTCAACCATAAACTTATCAGAGCTAGTAAGCCCGAGGCATGATATCGTCGCGAAACAAGACAGGATCTATATCATGATACACGGAAAAGTTCTGTTCTTCTGTCTGCAATGGAGCAGAATAGATGTGCTGCATTTAAAATTTTTCTTCAAGTAATCTTCATTTATTTTTATTTTACGTGAACCATTTTTTTTCTGAGTTATCGTTGAACGGATCAAACAAAAATCTTCATAATAATTGCTTTTTTAAACCATTTATATCGATTCTTAAACGCGATGGCAAAGCACGACGCTGTATGCTTTAATAGTTTACTAATTGTAAGAATTTGCGAATTCCAAAATAGAAAACTGAACCAGCACTCTGGTGGAAATTATTTTTGATAAAACTATTAAATTTTACTGGAAATCGAAATTTATTGTAATATATAATGGTTCGTAAAAACTTTTTTTTTTCATAAAAGCGCTTATTCATCCATTGGGAATATGTAAGAAATACTATCAAAAGTCTCGATTAATTCGCACAATGCATAGGTGAAAAAAATTGTTCTCTTGTTAAGCCCCGAGAGGTTGAATCCCAAAAAATTCTGAAACACGTGTTCCGTTAATCTTAACAAAGATTTTCAGTTTAAACACTTATAATATCTTCGATGCTTCCATTGGATTGATGTTGTATGTAACTTTCGAGTTTCTCTTTGAAAAGTTATACAGTAAAATGTTTACCTTAATGTTGATAAATAAGTTAGTCAAGAGTAAATGTTCACGTAGATCGTCGATTTTTTGACGCTGTAGATCGAGCATCCCATCTAACTGGCAGTATTCTTAAAATTTCACATACATATGTTGTCAAAAACACATTTCTGCATGACTCAAATGACGTTTATCGAGCTTACCTAGAACTATCAACTGCAATAAATCGCCATTCAGCATTCAAAGTTGAGAAAAATAATTTTTGAAGCTTTTTTCCGTTCTCAATTCATATTCGACAACTCTCAACTCATTAATCTTTTCAATCAGACTTTTCATGGGTATCTTCAGTTTCGTATGGAGTTCAAATTTATTTAACTTTCATTCATGTGAAAGCTTTAATTGGACGATGATTTACGGCTGAGAAAATTCGAACCCTCGGCCTACGAGGTGAAACAGAAAGAGAAAGCAGAGTGAGTGAAAAACGTTCAAACATATTAACTATTGAAAGTCACAGATAGTGAAGTCAAAAGTGTGAAAAAAATCTTTCATTTTTTGGTTAATCAGTTGAGTTAACTACGTTTTCATTCTCAATACTAAGCTTGTTTTCAGTTTCAAGTTTCAGCTCCATTTTGCCATCGTCCTGCGTGGAATAAATTTATTTCTTTGTAATCAGTGAAACCATGCTGGAAAATTTCAACTTCGAAAATTTTAAATGTGTTGAATGACTGATATACACTCTTAAAGGAAAAACCGGGTGGACAAAGTCTTACCTTCCTCAGACGTCTTCTCTCACGCAATGTAGCAGCTTTCCTACGATCAACCGTGACAGTTTTCTTTTTACATGCTTTGCACGCCCATAGTAGACATCTACGTGGACCATGAGGAGAGCCAGCATCGAGTACGTGAGGATGTGGCACGTGTTCGACCGTCTCGCTCTCATTCGTCTCATCCCCATCGGCCGACGGGGACTCCGGATCCGCAGAAGCATCCGCAGATATGATGGACGATGCATCGTCCGAATCTAGTATATATCGAGACTGTGAACTGCTGCTGTAAAGAAAATCCAAGACGGGAAAAAAACACGTAAAAAATTAAGGATAAACCACGTTTGACCTAAAAAAATGGTTATTTCGAAAATTTATTCGATTACAATTAACCCTCCGTAGTCAAACATCCTGTTTTTTTTTTCAGTTGGGAGTCAAAAGCATATTAATCTTGTATTGAACGTTCTAAAAGATGAAGGAATCATGGTGGTAAACAAAATCTGATAATAGAAAGGTGTAGAAAAATTTTGAACATGTATATCTGTAACAAGAGAACTTGTTAGGAATGATAATAATTTCAAAATCCGAATTGACAATTTCAGAAAAATCGTAGCGATGTAGACAACAAAGCCATAAAAAGACGCTATGAAAAAAATGATGAACCAGTATTAGCGAAAAAGTTGTGAAACGTTCTCAATAATGAGATCGAATATGATTATTATTTCGATGAATGAAGATCAGATTGAAGCTAAAAAGTTAAATATTTTTTCAGACTATTGGGAGTTATGACGTAATGATCTGATTCTCCCAGGTGGTCCGAACTTGAATTTTGTTGGAAATCGCGCCCTAAGAATAAGAAATAGTAAATGAGAGAGAGACTGAGTAGACATGGCTACTGAAAACTGTGCGGAAAGGGATGTATTTACATACATACATATATACATGTACGAGAGGGTCGTGGATAAAGTGAAAACAGTTTAAAGGCCGATAAAACCGTCGTCGCATCACAAACTCTGAGAAATCAACTCTCAGCTTCTCATCTCTTTCATTCCCAGTCTCTAGTATCACTCTCCGAGCTACAGGGAATCATGAGCTCTCACTTTCCGGCTCCTAAGTCTCATGTCTCCAACCCTATTCAATCCTCTCTTCCTCTCTCTCCCTCTGTTTTACTGGCGAAAAAGGAAGGAGAGATAGCAAATTTTCGATACTTTCGAGAGCAAAAAACAAGTTCTTGCGGTGGATGGCACCTCGATAATAAACGTGTCAACCGCACGAGAGACGAGAAGCACGCCGAGCGTGAAACGCCCCTTGTCTCATGGACAAGGGGCGTCTCTTGAAGACGTTGATCGAAAAATCAACGATAAATAAAAAGAGAGAGATATTAGAATAATAGCAACAAAGTTTTTTTTTCGAGATTTATCTGATGCTTTGTTGAATTGTCTTATTTCATAAATGTTACAAATAATAAATTTAGAAAAAAAGTTTGAAAAAATGATACAGAGAGTTATCGTTACGTTCGATTTATTTGTGTGCACTAATTGTAAGTCAAACGGACTGTTTCTACATCATTCGGAAGAAAAGCGGAAAAGCGTGAAGAAATCGTGAAAGGGAGGATTGAAATCATTTTCAAGCTTTTTCAAACGTTTCGAACTCTTATGTGTTTAAATTTAAAGCTTTCAAGTTTAGATTTTATTTATAATATACATGATTTCAATCTTCAGTCTCGAGGTACAAGAGTATATATATATGTTGATCCGTGGCTGATGTTACTAGAACTCTAATAATTGAAAATTTAACAGAATCTCTCGGAGATATTATTATGTGAGGGAAAAATCGTAGATATTAGTGACTTTTTAAGAAGGAGTACAATTACTCTGTATGATAACTTCAAGGTTTTACCGATGCATCGGATGAATCTAGAATTGGGACTGGACAGGATCCATAATAAGTTGAAATAAGTAACAAAACAATTAAAATTAAGGTATGGAATAGATTTTCGGAGAAAAAAATAAAAAGAATAACGTTACTTCCTTGAAGATTTTTCATTATTTTGTACTTGCCATTTCACTTGCCATCGCACTTATCATTGAAACTCTATAAATTGATCGAAATCTCGAAGTTTTGCATCAACAATAATCTATTTGTGTAAATTATCGTCGCATTATTATTTTAAATGGAAATCTTTGTGTGGAGGATGTTGATAAGCTTTTAGTGAATATCAACGCGTTCTCTCTTCAATCGTGGTTATAAAAAAATATTTAGGGTGCTTAAAAAAAATCGACATTTTTTTTCGTGGGCCGAAGGCAGATGTTAGTATATGCAAAAAAAGCAATTCAGCCCAAATATGGGATTTGTAAAAAAAAATTTGGGGGTCACTCAAACGACTTTTACATATTTTTTTCCTATTTTACGAAAAGATTAGAAAAAAGTAAATTTCACTGTCGCGATTGTTTGTGATATCGGTATAGGAACTTCAACTTAGAAAAAATATATATATACACTACCGTCGGAAAGTTTCCGGACAAAAGTCGGAAAAAGTTGCCAAACTCTTTTTCATGTTATTCCGTCGATAACGTAGATAAATTAATTTAATAAACGGCATTTTAAAGGGGAGAAATCCCATTTCATTTTGCTTTTTTGAAAAATTTTTGCGATTTTTTTACGACTAGGACGTCATTTTGAAAACGACCATTTTTCGTCTTTTTTTTCTTTTTACAGAGCGACCGCGTTTTCAGTAGAAATTTTTTTGTTAAATTCTTTGACCGGATCTTGAAAAGGCAAAACTCAAGCTTCAATTTCGTTTTTTATAAAATCCGTTACGATTTTTTTGAAAAAGTTATCATGTTTTTGGTGAAAAAAGATGGAATTCAGAAATTCCTGCGTAACACGAAAACTATCACATTTAGAAAAAAATCTTAGAGGAGTGAAAAGTTGCCTCTGAGATTGTTCTAGTCACTTGATTTTTTTCAGATTTTTTTCACGATTTTTTTTTTTTTATTGATTTTAGTCGAACTCCAGGTCTATCAATTTCCGTAATTTAAAAACTATGGGTTTTTTCACCAAAAGTTCAAGGACAAAAAAGTTTTATTTCTTCATTTTAAACATTTTGGAATTTTTTCAGATTTTTTTTCTCCGTTGATGTTCATCATCATCGTCAACATCGTCGGATTAAAAAATTCCGAAAAAAATCTGAAAAAATTCCAAAACGTTTAAAATGAAGAAATAAAACTTTTTTGTACTTGGAATTTTGGTGAAAAAACCCATAATTTTAAATTACGTAAATTGATAGACCTGGAGTTCGACTAAAATCAATAAAAAAAAAAAAATTCGTGAAAAAAATCTAAAAAAAATCGAGTGACTAGAACAATTTCAGAGGCAACTTTTCACTCCTCTAAGATTTTTTTCTAAATGTGATAGTTTTCGTGTTACACGGGAATTTCTGAATTCCGTCTTTTTTCGCCAAAAACATGATAACTTTTTCAAAAAAAATCGTAACGAATTTTATAAAAAACGAAATTGAAGCTTGAGTTTTGCCTTTTCACGATCCGGTCATAGAAATTAAAAAAAAAAATTTTTACTGAAAACGCGGTCGCTCTGTAAAAAGGAAAAAAAAAGACGAAAAATGGTCGTTTTCAAAATGACGTCCTAGTCGTAAAAAAAATCGCAAACATTTTTCAAAAAAAGCAAAATGAAATGGGATTTCTCCCCTTTAAAATGCCGTTTATTAAATAAAGTTATCTACGTTATCGACGGAATAACATGAAAAAGAGTTTGACAACTTTTTCCGACTTTTGTCCGGAAACTTTCCGACGGTAGTGTATATATTTTTTATCTATTTGTTACGTATACGGAGATATGGACATTATTCAACGCATAATGTAATTTTGTTTTCGTTGAAATATTTTTCACAACGATTTTTTTCCAAAATAATAAAAAAATATGTAAAATTCATTTGAGGGACCTTTAATATTTTTTTTTAAATCCCAAATTTTGGGTGAGTTACTTTTTTTGCATATACCATGATTCGCCTTTCGGCCCACGAAAAAAAAAAATCTCGATTTTTTTAAGCCTCCTAACATGTATGGGCAATATGTATGGGCTTGTCCATTGCTTTTCAACCGCAGTCTGCGCACTTGGATGAGCGATTTGGCTGCCGATTTTTTCTCATAAAGTAGGTCATAACAATAGACGATCCCCCAAATTTGAAGTCAATTCAGCAAAATTTGATGCCTGTAGAAATTTTTGAAATTTTTATAAAGTCGATTTTTTTGCCATTTTCACGATTTTTCATCCGAACTCTATGAAGCTTGAAGACTCTTATGAAGCGGCATTTTTTTTCTAATCTTCCACATTTGAGAAAAAAATAGTTTCCTACTCCAAACGGAAATCCGGTTAAATTGGCACCCTTTTCTTGAATTGGTATTTTTACAAAATTTCACGTATTTTTGAAACGCTGCCGGAGCGATAATTTTTCTAGTAGACGACTTTAATACGGCTCAAATTTTTCATCTGGGTATATTATATAACTAAACATACGAATTTTTATATATTACCAAGTTCTTTATTGTACACGGCCTAAGCTAGTTGAATTCTGAAAAAGTGCTGTTTTCAGATAGCTGTAACTTTTTTCTCTATCTAAATGAAATTACTTGAAATTTTCGGGAAATATACTTTATTCTATCCCCAAACAACACTGAAATTTTTTTGAATGTTTTTTTCCTTGTTAGTGAGCTATGAATTTTCTAAATGTCCCAGTTTCCCACATTTTTTTCATATTTATGTCATTGAAAATGACTTTTTCAATTAAAAGTAACAACTTTACTCTTATCTTTTATTAAGTTGAATAAAGAACATAAAAGAATAACAAAATTAAATGCCAGTATGAATTTTTCAAAATACATCAAATGTAAAATTTATATTGTCCCAATCTATTTTTTCCCCAATAATGTGGTATAAATTAAAATCTATTTGTGCATTATTTTTATTGACGGAATCATGAGCCTTGAATTGATGATTATGGTATTAATGGTAATCAGTTAGCAATATAGATTTTGAAGAAAGAGATTTACTGATAAAATTATAAATTCTGAAGTAAACATGATTTTTTTCCTATTTTTTATATTTAACAATTATGGTAAGAATACCAATAAGACAGTTATTAAAAACTGCTTCTGCACTCTCTTTCACAAATTATTACTGTCAATATTATTATAGATTAGATTGGGAGAATATACACTCCCGCTCAAAAGTTTGGATACACCAGTCGATTTTTTTTGCCGCACTAAAAGTTTAATAGCTTGGTCAAAAATAGTGATAATCCAATTTAATAAACGGCGTTTTGTAGAGGACAGATTCAGCTTCAATTTACTCTTTGCAAATATTTTTTAAGATTTTTTTTCGACCCAGTACGCACTTTTTTACATGGCCGTTTTTCGTCTATTTTTTGACCATCGGGAATCACGTGCATAGCTTATGGAATTTTTTTTTGCTCTTTTTATTTATGATAAACATAAAGAGGGTAGCAAGAGCTCTATTTTTATTTTTTTAAAAGTTTCGTACGATTTTTTTTTGCAAAGTTATTCTATTTTTGGCTAAAAAAGACAAATTTTAGAAAATGTAACGTAGCTCAAAAATTATGGGGTTTAAAGGGAAATTTCAAGAGTGTGAAAAGTTGCGTAAGTTTGTTCTGAATGTCCTGGAATTTTTTCAGAATTTTCTTTTGAAATTTTTTTTTTTCACCACTTCCACTCGGAACTCTGATGAATGGATAGCTTAACTCAAAAAGTATTGTGTTTAGAACAAAATACCAAGAGGAGAAACTTGCTCAATTTTCGTTTTTAAATACGCCTAAATTTTTTCAAAATTTTTTTTTGAAATTTTTTTTTGCCGAAACTCGGAGAACCGTCCAAATAATTGGACTGGCGTATCTCAAAAACTATTGTATTAGAGACAAAACAGCAGAAGGGAAAAAATTTAACTGTATCTCGTTTTGGATACGTAGAAATTTTTTCAGATTTTTTTCCGAATATTTTTCAAAATTTTTTTTCGAAATTTTTTTCAAAATTTTTATTTTTTATTTTTTTCAACATTTTTTTCATAATTTTGCTATCCCTTCAAATACTAATCAATAGTTTTAGTCAATCAAATCGCTTACCTTTTCTAGACTAGATTTTCGTCGAAAAAGCCACCTTTGGCTCTGAGCACCGAATTCACCAGTCGCGGCATTCGCTCGATTAATTTGTCGATTTGGTCCTCGTTGAGACTAGACCATACATCCTGCAACTGTTTCCACAGATCTGCTGCAGACGATGAACAGGACATTCTTACTTTCCGATCGAGCTCTTCCCACAATAGTTCGATCGGATTTAGGTCCGGCGATTGTGGCGGCCAAACCATATTCATTATTATTCGGTCCTTTCGTTTAATTTCCAAATATCCACTGCACTCTGCAGAATGAATATGGTTTGGCCGCCACAATCGCCGGACCTAAATCCGATCGAACTATTGTGGGAAGAGCTCGATCGGAAAGTAAGAATGTCCTGTCCATTGTCTGCAGCAGATCTGTAGAAAAAGTTGCAGGATGCATGTTCTAGTCTCAACGAAGACCAAATCGACAAATTAATCGAGCGAATGCCGCGACTGGTGAATTCGGTGCTCAAAGCCAAAGGTGGTTTTTTCGACAAAAATCTCGTCTAGAAAAGGTAAGCGATTTGATTGACTAAAACTATTGATTAGTATTCAAAGGGATAGAAAAATTATGAAAAAAATGTTGATAAAAAATTTTGAAAAAAATTTGAAAAATATTCGGAAAAAATCTGAAAAATTTCTACGTATCCAAAACGAGATACAGTTAAATTTTTCCTTCTGCTGTTTTGTCTCTAATACAATAGTTTTTGAGATACGCCAGTCCAATTATTTGGACGGTTCTCCGAGTTTCGGCAAAAAAAAATTTCAAAAAAAAATTTTGAAAAAATTTAGGCGTATTTAAAAACGAAAATTGAGCAAGTTTCTCCTCTTGGTATTTTGTTCTAAACACAATACTTTTTGAGTTAAGCTATCCATTCATCAGAGTTCCGAGTGGAAGTGGTGAAAAAAAAAAATTTCAAAAGAAAATTCTGAAAAAATTCCAGGACATTCAGAACAAACTTACGCAACTTTTCACACTCTTGAAATTTCTCTTTAAACCCCATAGTTTTTGAGCTACGTTACATTTTCTAAAATTTGTCTTTTTTAGCCAAAAATAGAATAACTTTGCAAAAAAAATCGTACGAAACTTTTTAAAAAACAAAAATAGAGCTCTTGCTACCCTCTTTATGTTTATCATAAATAAAAAGAGCAAAAAAAAATTCCATAAGCTATGCACGTGATTCCCGATGGTCAAAAAATAGACGAAAAACGGCCATGTAAAAAAGTGCGTACTGGGTCGAAAAAAAAATCTTAAAAAATATTTGCGAAGAGTAAATTTCAATTTACTCTTTGCAAATATTTTTTACAAATTCAGCTTCAGCTGAATTCAGCTGAATTCAGCTTCAGCTGAATTTGTCCTCTACAAAACGCCGTTTATTAAATTGGATTATCACTATTTTTGACCGAGCTATTAAACTTTTAGTGCGGCAAAAAAAATCGACTGGTGTATCCAAACTTTTGAGCAGGAGTGTAAATTTTACATCTGATGTATTTTCAAAAGTTCATACTGGCATATAATTATGTTATTCTTCTATGTTCTTTATTCAACTTAATAAAAGATAAGAGTAAAGTTGTTACTTTTAATTGAAAAAGTCATTTTCAATGACATAAATATGAAAAAAATGTGGGAGACTGGGACATTTAGAAAATTCATAGCTAACTAACAAGGAAAAAAACATTCAAAAAAATTTCAGTGTTGTTTGGGGATAGAATAAAGTATATTTCCCGAAAATTTCAAGTAATTTCATTTAGATAGAGAAAAAAAGTTACAGCTATCTGAAAACAGCACTTTTTCAGAATTCAACTAGCTTAGGCCGTGTACAATAAAGAACTTGGTAATATATAAAAATTCGTATGTTTAGTTATATAATATACCTAGATGAAAAATTTGAGCCGTATTAAAGTCGTCTACTAGAAAAATTATCGCTCCGGCAGCGTTTCAAAAATACGTGAAATTTTGTAAAAATACCAATTCAAGAAAAGGGTGCCAATTTAACCGGATTTCCGTTTGGAGTAGGAAACTATTTTTTTCTCAAATGTGGAATATTAGAGAAAAAAAATGCCGCTTCATAAGAGTCTTCAAGCTTCATAGAGTTCGGATGAAAAAATCGTGAAAATGGCTAAAAAATCGACTTTATAAAAATTTCAAAAATTTCTGCAGCCATCAAATTTTGCTGAATTGACTTCAAATTTGGGGGATCGTCTATTGTTATGACCTACTTTATGAGAAAAAATCGGCAGCCAAATCGCTCATCCAAGCGCGCAGGCTCGAAAGGTAATGGATATGCCCATATATATATCCTAGAACGAAATTTTTGTTGTCAAATTCATAGTGGGAATTACCCTCATACATTCTAATATGGTGATTAATCGAAAGAAAATGTATTCTTGTAAGCAATCAATTTTTGTCAATTTACGGAATATAAAATTCTAAACACTAAGTATGCTGGCGTGAAACACTTGCAATGGACTTTTTTCAGTACAGCACGGTGAATTTTACCGCGATGCTTATTCAGCATTAAGTAAAAACAGTAAAATAATCATTACAACTGCAATTTTTTTTTCACGGAAACCGTTTGTAGACATAATCTACAGAAATGCACGGTAAAATATAACTTGTATCATGCGATTTTCAAATACATGTTCTGCATATTTTTCTGGGCAGGAAACTAAACTAGACACTCTGATAAAATTTTGAATGCATTTCCTCATTATGTTATTCATACTGCGAGGTAATTTTCAAAATTTCATTCCGTCCACGTACACACATAATTTTTAATGTTCAGATAAAAATTATTGAAAGTTTAATTAATCCGATCCTATCGCATAAAAACAATCTGTATAAACTTCTTCGTCAAGTTCAACCTTTTTCGTCTCTGTTATTCAATCTCAATTCCGAATTCGATTCAAATAATGGTAAGGAACTATTTAAAATGGGATATTTCCCATCATGGCGATGTGTTTGACTGTATGATTTAGAGCGCAAAGTAATCAGTTGGGGTCGACTGTCTTCTAATAAAAATATGGTGAAAATTATGATATATTAAATGATCACAATATCAATTTCTGACTGTTCATCACCGTTGTAATTGCACCATTACCAATCCAGATAAATTGTTGATTTGCGGTGCATAAAACATCTAGCTGTCTTGAATAAGAGTACATTTTATCGTGTTAGGCTTTGAGTTTAATAAGAGGTTGAGAAACTCAGATATTTACTGAAGTTTTTATTTTTCAAATTTACTATATTTTGAGAAAATTCTAAATTCTGAATTTTTATATATTCAAATGAAGTATTCTTATAGCAAATATATTATCACCAATGGTTGATACTTAGTATCACCGATTTCCATTTTAATTGGCATTAGACAAATCCATCGATATTTGAAATAAATACAAATCCAGTCTCCACAACTGTAATCATGGCCTGTTGGGCTTATTTATTGAAATAAAGGAAAAATTTTTTTTTTCAGTTTGTACCTGCTCAAGTGATCATGTCGATAATGGATTGAACTTTCAGCTGATGCCAAGCTATTGCTATCGGCGCTCGCAGTTCTCTGTATAGCTTGTTCCTCCCTGTTCAAGTCACGCTCATTTACATAATTTTGAATGTACTCATTTTCGGGACTTGTTGCATAAAAATGTCGATGACGATGATGATTGTGATGATGGTGATGATGATAAGAATCGTATGAGGCCCTTGCCTCGTAGGGATAAGGTCCGATGTCCGTCATGAGGGTCATCATTTCACGAGTCTCTATTTTGTGGTTATCAATTTTTTTTTTATCTTATTCAAAACTTTTTTGCATCAACCACACTAACACAATCCATTGTAACAATGCGAATGATGTTTTTCGTCATTTTTCCATCATTCAATATCGATCGTTATATTTCGTACGATAAAAATTGAACAAATTACTGTGGATGGAATAGTAATAAAAATATTAACGTTTTTGTATAGAATGAATGGCACACAGCTTCATTCAGCTTCAAAAAAATTTCTCAACACATATAAATACATACACAGCACTAAAACACTCCCAAGAAAAAACAACTATTCGTCTTTTTCTCGCGTAATCTGCTTTGCAAATACGAGCAGGCACTGAACTTTTAACTGCAATCGATCACACATTTATACTCGTTGGAACAGTCTCGGAACAATCCGTTGATCCGTTCAATTGCTTTTTTCTACTAACAAATGGTCTGACTCGCCACTGACTATAACGTAATTAAGGGTTATGGGTACTTCGAATTCCATAAAATAAGATGAGAATTTTTTAGGTTTGTTGGCACGGAGTGTTTTGTTATATCAAAAGTCTGTCGGTTTCATCGAACATATTTTCGCGCACTTTTCACTGGGTCATTGATAAATCAAGCGCTTGATACATTTTTTTCGCGATGCTGATAATTTGATTCCCGAGGACACATCTTACGCGTTTTCCTCTCTAGCTGCTCACGTATTTTTTGTTTTGTCTTGTCAAAATCTCTCGAAGATTTTCACCAACGTCTGAAATCTACCAAGTCGGAGATCAGAGTGAAAACGTGTGTACTTGGTCCACTGGCTTATTCTCTCTTAGCAATGTCCCTCGTCTTTGCCACATGGTATCGTCTGCCTCAAGACGTTTTCTCGTCCATGTGTTTGTACATTTGTGACATTCTATCACATATGCATGTCAGAATATAGTTATAAGCTTGAGTTCACAGACTGTGAATGACTCTACGAACTTCTGTGGGCTCTACGTCGCTTCCGAATGTACCTTTTTCTGTGTCTTGATACAAGCCTCCTCGACGTGTGTGTCTCTCGCCGCTCGTGACAGCGTGGATATTTACGTTTTACATGTGTCACCGCGCCAGAACGAGAGATAGACAAAGTGAGAGAAAAAGAGAAAGAACTACGCAACGACCAACCCCCAAAAGACTATTTTCGAAACGGCCCGCCAATTGGAGAACTCCAAAATTGTTTCGAATCTCGCAAAAGCTCCACCCACTATTTCTGTCATAGATGCATTAGTTTTGGCATCATATTCCATCACTGGGTGGGGTCCTGATCATTAATTAGCCTGACCCCTCCCTCCGCCCTTCCATCTTTCAAAAATTCAACTATTGAGCACGTATGTAGACAGATTTGTATTATGTTGATCTTTCGATCGTTCGGCACGACTCCCTGTACTATCAGCGAAAGATAAACATTGAAGAATTTACATTTTGAAAGATTTTTTTTATGCAATTATATTATGAACTTGAAATTCGATCGATTGTTTTTTATCGTCTCGGAAACTTTTTCCTACGTTTTTATGCAATCACTATATACTATCGGTTGTGCCATTCATGGAGTAATAAATTAATTATAATAAATGTTTAAAACGGCGTTTTTCGAAGTTTACAACTCGGAAAAATTATATGTTTTTTTTTTTTACATAATTACGTGTGGAGAACCATTTACTTATTACAACCCATTACATCGTGGATTCTAATTCGATGTTTTCTGTGTAATTTGCTGTTATTTTCACGGATTTTTCTGAAATATATCCTGCATAGATATACGATACATATAAAACATAACCTAAAATTAATTTTTTTTTTTTAAATAACTGTTGGCACAAGCAATATTGCAATCCGTAGCGTGCTTCGGTATCACTATACCGTGCACCTCCAGTGCTTACAGCGTGCAAGTTGAACGCATCTTCTGAGCGCTTACTGCCCCTTCACCAAATAAAACTATATATGCTTTGGTTTATATCCTGCGTCAATTATTCGAACGATTGAAGAATTATTTTTTACCTTTAGTATAAAAAAAAAAAAAAATCGATAAAACCCCAAACTTCTACTGAAACATTTCTTAAAGTATTCTATTTTTCAATTATTACAACAAAAGGATTTTGGTTAACATCTCTTGGATGTCCTATTTGTGTTTTACATGAAATTTTGTCCATATTGTTTTGATGAAACTGATAGTTCCGCTGTAATGTGCAAAAATGAGCCAAATTAACGGTAAATTTAACTTTGGCCTTGAATAACTTCTGAACGAGTAAACTTATTCAAAACTGATATGAGACCTTTTGTGTAGAGCGTTCAATCCCCTACAAAAAAGCATTCACAGTTTTTTATATGACGTGTTGTCAGTTAGTTATAGAAATCAGAAGAAGCAAAAAAAAACTTTCCCATGTAATTCTTATAGAAAATCAAAAAGTGCGATGCGGAATCTCTAAATATTAATATTCAGAGCACAAATTTAAACGAAACTTTTCAATCTGTTTGGAGGAAGAAAAAAAATTCGTTTTTTTTAATCACCCTAATAAAAGCTCTTAAAAATTACCCTTCAGAAAACGTTTTTTTCAAATTTCTAAGACGATTTTTATGTGCCCGAATAATTCTCTCTTCCTTGGTGACAAGGGGCAAGATGTACCAAGTGGCTTATACACGTTCGAGGAATTAGGATAATCTATCGAGCGTCGAATATAAGCTAAAATTAGCCCTGGCAATAATCCAGAAGGAGACAGAAAACATAAGAGAGGCGGAGAAAGAGGAAGGCAGTGTAATAACGGAGGATGCCAGTGGCGATAGATAGACGGATCAAAACCGGAATACATGATGATAAAGCACAAAGAAATAGAAAATAAATCAAACAAATAAGGAAAACAATGGATGTTGCTCCGAGCAATAATTCGACACCATATTTTTAATTGTTAATCTATTTTTATTCGAATATTTTATCGACTCAGAAACAAAACTAGAATGAGGATGAGATATAATTTGAGTGCGATTGGATTTTTGTGCGATTACGAATCAACATAACATCAATAATAATGAACATCAACGATAATTATCATTATCAAAATTTTGAATGGGAAATTACTTGTGTAAACTTTTGCATCCATTCTTTCATGCTGTGAAAATTTGTGCAGTTTCCTATTTTAATTTCTTTCTCACTCTCCCCCCCACCTTTTGTTCTTTCAGGGGCATTCGGTTAAAATAACAATAATGATAACAATATGAATTCGTAATCGCTTTTCGTAGTTTGCAATATTTTGAAAGAATAATTGTGGTTCAAACTTTTTAAAGGGATTAGCGGTGACATATAAAGTAAGGGGAAATCGCTCCATTTCGAGTATGATACGTAAGGCGTTCTACTCTTGTCGTTTGAAAACTATCTTTTCGATACTTGGCGTTAAGATGCTGCTGCGTTCCTAAATATCTGACCCTTAAAAATGATCAAGTGCTCAAAAGTAGTTGACGAAAAGGAATAACTTTTCGTGAAGTTCATTTAATAGAATGTACAAATGTATGACGGCATACATAGCTAATAGAGAGGCCGTTATTCTAACTTTGGAGAAAAAAATGTCGTTCTCTGCTTAGAAATATCATCAAGGTATACACAAAAAAAACTCTAAAGTTTAGAGGTGCTCGGATAATTATAGCTCATGCTGTCGAGCAATTTAATTTTCAAATGGAAAATACATAATGTATTTTTCTATGTCCATACTTGAATCTAGAGTCACGGTAGCGACTCGAGACAAGTTCATAATTTATGGAATTCCATAAGTCATGGAAGTCAAAAGTCATGAAAAGAACATTCCATGACTCTTTGAACTTACAAAGTTTGATTCTGTAATAATGAAATAATTACATGCATCAATTTAGAGGAGTCTAACGCATATTGAAGATATTAATATTTTATTTTTTCATCGAATCGGAAAATCGTGCATTTTTTCACATACTTTTTTATGTTTATTCGTTTTTTTTTCGAAGTCGCTATCTAGTGATACTAGTAGTATCTGTTTAAGGAGTTTTGGCACAGAAGTCAAAATGTTAAGAAATTGATCAAATTTGGTGATAATGTTCTTCAACATCAAGTACGAAAATACAACATTTTTCAAAGTTTTCTTCTACTTAGTTATCGAGTAATTACGCATTAAAGCAGATTTCTTATGCCCAGAATGTGTAACTATATTTATAGAAACGCATGCTTATACACGTGAACTTTAGTGTTCAATTACTCGATCACTGTGTGGAAGACAAATCTGAAAAAATTTGTATTGATAAATTTGGCACTAGATAGGTAATGTGTTCACCGAGTTTTATAAAATACTGAACTTTTTGAAATTTTTTATGTTTTTAACATGGCAACATTATATCGCCTGTGCCGTAGGTTATAAAGATCGTGGCTGTCCGTTAAAAGTGATAGTTGGGAGGTTCAAAAAATTAGATTATAAAGATCGCAGGTGTGAAAGTTGGTAACGGATATTTTTCTCAATTCCATTTTTGATTGGTCATCCTAGGAATTTTTTTTTGTGTCATTAATAGTGATGATTGTAAAGTTAAAAAAAAGTTGTAAGAATCACAGAAATGAGTCTAACGGAATCTATGATGATTTTTTATTCATAACTTTTGGTTATAATCATGTTTGCGATCGAAATTTCTTTTTCAACTTTTGAGGATTAAAAACAGTTGTATTGGTGTGAATAGCTGTAAAATTGAAATTTCCGTTATTTTTTTTTTTTGAGATTTTAGCATCGCTGGAAATTGATAAACAATTTTTCGTAACGGTTGAAAATGATCGAAAACGTATACGTGCGATCAAAAAACCTTTACTTCTCCCACACGGAAGTCATGGCATGTAAAAAAACCTTTTCCACAAAAAATGTGTTGTGAAAAAACAAAATCCTACAATAATCCGTGCCAGAAAAATCTTTCTCAACGAACAATCAGTTCCTTCTATAAACTTGCGGTGAGTTACAAGAAATTGTTCGAATGAAAATTCTTTTCCACGATAATTTCCTCGAATTAGCAACTCATTACAAAACGTTATGGAAAAAAAATTTATATGGAATTGACAAAGAAAGTGAACCTACAAAATCATAATATTCAAATTCTGGCGAAAGATTCGGTATAATTTCAAAAAGATATTAAATAGACCACGTTAAAATAGTATAGATGCTGTGAAAAAAGTTGAGACAAGTTAAATTTACTCCCTGCAAATAATGGTCCCGGGTAGCAAAAAACTGAGTCCAGACCTGACGAAACTCAGTGAATGAATAAAAACGTCGAGATTATGAATAGTCAAATACATAAAAACCAATTAAGTAACCTCCTGATAATAGTTATGGGTGATTATATACCTGCCGACAAAAAATGCCTTATAGAACACGGGAACCGTGCAATAATTCATCTTTTCAAAAATCAGTCGCAATCAAAAACTCCATTCGGAAAACCAGATTCTCCCAGTAATCCGCGATGATTACAAACAGTTGTTAAATGAATAGCAAAACACAACAAAAATGCTGTAAAAAAGTTGAGACAAGTACATTTTTTTCCCCCAAATTCGGAAAGGGTCCAGCCGGATAAGATGGGTCAATCTACCCCCACTGAATTTCGGGGCTCCGATTGTTTTACAGATTCATCACCAAAAAAAGGAAATTTCTGCAAATTTATAGTTGTCTATATTGATTTTCAGCGTCTCTATGTCAAAAATGGTGTTTTTTCAAATATTATGTTTTTTACACATCTGAAAGTCGTTTAAAAATCTGAAAAAATTCTGAAAAATCGGGAATCCTTGAAAATTTATGATAAAACTAATTTCAATTTTTATTCTTATTAAATACTATTTTTTATGATCTAATCTTCATTTTTTTAAATCAGTACAACATGCATCGACTCTCTTACTATGTTGGCAAAATTCAGCATGATTCTACTCTCCAATTTTTGTAGATTAAAAAAAAGTAAACATTCGACCTGCAACACATTAAAAAAAATAAAAATCACAAAATTTCACATTTTTTCTACGAAAATCTATAAACAAATCATTTTTCAAGCTCAAGTGGTGAGCAGTAATGACTGTAGGTGTTGTGGGGGTCGCACGGAAACGTAAATGATCGGAATATATTGTTGATTTCAGACGAGCTTGAATTTGCGAGGTCCATTAAATACTGAAAGGATTCAATGCGATTTCTTAGCATTTCTCGATCTGGTGTTGACAAAAGCATTAATATCAGCATTAAAGTCGGTCAAAATGCACGGTTCAAGTGGTGCCTCTAGTAGCCATGCGTAAATCCTGACAGAGATGCATACTCGATATTACGTATTTTAGTTTCTATGGTAATTTTCGAACTCATTATAAGTGATTTCTTTTCCCTGACAATTATAAACTAGTTTTATAAGCTATTCCTTTTTTTTCTTCTTTCATAGTTTCATTCATTCTATACAAATGAATATTATATTCGTTGTAGTTGAAGGTAGAAATTCCTGTTTTCTATGATATTGGAGACGAAGAGTAAAATAGGAATTATTTCATTCATGTTGTTTTAATAATGTAGCTAGGTAAAATAGCATGGTGGTAAAATCACACTACTCGTTTATATGCAATCTGTATAATTGTGGTTTATTATAGTGCGTGTTTTGTAGGCGCGGACTTTTCAATGAAGAAGAGGCCGCGTATTTTCTTTCTTTCCTTTTATTTAATATTTAAATTTTGACAAAGATTTAAATTGAAGAAGGGTTAGGGTTGAAATAAAAAACACCAAAATTGGAGCCACAATATTAAATATTTTATTTGTGGCTCGGAGAGGAAAATCTCTGAGATCTGAATCTCAGAGAAAAAACCCCTCGAAGAAAATTTATTACATTTAATTGAACAATAATAACAGTTTTTGTGATACAGAGGTGAAGTCTTATTTTATTAAATGAAATTTTAATGTTATAACGACATTCAAATGTAATATTTATTGTCGATATTAATCAGCAGGTAATTTGATGAATAAATTGAACAATCCGACTGGTGGATGTAAAATTGACGAGAAAGTCGAGTAAATAAACAACCCGGTCATACCGGTGTAAAATTGACGATTAGAGTCGAATAAATAAACAACCCGGTCATACCGGTGTAAAATTGACGATTAGAGTCATTTCATTTTTTCTTTTTCTTGAATTTGAATTAATTACAATTGACTCGACTGAGCGAGATATTATTATGAAACTTACTTCTTTTTTGTTCATTGATAATTATTATTGTACCAACTTTTCCTTGATTGCCAATATAACTTGATGTCCTGTCAAAACTCGATTTGGTTTCAGACTGACTGTTTTTTCAATGTTATTTCTTTTTATCTCCTTGACAACGACAAAAAAAATATATAAGACGATACGATGATGAATTTAGCTAAAAAACACTGAAGATAGTTACGTGAACATGCTTATGTATATATCGTCATTCATGTGAATGGTTCATATACATATATATATACACTGCCGGTCAAAAGTATGGTTCCTTTTTCAATGATAATTATTCCTGTACCAACTTTTTCCTTTATTGATACTACAACTTGATGTCCTGTCAAGACTCGATTTGGTTTCAGACTGACTGTTTTTTTCAATGTCATTTTCTTTTATCTCCTTGACAACGACAAAAAAAATATATAAGACGATACGATGATGAATTTAGCTAAAAAAACACTGAAGTTAGTTACGTGAACATGCTTATGTATATATCGTCATTCATGTGAATGGTTCATATACACTAGACTGATTCGAAATTTTTTTTCTTGCGCATTCACGTGCGATAGTTAGACAGCAATAAAAGAGAATTTCTGTTAAAATCTGAGCACGATAGCTCAATTTTTAGAGGTCGCTATCTCGTTTTTTGTATATTTTTAATTTTTTTAAAGAAATTATTAAGAAACAACTTAAATACAGCATCATGTGAAATATCAATTATGTTAAGATAACATTCAACAGCTGTTCCGTAACAAAAGTAGACTTCAACAATGCGAAAAAGGTTGTAATATTCACATACTGAATCCTGGTAAATAAGGAATACCGTGTATACTATCACTATTCGTATCGCTTGATTGATACGCACTTCATTCTTTCTATTTTTTTTTTCAGAAACCTCACTTCGATAATAGTTTGCTATATGGCATGTGTCAAATCTTTAAAAATGCAGCATTAAGTTTTATAAAAAATTAACTTGTTTTGTTTTCAAACTTGTTTTGATTTCTTCTCGGTCCCTGCGTATTACATTGCGCATATTAGCTAAGCATGCTAATGCGCATATTACTCCTCACGTCACCTTGTAGATCAACACAATTTTTATAGATATTTTTTGTGCTTTCGTTTTTTTTTAATCCAAAATTTATTTGCTTCGGAAATGTCAGTTCATTTTTTTTTCATTGGATTTAAATTTCATTTCATTGAAAAAAAATGTTTCATGTGTTCAACACTGTCGCGCTGTCAGCGCTGACAGCGCTCAACGGGTTAGTTCGACTTGCACACTATACCGTGCGTAGTATTACTATATCGTGAGCATTTACAGCGTCCAAAGCGAACGCATTTTGAGCGCTCACAGCGCTGAAATCGTGCAACTCGAACGTACCCGAACAACCCGAAGCGTAGCGCCACTGAAACATTTTTTTCAATGAAATGAAATTTAAATCCAATGAAAAAAAATGAACTGACATTTCTGGAGCAAATAAATTTTGGATTAAAAAAAAAACGAAAGCACAAAAAATATCTATAAAAATTGTGTTGATCTACAAGGTGACGTGAGCAGTAATATGCGCATTAGCATGCTCAGCTAATATGCGCAATGTAGTACGCAGGGACTGAGAAGAAATCAAGACAAGTTAATTTTTTATAAAACTTAATGCTGCATTTTTAAAGATTTGACACATGCCATATAACAAACTATTATCGAAGTGAGGTTTCTAAAAAACAATAGAAAGAATGAAGTGCGTATCAATCAGGCGATACGAATAGTGATAGTATACACGGTATTCCTTATTCACCAGGATTCAATATGTGAATATTACAACCTTTTTCGCATTGTTCAAGTCTATTATGTTACGGAACAGCTGTTGAATGTTATCATAACATAATTGTTATTTCACAAATAATTTTTTGTTTTGTTTTGATTTCTTCTCGGTCCCTGCGTATTACATTGCGCATATTAGCTAACCATGCTAATGCGCATATTGCTGCTCACGTCACCTTGTAGATCAACAAAATTTTTATAGATATTTTTTGTGCTTTCGTTTTCTTTTCAATCCAAAATTTATTTGGTTCGGAAATCTCAGTTCATTTTTTTTCATTGGATTTAAATTTCATTTCATTGAAAAAAATGTTTTCTCAATGAAATGAAAAAAACAGCGCTGTTTCAGTGCTGTTCGCGCTGTCAGCGCTGACAGCGCGACAGTGTTGAACACATGAAACATTTTTTTCAATGAAATGAAATTTAAATCCAATGAAAAAAATGAACTGACATTTCCGAAGCAAATAAATTTTGGATTAAAAA
>JBBLXU010003361.1:0-20247 GCA_037893425.1 Campoplex nolae
ATGTGTTTAGTAACTTTTGCATAATCTTGAGCCCGTGCAAAGTTTTTTCTCAGCAATTACGCGACCGATCATGCTGATTTTGGGCGCAATCGAAAGAGAATTTCTTAATTAGCTAAAAGTTCAATTTTTAAGTTCCTCAATTGCTTCTGAGCTTCGTAATTCAATAAAATGACATGCCAATTTTACCCCCACCACCGCGAAAAGTTTTGTTTCGAGAAAGTATAATCTCGGCGAGCCTCGGGCCAGCAGACGACAGGCTGTCAATGTACTTGTCCCGAGACTCTGCCGAGTCTCTTGATATCGTAAATGTACTTGTCTTGAGTCGCTACCGTGACCCTAGATTTTTTATCGATACAATGAGGAATAGCTTTTGTTTTTCTTTTTTTATAAATTAGAAATAATATTGATTTTTGATGTTTTTTCAAATAATTTAGAAAAAAAGAAATTTCTAAATTTTTTTTTCGGGTATTTAGAATAATATATTCCTCTAATTTTTTAACCACTAGGTTATTAGCAAATTATTTTTTTTTAATTTTCTAATTTTCGGGTATTCAGGAAATTATTTCTTTAAAATGTTTTATTATCCGTCAGTTGGAAATAAATTTTCAACGAGTTTTCAATTTTCAAGTAATTGAAGATTTTTTTTTTCAATTGTTCCATTTTTCGGTCATTTAAAATAAATTTCATATAATTTTTTTTTCTTTCTAATTTGGAAATAAGAACTGGCATTTTTTTGCCGATCCCTACTGATTATATTAGATGGAAACATTTACAATAGGCAGGTGAATAAAAAAGACAGCGTTCTAAGTAAGCACCGCCGCTCCGGCTTTCTTCCTTTCTGTGCGTGTACTTAAATATATAATATATATTAGGGTGGTCCTTAAAAAGATCATTTTTTTTACTCTCCTAGAAGCTTAAACGCTTTTTTAGCATTGAAAAAAAATACTCACCAAATTTCAGCTCTTTATCTCAATCCCAAGTCGATCCCCACGAGTGTCAAAATTTTCCAGTCAAATAACACAGAAGTTTTTCGATTTCATGTTCATTTATCCAATTCTCGGCTTCATCTAATGCTTCTATGTTGTAATTACACTCGATTCGTAGATAAGTTAATACTCTCCAAAGTTGCTTGAAACATTTTTATTTTCACTCCCATTGTTTTGAAGGTATAAGTCTTTAAAGTCATATTTGTTAAGAAAATTTACCTTTTTTCCCTATTAATTGGTCAACGATTAAATTTACAACAAAAAATGATAAAATAAATTAAATAGGAAATTTAATTTTATACAAAAATTCCAAAGCCAATTCCGCCAAGTCTTCAGTTTGGAATATACAACCCTACAAATTGGAAAGTTACTAAGTTACAGCTAACATATGAATTTTCATTGCACTTTTTTCATCGATGTTTTTTTTTATTGTTTATCGATTTTATCGTTTGTCGATATGACGTCAATTTTTAAATTACCGTTCAAATACAAATCATAAGGTGCCAATATTTCCAAAATTTATTTTATCCGAGTTTTATATAAAATTTGTACTCAATTTCAAAGTCGTAGAAAAATTTAGTAGTTCTTCGTATTGGGTAGTTTTTTGAAATTCCTGTTTGTGCGCGGTTCAATGTTTTTCATTCATGAAAAAGTTTTACATGTTGCTTCGATGAATGTTAAGCTTGACCTATTGTCCCCCATATTAGCATAACTGTATAGAATTCGATCCAAGTTTTCAAAAAATTTTATATTCATAATAGTCTTATTTTTACCACTGCCGTTCTTGTGATTATGATTGAAGAAGAAAACTTAACTTCTGTAAATCTTATATTATGAAATGAATTTTTGTTGTACTGTGATTGCACAAACTTTTACGAGCTTATACCCCTTTTCACATGAAGGTAAGATTGATTTTTGTTGTTCGGAATATTTTCATATTTTTCCGCCAGAGTAGGGTTCTTATGAGTGACTCAACCGACAAAAAAACGCTTCGAGCTGTCTTGATCAATTTTTATCTATGATGGATTATCAAGAGAATCATTAAAAACTGGGGTTATGAAGTAACTTGCTGTTCAGCGACTTTTACTTTATTTGAACTGAAAATTAAAACGTTAATTTTAAAATTGACGTCGAATCGAAGAATTTTTGCATACAATTAAATTTCCTACAAAATTTATTTTCTCATTTGTTGTTGTAAATTCAATCGTTCACCAATTAAGAGGATGGATCAGTCGACGAAACACTCCGCCGCTGCTCACCATGCTTGGCGGTACTGCAGAGCTCGCAAGGAGCTACTGCAGACCACCGCCAGATGTCGCGGCGCGCGATTTCCATCAGGTTTCAACGCACTAGGCGTGCAGGAGAAACCTGATGCAGTTCAATGAGTATTGAACTTTTCAGCGATAAAAACCACTGATTACTCGCTTGAAAAAGCGGTCATAATCAATAAACAATTTATATATTGTTTATACGAAAAAACGATCGTTCTTTCGTACGTCTCCAACGATTTTTATCGTTGGGCAGTTCAATGTAAACTGAATTCTCCAGCGATAAAAATCACTGGGTTCTCGCTTGAAAAAGCGGTGATAATTAACAAACAATTTATATTGTTTTTACGAAAAAACGATCGTTCTTTCGTACGTCTCCAACGATTTTTATCGTTATCGTTGGGCAGTTCAATGTAAACTGAATTCTCCAGCGATAAAAATCACTGGGTTCTCGCTTGAAAAAGCGGTGATAATTAACAAACAATTTATATTGTTTTTACAAAAAACGATCGGTCTTTCGTACGTCTTCAACAATTTTTATCGTTGGGCGCAGTTTTATGTAAACTGGATTCTCCAACGATAAAAATCACTGGGTTCTCGCTTGAAAAAGCGGTAGAAATCAATAAAAAAAATTATTTTTTATACGACGAGTCGGTTCTTCTTCGCGTGTTTGCTAATATTACGCGCACTGACTGAAAAAAGCAAGCCCGCGATGACTGTGGTACCCGTGCATGTGTATATTAGCGTGTGTCAACACGCTCGAATTCGAAAGAAGGGGGGTGGCATGTAAACAACGTATACAATGTATACTGTCGTTGTCATTCTCTCTCGAGACAGAATCGAAATTTATTTCGTACAACACAACACTTTTCACAAATATCCACAACGCAAATGAAACTTCATTTTTTCTTCCAGAAAATATCCCAGTGCTGTATGAGGCTGCACGAGCTTCGTATGCCGATTGTCAAACAATTAATTGAAGTAAAAGCTCGCGGACGCAAAATAATCGATAATTAAGAAATTGATGTTTACACCACAAGGCGGAATTTTGGTAAACTAAAATTTGACGAACTCAGTATGTCGTCGATAACTTTTTTCAGAAAAATTTCAAAATGGAAATTCAACGTCAATTCAGCATGGATTTCGATGCAACAAGGCTCAAAATGTTGCTTTCGATGTCGCACATGGCCTGACAGGCCAAAATTTTGATATGTTCATTATTTTCAGAGTAATCATATGATTACTCCGATGGTAACAAAAAATCAAAATTTTTTTTTGAATTTCGAAAATCCGCTCTGTCAGGCCCTCCGTGCCATGCCACTGTGTACACAGTTCAATTTTTACGGCAATCGGTTGAACGATGTGGACAATATTTGCGTTCGAAAATTCGAAGCCGACTGATCCATCCTCTTAATAGCGAAAAAAGGTAAATTTCCTTAACAAATATGACTTTAAAGACTTATACCTTCAAAACAATGGGAGTGACAATAAAAATGGTTGAAGCAACTTTGGAAAGTATTAAATTATCTACAAATCGAGCGTAATTACAACATAGAAGCATTAGATGAAGCCGAGGATTGGATAGATGAACTTGAAATCAAAAAACTTCTGTGATTTAAATGGAAAATTTTGACACTCGTGGGAGTCGACTTAGGATTGAGATAAAGAGCTGAAATTTGGTGAGTATTTTTTTTCAATGTTAAGAAAGCGTTTAAGCTTCTGGGAGGGTAAAAAAAATTACCTTTTTAAGGACCACCCTAATATATATGAGGTATTCCACGTCAAACCGGCGGACTTTTTCCCTGACCCTCGCCGATTTGGTAAATTATTTTTTATATGATTATATGAAGTCTAAAAGACACCCTGAAAATTTTTCAGATTTTTCTGAACGGCCAGTTAAAAAAAAAAAAAAATCCAAAAAAGCCCCTTTGTAAAAATCTGAAAAAAATTCCTCAAAATCGGTGATTATGTGCCAAACATTTTAAGCTACCCCCCGTAGTGGAAGTACGATTTTTTCTACGTTTTTATGAGCTATGAAAGTTGAAAAAATTCTTAAAAAATCAAGAACCACTCATTTCGGGCCAATAGTTGAATATTTTCGTACCCAAAAATTTTTTTTGGGATATTTCAGACCAGTACAAAACAAAAAAAAATTAAGCCAGGCAAAAAGTTGAGGTTTGTATTCAATAGTTTTATTCAATTTTATGAAATAATATGTGAATCTATTTTTTTCCAACTCTAGAAAAAGATCCTTTCATGACCGGTGTAATAGCTTCAAATATTGTACGTATAATCTTTTGGGAGTTCGTAACTACTAGCTGATCAAGGTCCACATTTTTTATTTGATTGTTCGAAAATTGTGACGAAAATCAGTTTTAGGTACCCAAATATTCAACTATTGGGCCAGAGTAAGTGTTTTTCGCCATTTTTTTGAATTTTTTCAACGTTATTAGCCGATTGACACACAGAAAAAATCGTACTTACACCACGGGCGGTAACTTAAAATGTTTGGCATATAATCAGCGATTTTTAGGAATTTTTCCAGATTTGTAAAAAGGGGCTTTTTTGGATTTTTTTTTCAAAAATGGCTGTTCAGAATAATCTGAAAAATTTCCAGGGTGTCTTTTAGACTTCATATAATCATATAAAAAATAATTAACCGAATCGGCGAGGGTCAGGGAAAAAGTCCGCCGGTTTGACGTAGAATACCTCATATACATTACAAAAATGAAATTAAAAAATCGATTTTTGGAAAATTCTAACTGTGTATAACCCCTCAAAAGGATCTCCTATACTGGTACAGGGTTTGGCCAGCCCTTCGTGCCATTTCAATCATCGTACCGGGAATCCTGTTTATTTGATCGTTGAGAAAGATTGCGGAATTGTGTAAGGAGCCATCGTGGATAATAACGATTTGGAGATAATACGATAAGCCCAGCAGAACCATTATTCCAAAAAAATGACATACCGGCAAATCGGAATAAAAATATTATACCGGTACATCATAAAGCTGAGCAAAATGCTTGAATTCGATGAATAAGAGAGTGTGTATGTATGCTTATTTTTTAATACGGTGAATAACGAACGAAACAATTTTATATTTGCGAAATAAACAAATTTATGTCAAATTAATGACGACAAGTGTGTGACCACACTGACCATGTAATAGATAATACCGGTACAAATAAACGTCCTATGCAATGTATATAAAAATATGATCAATATTTCATTTTGAATATAACTTGTGAATAAAGTAAATGTAGAAATGTTACAAACGGGACGAGTTTGAAATTATATACATCGTAAATAAAATTTTATGCCAAGCTTTACTCGACCTATGTGACGTAAATTTTTCGATAAAAACATATGACTCTCCCCTGCGCCAAATTTAGTGTAGGAGGCTATTGGCATCAATCCCTTTTAGCCAATCACAAAAATATTCTTGTCCGAATGCCTTAATGACAAAGATGACTCTCCTATGATGTTTATTATTCTTCGGTATGGTTAATTCATTATTGGTCCGTGTTATTTTTTCTTCACCAGATTAATTCGATTCAGATTCACCGGGTCCTTTTTCGGTAGACAAACCATTGACTGTAGTTTGTTCAGATGGCCTGCTAGTGCTGGTTCCCTGCTTGCTAGATGAACCTGTTTCATTAGGCGAACTAGGAGACACCGTGTGTTCGTTGTTCGCCTTTGATGATTTAGTGGTGGTTGACTCATTATCGGTAGTTGAAGCAGTCTCGTTAGTTGTAGGTTTGTTATCAGAATTATTCTCTGTTTTGTTAAAAGTTGCTTCGGTGATCTTTTTTCGAACACACTTTTCAACCTGCTTAGTAATGTTCGAAGACTGGTGTGATAATGTCACAAGAGCCTTAGAGGTCGTACAGTAAGACAAGGATGGCTGGAGGGTTGTTAGCAAATAACCGATTTTCGCGAAGTTAACGGAAATTGATGGTACAGATTTGGCAGCAGTCCATGTTGCTTTAGCTGCGACCTTTCATGTAAGAAAAAAATAAAAAGATATAATTCACGGTCTTGACTTTAACGTATAAGTTTTCTTAATCAATTAATGTAAAAAAAACTACGGTGTTTGCTGCTATAGCTTTTTCAAGACTAAATACTCACTAATCTAATACAGAATACGGCCTGTAAAGTGGTCCGTACACCCGTAACGTTGTAGCCACAACGTAGACCTTCATCTCGAAGTTCGGAAAGTCTTTTGTGTGCACTGTCAGCGGTTGTTTTTAAACTATCAACGTAATTAACACCAACTTTGATTTTTTCAATGGCACACCCGCTGACTTCCGAGAACATTTGAACGGCTAGATTGTCCAGTTCACTCACTAATCCAGTACACTCGCTCACATCGGTACCATTGGCACGTTGAGTCATGTTTTTGACTTCATCACGAACCTATGAAATGTACACAACAATTAAGGCAAGGTCAGGGAAATCAACCGTGCGTTTGCGACAGCTATTCTAAAAACACTAACTTTCCCATAAAAGACAAACAGTATCCACCTTACGGCGTGTTAACAGTGATGACTTACGTTTTGAAGTAGGGCAGACACATCATCGGTTAGTTTCTGACTGAATTTCTGGGCCGCTTCTTCTAATTTCAAGAGTTTGTCGAGAGCTCTTTGCTTAGCTGATTCGAATTTTGCTCTGATTTGGCTTATGGCAGTGGTTACTATCGAATCAACAGTATTTTGTATTGACTGTACCTCATTCGACCAAAAGGACGCATTAGCTACCTGAAAGTATGTCCAAATTCATTCACTATTGTACATTTAGACTCGGGATAGCGATAGCTCACTCCAGACTCTCTCTTGCAAAGACGACATTTTCAGTTGTTTTTGAGAACATTTAAAAACTGTGTTCGTAATATTAAACCAATAACAGTATTTCAGTTTGTACTTGGATTCGCAGCAAGGAATTAATGAGGCATGTACATATAACGAGTTAAGGGCAAAATATCACAGTCACCAATTGCTTTCAAACTTTTTACAGTTGTGGGGATGCAATAGATAGAATCATTCAGCGTGCAAGCAGTCATTTGCGGCACTCAATGGTTTTCCAAAAATGCAGAGAGAAATCCCAAAAACTGCTTATATCTAGAGTTGTGGTAGCGATTCCACCACGACATTAGACAAGTCCCTTTTTATAAAGTAGGGTTGTGAGGCGTGAATTGGCTATTTATTGACATCGCTTTTCCGCGATTCTGATTTGTTCGCTATGTCATTACACGTAGTCCAAGAACAACTCCGAAGTTATTCTGTCTGCTCTCAAATGTTACAATGACAGCTGGTTTTTCAAATGTTTATGACAAATCAGATTCCTTCTTGACAAGTCATGCATCGGAATTAACGATAACGAAGAAAAATTATTCTCAATATATATATTTCACAAAAGAGGAATTTTATTAAAACTTGAGCAACTGATAAAGAATAATCTTTTGTGTATAATTTATTTTTTCAAATTCGTTAACGGTTCGAATAATGTTGAGGTTTGTTTGATAATTAAAAATAACGTCAGACAAGAAGTTATCGCCCGCTAAGCGCGCGCTTAAATCACCTAGTGCATTCATAAAAGAGAGTTCGCTCGAAAACTACAATGAGAACCACGTTTTCAACTATATTCGAAGAATTTCAAAAATAATTTTCGTTATATTTTAATAATTATAGCATTGTGAAGGATGCTGCCCGTTCACATGTTTAACATTTTTCCCTCTATCGATCGTAACTGTTTGTAACTCGATAGCTCAACGCATATTAAAGATATTAATCTTGCATTTTTTTATTCCATCAATAAATTGTACATTTTTTCGCACATATTTTTGATGTTCATTTGTTTTTTTTCCACAGTCGCTATCTAGTAACACAAGTGATATCGATAAAAATTGTGGTGATATTTGAGATCTGCCACGAATGTTACACCCACTCTTCTTACATATTCCCAACAGTTTTGATTTCCCGTTTATGGTTATGGAGGGACAGTTGTGAGTTTATAAATATCACGAATGTAAGAGCTGGTGATATTTTTTCGTCAGTTTTCATTATAGATTAAGTAACAGTCGTTATTTTTGGACAGTACATTAATGAATATTGTTCAGAGGTGTACGTCAGTTTAATCTTTTACTACCCGTAAAAACCAGGTCATTTATTTTCTGTACTAAATAATTATCGAAACTCACCGTAGCGAAAATTGCGACGCACAAAATGATTGCAAATTTAGACATTGTTTTTGGATAGATGACCTTATGCATGTGAATATTATTACATCGAACCTCGCTTATATAGTTTCCATGACTCAAGTTTAAGCGTCATTCCAATTTGCTCGGGTGTGAGATAAACCAGTGTTCTCCCACTTGTGTCAATACTCAATAACATGCTCAGTAATCGACATGAACGAAACACTTGTTTTTATAGAATTGCTGACGCGTAAATAGTTCATTCATTTATCACGTGATTTGCTGTACATCAAGCAGTGTAAAATTAATTATGTAAGCGCTGTGAAAAATTGTTTTTTCCATTATTGACAATGCAATCAAAATGGAATTGATTGATCGTTGGCCATGATATTCATGATGGAAAGAATTGAAAAAATTATGTCGCATATCTGAATCCAGCTCCTTGGTTGGCAATCAGAATGCCATAATCAAATATTGACTTAACACAGTGAATATGAAACAGGTGTTCAAATGAATAATTCTCTTTCGGGTGTGGTTTGATATTCACATAACAGAGATAAGAATGAGAACGTATATTTGAATTTCACGTGAATACGTAATCATTTCACGCGTTATGTTATTGGGTCTGATATTAATGATAATCATTTTCAGGTATATCAGCTTGACGTTACCCCTTTCGGAACAGTTACCATTCCAATTGCATCGACTATACTCATGCTTGAGATCTCAGGATGATCTCGAAATACCACAGGGTACGGCTTATGTTTGACCGGTCCAAACTTACCTCTCTTCGAGGAATGCGAGAGGCCAGTTCTTTTCTTTCAATGATGGTGTCTAAAGAAATGTTAATGTTTCTCCGACACCTAAATGTGTTCCATGAAAGTCGCTCTTAGAGATATACACATATCTGAAACCTGTAAGGTGCAACTTCTTCTGTCACCAACTTATACTACCTTCAAGAAATGTGACATCAGATTGGGTACCAATCCTCGGTATCAATGAACGTATTTCGAAAACACACATTGCTGGCTCTATTCAACAGTGAACCCCTAAACGTTGTATATCCAATGCAGTAACAGAATTTCTACCACTGCTATCAGACAGGAGACAGGTATACAGGATACACTGGCTGTACAGCCTACGCAACGGGAGTTACTCTTCCGCCGACAGATGCCATCTCTTCATACACAGTGTTTAAACCCTTCGGCGGCATTGACGCCATTGGTATCAGATCAATTTTTGCATTTTGGACCCCCATTTTGGATCCACCATTTCGAATTTCTGCATTTTGAGTGCACATTCGTAATCAACAACCTCGAAAACCTCGGGCTACCAGTTTTTTTGAAAATGTTAAAACTTTTTTTCCGTGGTTTGGGCGCTTAGCGCGAAAAATGTCTCTCCGCCGAAGGGGTTGATCTCTATCTGCTACGCTCACTATCGGTCAATTTTCTCCCACGGTCTTGGAAAAAAAAATGATCCCATTCCACGACTTTTGTCTAATATAACAAGATCGCTAGACGGACAACTCCATCTCGTCGATGTGAGCCTTGAGACCGCGATGAATCATCTAAGAGAAATTACCTTTCTAAGAGAAATTAGCTTTATATACATCTAGCAGGCGGATATAATCTAGCCTATTCTAGCTGTGATTTCTTTTTTCGAACGGGTTGTGGAAAATCTTACACGAGATACTGGGTAGGGTCCTACTACACCGGTGTATGGGATTCTTACCCACTAAAAACCACATTCTTGATTCGACGAAAGCAAAAAACCAATACGATGATACACTTGATCTTGCATTTCAAAAGTTGGCATGAAATATCCTTCAATGATTTGATTGAAGTCGTCAAACGATGTATATTATAATACCTAATTAATGTAATGAATCTTTTTGAAAATGCATGATTTCCATTCAATAGAGATTTTAAAGGTTCAAGTGGTGGTCGGATGTTTTCAATTCGAAGTTTTTCTGAAGAACAACAAAAACCCTTAGATACACCCTTGAATTTTTGGCATTTCAAAACATACATAAATGATTCATTTTTCCAATTTCCGATCCATTTGCGTTGTTTATTAATTTGTTTATGAAAATGCACTATTCATTTTTGCATCCCTTTCCAGAATGATTTGATTCAGATGACTACATCCTGGTTCCGTATTCTGATTTGAAATATTATTTGCCAAACGTGTCCGAGCCTGCCTTCTACGTTGTTCCTCAAGCCGAACATCATGCTGTGTTTGGCTTTCGGAAGAATAGACAATTTTTTATTTTTTGCGTTAATTTCCTTAATTGCCTAAATCTCATAGCGGCCTACGCGGCATTTTTTTGGGTATTTTAAGGGGACCGTATGGTCTAGAGCACGAAAATTTCACCTATTTTCACGATTTTTTTTTTGCCATAAAAAATTTAAAAATCGATGTTTTAACTTTTCGGGTTTATTACTACCTTTATTAAGTATACAAAAAAATTTTTTTTTAATTTTAAAAACAGTGTTTATTATCATATAATTGGCATTGAAGACGACCCTCTCGAAAAATCCGACCCGGACGGTGAAGATCGATCCGAGACTTCTACTCATCTGAAACACAAAATTCAAGAAGATTCTTAATCAGAAAGAGTGCAGTTATGGTCGGGACTAGAACAAATCGAAAAAATTAAAAATTGACAAAATGGCGCGCTTTTGAAAAAAAATTCGTAAAATCGGGTTTTTTTTCACTAGTTTTTTAGTATAAACAATAAGAAATTATTTAAATAAAATTATGATTGTAGTTCCGACGATAGCCATACATGTTGTGAACAACATATCCAAATTTCAAGTGATTCGGTTGAATAGTTTTTTTGTTTTCACCTGCGCAGTGCCGAAAAAAGTCGTTTCGAGATAAATGAGTTTAAAGTTTGAGGTACAGATATTTTCAAAAATTGAGCAAATTTTGAATACTTACAGTTAATCCGCGATTCCGGCACCATATAGGATTCCTTCGGAACGTTCATAATTCAAGATTTCCTCACTCCTTTCATTTCTTCGAGCTGTCCGAGCCTCTTTGGAGTTGTCCGTGCTCCTACGGTTGGCGCTCGATACTCGCAGCTCGTCTCGGTTTTGCGCTAGTTGCTCCGCTTGTGGCCCGATTGTTATGCCCATGGTCTCCATTATTTTCAATAGGGATGCAAATCCTTCATTGAATATGCAAGCGGAAATGTGAGTGGCAATATCAATGATTTTTTTCCGGCAAACAGATGTTTCGGCGCAAGGTGCCACACGCAAGCATTGAAACTTTCGTTATTGTTCTGCGTATTACTGCCAATACACCTTTCCAATAAAGTCTCTGCTGTCAATTCTTCATAAATTGGTTTTAATATCTCTTGTGCTTCATCGCACAGAGCAGGTGGGTGCTCGTAGGTGTCTAAAGTACCTGCAGCCTCACTTTGACGCCACTTGCACCACGATTCGGAACCTGGAGGACAGTACGAGTGTTGCGGATTTTCATCTGTTGAAATTTTGTGATAATATGCTGCCCATATTTCACTTCTCATCCCTTCAGTCGAATCTGAATTACGTCTAATTGCCAGACCGTAATAAGTTGACAGCTCTTGCAATAATTTATTCGTCAATTGTTGACGCTTCGGTGTTTTATTTATCGATTTCCGCTGTGTCTTTTTTCCCTCTTCTTTACATTTCTTTACACTTCAACAACTGTTGCAACGTTAAAAATATCATGCTGAATTCGATGATGCAATAATTGAAAGTAGGATTAACGTTTACTTCCAATTCCTCATTGCCTTTTAATTTTTTCGCAGACGTGCTCGTAAAATCAGTAGTATTTTCGATAGTGAATCGATTGCCCTTGAAATATCTTTTGCGACCTACAGAAGATGGTCGTCTAGAAGAGTCACGGCCTTGCTTTCTATCCATATTTTCTGATATTTTATTTCAAAATTTTCGATGTTGGTTCGTCAAAACGTAACGTTGTACTGATCAAGTCAGGGAAAGCGAAATGACCGTTTCCCTCACAAATGTTCGACAATAGGTATATTTCGGGGAAGGGAAAAGTATATATAGGTATATAGTATGTACTATATACAGGTATATATTTTCGGAGAAGGATTGGGACAGCTGCTGCGCTCCGATTAGGTTACCGGTTAGCGCTAGACCCGTTAGGAGCGCGCGGACCGCTCTCTACCTGCGTTATGGGCTGTAGAAGCTGTAATATTGAGAATTTCCGCATGAAAATTTCACAGTATATTCTTGAGATACTATACTTTCGACATATCGAAAAAAAAAAAAATCGATTTTTTCAAATTTCTAGACCATACGGTCCCCTTAAAGTCTGCGGTATAGCTAATACATAGAAACTATCAGATGAGTTGTGTCTTTCGACGAAGTCGAATGTCATTTCATCCGTTCATCAAAATCTGATTCCGAACTCAAGTCTTATTGAGTTTAGGATGTCCAATTTTTCCTCGATTGAATTTTGATCGAATTTTCGTGGAATATGTTTCTCGAATTTATAACACCAAAATTTTCACATAAAGATTATATTCTGTCATACAAAAATTTTTACTGAAAAAAAATATGTTTCCGATTTGATCACGATGCATGGGCGTACGACGAATTTCAAAGTCAACGGTGCAGCTGATATACAGAAACTATCATCATATGTATAACATAGCGGAAAATTTACGTAATTTTTAAATATCGACGACACAAAATTTTTTTGTAGTTTATAATCTGACAGTTATCCGCGATGTGACTGTTTTCAGTGACATAGATTTACGATCGCGATCAACATACGACATCAGCTGGTACGCTACATTTACACAAACGACTGATTCTTGATTCTCGACTTCGTCAAAGACTGATATTTAGACATTCATAGTTTCATAAGTTTTATATTATACTGGTTGTGCCTACGGGCTTCAGCCACGGCATCTAGCAGGTGCATTTAGCTGTGCATGCAAAACAAATATTTGAATTTTTGTTGAATCGATATCAAAAAAAGTATTGGGAAGTTACATGGGCTTTTTACGATTCTTTTTCAATTTCAGATATAATTATTTAGTTTTTTTCTGAAAAAAAATCAAACGAAAGATTTTCATTTTTTAAATTTTTTATCATTTCATTCAAAATGCTGTAACTTTTTTCTATACTGAATTGAGCATTTGGCCACCGAGCATTTTGTCCGTTTTCCAATTTCCTTTATATTGGTAACTCGATTATTTCGTATATCGATAGTATTTAACTATACCGATGAGTTTTTGAAATTCGAGATTGAAGGAAATCGTTAAACTTTTTTTGTGCTATAATGACTTTTTCCCGAGAGTCGCACAAAATACTCTCACTCTCGATAGTTATGGGCGCCAGCCACTGATTTTTCAGAGACTAATTTTATTATAATAAAGGGAGCAAAATAAAGAGGTTTCCCGGTCGTTGCTATAATTATGAAACAGTTGGTAGAGGGGTGAGATCAAGACAATTGCACCAAATAATTCACATCAACTCGATAGCAGATTCTGGAATTACAATGTGGATTTTTTTTATATCAATTTGATTAGACAAAACAAAATATTTCAGTGGTTCAATTTTTATTCCGGAAAAATCATAAGATCTCGTGATTCTCGAGACGTGAAGTGACGATAATTTCAATTTGGAATTTTACTTATCTTAAATAATCATTTGTTAACCATCCTTACTTATAACTAACATACAATTCTCTCCAAAGCATCCAAAGCCAATTGGAAATTATACAAAAAGAAATTACAAGAGCCACGCCCTTGGAATTTCGTTATGTCGAAAAGATTGACGTTAGATACTTTCGTTATCACGATTTTCTATTATGGACTCTCATCGAACAGAAAAATAAGATCGAATTCGAACAACAGGAAATGCGGCAGATTTTAGACTGCGATAACGTTAATTATTTTCCCTCTCAAGCGCGAACGTACCCCGAAACAATATCGCTCTTTTTTCTTTCGATAAGTTTCTCGGACCCAAAAATGTTACTTCATATTATAGAGCGCTCTTTTACATAAAACAAAATCACAAACAATATGAAAAGCGAGACGACGGCTCACCGCTACAGTTTCACAAGTAAGAAATCCGAAAAAAGACCACGGATCTATTCCTCTCGATAATTTTACGTCGTGTTCTTGTCCAGGGTTGGCGACGGCTCATCAGGGAACGTCAGGCTCCGTTCAGGTTCGATGCGAAAAGTCCTCGCACGGTCGTGGAAACGCGTTTTTATAAATTTTGGGTCCTAACCCCCCACCCTTCGCCTACTCGCGGAATCTAGACTTTTCTCCAAAGTTCTCGAAATTTACCCCTTTCCTTTTTCGCAAATTCAAATTTTGAATTGCGGGGCACTGACGACAGTTGACTCGTGCCAGCCGAGACTTCCCGAAGATTCCCGATGCTGCTAGACGCACCTCTTGAGATCAGACAGCTCCGGGTGAGGGCTTTGAGCTAGCGACCCCTCTCTCTCGATACGATTTTCGCGTTCCATCGATGACAACCACGACTGATCTTGATGACCTATGCCTTCCCTCTCGATGATATTATTCCGATGAAATCGATATGTTGGCCTTCGTTTCTCCACAGCGATGCCGTCGTTCGCTTGTACAATAAAATAAAGCAACAGAAAAATATCTAGAGTCGCGGTAGCGACTCGAGACAAGTACATTTCCTTTATATACGTCGAAGAAAAGAGTTCGCTACTCGAGTCTTCACAGCAAGCAGAGCTGGTCGAACGTTTTTTTTTTCAATTCCTGAAAATTGTTTTAACGATATTTAATTAATTACAGTGTTTTGAAAGATGTTGCGGGTTCCCGTATTTTTAATTTTTTTTTTCTTTCGATTGTGACTATTTAGAGCTCTGTAGTCTAACGCATTCTCTAGATATCAATTTCTCATTTTTCCGAGGCATTAAAAATGGGTGGCGTTTTTCGCACACTTTTTGACGTCTCGCAGTTTCTGTCTAGTGACACTAGTTATAACTAGAAACATCTGCTGATATGTGATGAAACTGTGTTCAATTAATTGATGTGACAACCGACTTTTTACATTACAGTGACAGATGTGTTGGAAAAGGTTATAAAGATCGCGGTCACGAATTTGGTGGTAGTCGTGAGATTGAAAAGTGAGGTTGTAAAGATCGCGGCTGTGAAATTTGACAGATATTTTTTCAATTTGAATTCTGTTAAGTCATCAGGGTTACGACGGTTATGAGGCTGAAAAAAAATTATAGTGTTGGTTATGATGTTCAAAAAATGTTTATATTTTGAAAAATGACTTGTTTCCGTTAGAGATTTCCGTAACGTTTGAAATCGAAGAAATTTTTGAAACCTCGACAAAAGCCGAGTATTCAGTTGTGAGTGACGAAAATCGAGCAGAAAACAAATAAATAAAAACATGGATGTTTACAGTGTTTATTTTTTGAGTATACATTGTTTATAAATACATGACAGAAATAAAAAGAATTTTCCTCAATTGTTCATCGGCCAATGGATATTTCTTTTTTTTTTATCGACAACTTTTTTTATGCAAGCCCCTGGGCTCTTTTCTTGCAGTTCTTCAAAGGTGATGACAGTTATGTCCCAAAGCTCATGTACATGTCAAAAGGATGAAATTAATGAAAAATATTTGGCGATGGCACCAACGGTGTAAGATTTTCCAGTACCAGTATTTTCACAACTCACCTGTGTTTCACAAAAATTTCTTGATGCCACCATCTGAAGACCTTCCGGACTCGATGCTTAAATCAACGATCTTGTATTCTTTATCGCTGAAAATCTCATTCTCTTCAACCCCAACTTTTTCACAGCGGTTCAGCTTTTTCGATTTCCTTATAGTGTTCTTTTTTTAGATATTTCTCATTGATAAATGATAGACGATTTAGATGTTTCTCGTTTTTTCTTCGTTGTCCACGTTTTTAATAAATATCTTTTGCTTCTGGTTCTCACTATCAGAAACTTTCATCTTCCTCGGAAAAAAATTATATTGATATCAAACAAGGGAAAATCTGTGCTATTTTTACTATGACAAACATTTCAAATGTTATAGAAGCAAGTCATTTTAACGAAACGAAATCTTGAAAGAAAATCATATGCGAAACATGAATGTTGTGACATTTTTATTTGGTCATGAAAATTTTATGAGTATACTATAATACAAGAAAAAAAATTATATGAAATAACATTTTTGCTTTTAATAATTTTGTTATTTCCGTCAATAATTTCACTCTACTCTCATTATTTACACACACATTCTCACACACATACCCTCAGACTCATACCTACATTCTTTTACGGCTTTTGAATTTTACATACAAGATTGAAATGGATTAATGATGACTTAGCTCAATAAATTTGTTCTTCTCCGAATCCCACGATGGCCCTTGCTATGGGACAGAGGTGGTGGAGACGACGTTGAATTAATTGCTTAATGCTCGGATTAGAAGTTTCTCCTTTTTTGGAAAGATGCTCGATCCAGAATAGATGCCTGACCAGGTCGATTTATTGAAAAAGAGTGGATTTTTTCCAGATCCTCCGGATTCCCGAACCACCTCGTGCGACGTCCCAGAGACAAGACAGCGAGGTACCGACGTGATCTCGACTCGTATCATAATTTCGGTGGGGGAACGATTATACACCAAAATTTTGATGATTGTGACTTTCTTCGATATATCGATCGATGTGGCGTCAAGATTGAAGGAGAGCAGGGCGTTCATATTTGTCACCTTACAATGTATTCTGATCAATTTCTACACATTTCTAGCAAAATTCGAATCTAGTTGGAAATTTGACATGTGAAATCATGTCGTAAGATCTCAATGAAATTTTTTCATTTTCGAAATCTTTTGTAGCAAAGGTGCAATATTTAAAAGAAAAATTGAAACGATTTGATTGAGAATATCCTGCATATTTTTAAAATCTTTCATTTGAAAGTAAAACAATTTCAAAATATATTAACAAATTAGCATTTGACAAATAAATACTGAATCATCTATAATTTAGTACTTTTATTGAATTTAAATCGTACAACACATTAGCCCTTACAGTGAATTTGGGCTAAAATATAATATAATATCAAGAGACGCGGTAGCGGCTCGACGCCAAGTATTAAACGAAAAGAAAGAGCCAGCGCGAGACCTGCCACACTTATATCTAGAGACGCGGCAGCGTCTTGACGCCAAGTATTAAAAAAAAATGTTAGAACAGGCAAGGCAAGACGTACAACGTATATCTATACTCGAGATTGGTCAATTCCCCCTCATTTCTGAACTTAAAGTCGTCGCCATTGTTACATAATTCGACTCACGGAAAAAAATGAAACTTCTACCGTACAATGGGATGAATGCGCTTCAGATGACATACATTTTTTTCCCTGTGATCCCCGTAAAAAGGTGAATTCGTAATTGTAAAAATTAGGTGCCTCGATTTCATTATAGAAAATTTTCTTCCACAATATATATATTAGGGTGGTCCTTATTTGGGATTGAAAATTTTTTTTTCGAATTCCCCCCCTAGTTCGACTCCAAATCAATAAAAAAGATACCACGAAAAAGCTGGGGTCAGTGGGATGATGGGAAGTGGTGCCGGCAAGCCCGATCATCGTTTTTATTTTAAATAAATTTGTTTTTGTTTTATCTTGATTGCTATTTTTTTCCAATCTAAAAAGCACGTCGACCTCTTCAACTGTACTTTAACTGTACCTTGTAAATCGTCATTAAGAACAATCATTTAAGTATTTATTTAAAAAATAGTCGTTGAAAATTGAAATTCCGTCAAAAGTATAGGCAAATTCTGAAAAGTAAGCAAGTCGTGCGTCCACTTCCAATTTTTTGAATTGACTATCTCGGTCGGTGGTAGCTCAATCTGTTCTCGATCGCTCGTGATTCTGTTGCATAACCTAAAAACCACTCCTCATTCTCCTTGGGTTTTCGGAAAATTATTTGATGTTCGATACATGTAACATACTCCAGCAAATTTGCACTATCGATTAAGATAAAAGTGATCAATGATCGGTGATAATTTAATGCTATCGACACGACCTACGTTACGTGAGAATATTTTTTTTCATCGGTGATGTCACCACGCAAATTATCGGAAACAAACTGCCGAGTATTCTCCAAGGTTTAAGGGTTTTATTTTACAATATTCGAGAAATTAAACTATCTTGATGAGAAAGTGTGCGATTGGTGATAAAAGAAGTGACTGTTTTTTTGGAAAAAGCTCGGTTACCCATTCTCCATGTAATTTATCCAACTTTTCAATACTTTTAATTTCCTGTCGAATGGGTAAACGAGCTTTTTCCATGTAATTTTTCCAACTTTTCATGACTTTTAATTTCCTGTCGAATGAGTAAACGAGCTTTTTTCCAAAAAACAGTCACTTCTTTCATCACCAATCGCGCACTTTCTCTTCAAGATAGTTTAATTTCTCGAATGTTGTGAAACAAAACCCTCAAAACTCGGAGAATACTCGGCAGTTTGTTTCCGATAATTTGCGTGGTGACATCACCGATGAAAAAAAAAATATTTTCACGTAACGTAGGTCGTGTCGATAACATTATATTGTCACCGATCATTGATCACTTTTATCTTCATCGATAGTGCAAATTCGTTGGAGTATAGTACACTGCCGACCAAAAGTATGGAATCACCAGACAACAATTACAGCCGCACTAAAAGTTCGATAGCTTTGTGGAAAATCAAGATATTTGAATTTAACAAGCGGCATTTTGAAGAGGACAAATTTACCTTCAAATCCCCCGTGAAAAAATGTTCCATTGGGCCAAGCATCGCCCAGTACTGCGCCAACCATATCGGCCGGATGCCCGACGGTTGGCGCCATTACTAGGCCAACCGTTGAACCTAGGTTGGAGTGATAGCTACGGTCCTACGGTAAATGACTGACATTGGCCCGATGTTAATCCCAGCGTCTACCCAACGCTGGGCCAATGTTTGCCCAATGCTAGCCCCAGAGTCACCCAACGTCGCTCCACCTTGGATAGCTATTATTAATTATTTTTTTAAATAATATTTTTATTCAATCATTTTTATTTTATGACTGTATCGAACAATCAGCGTAATACGAGGTATGTTTAAAAAATTAAAAAAATGCTAATTCTGTTTAGTTTCTTGAAAGTGTATCTTGTGCTTGAGAGGGGATTTGAACTGCCTACCTACGAATTTCCTACCTAACTAATGTCTACCTCGTTTGTCCGGGACGCTAACCACTACACTATCAACTACTTTGTGAATTCGCATGTTAATTCTTTATATAAGCTGCGGCCGAATCAAAATATCTGTATTGATTTTCCGAGTATGACGGATCATGGGATTAACAAAGGTTGTTTTTGTAAAATAAATAATGATAATATTTATTTTATAAAACAAATAAATATAATATTTATTTTATAGAATAAATAAAAATAATATATATTTGATAAAACAAATAACAATATTCACAATAAAACAGGTATTATAAATAATATGTTTAAATAGCAGAAGTCCGAGAGTGAGAGAGTCAGGTACATTCATGGTTGTTACATGTAAAAGTTAACACCGGTGAAGAATCGGCGCTACATTGTATCCCAATGTAGTCCCCAATGCATAGCTAGACGTTCATTACCAACGGCTGGCTGCCGTTTATAAAACAGTATTGGCTGAGACCAGGCTAATCGCTGGATACCAATCGTGCTTATAACTACAGGTTAAAAAGCGGCAAGCAGCATTAGCCCGATCTTTGGGCGACCGTTGGACACCATATGTTGGCTGCCAATCATGAGCCAACGCTGGCCAAGAC
>JBBLXU010003369.1:0-11891 GCA_037893425.1 Campoplex nolae
GGTATAGAGTCAGTGTATCGTCCAGATATTACTAGTGTCACTAGACAGCGACTACGACAAAAAAACAAATAAACATCAAAAATGTTTGCGAAAAAATGCACAATTTTTTGAACCAACGAAAAAATGATATGTTAATATCTTTAATATGCGTTAAGCTACAGAGTTCCAATAAGTCACGATCGGAAGGGAAAAAAAAATAAAAAATACGTGAATTCGCAACATCCTCCAAACTGCTGTAATTTAGTAAATATTACAGAAACAAATCTCGAAAATTTTCGAAAACCATTCGAATCGTGATGTCTCCGGTAAAGAGTCTCGGAGCGAACTCTCTTTCATAAATGTTCTTGTCTCAAGTCGCTGCCGCGACTCTAGATAATAATACTGTTTAAACGTATGAATTCGACATAATATTTTCTCTATGAATATTCCCATTACTCCCATCATAGATCATATTGCACAAATATTATTAAGTGTTGCAGTCTACGTGCTCAAATTCGAAACATAATTAGTCTCCAATAAAAACTGATAAATTGGCATTGTACAGTTATTACAGAAACAACAAAGCTTATTACGACAAATTAACTCACCTTCAAAGTGAATAATTTAATACTCAAGCCACTATTCTGAGTCGTTGGAACTGGGCTGAGGTCACAGCGTAATCTTCGATGAGATTTCTCAACGACAGTCTTGCGTTTCAGCAAGTCATCAATCTGCTGTTGTTCTTGATCATTTTGATTCAGATTCTGGCGATGATCATTGTTATCGGCGTAATTGTTCTGATTCTCATGATACGTCAAATCTTGATTAATGGAACTCAATGTAAAAGTTGCCTCGTGGTTTTTATTTTGCTTGTTCGTTCCACCACTCACCGAATCCACCACTTTATCTCTATCATTGCAACATCTCGGCATTTCATACGATACTGTTACTTAATACACGTGTCTCTACTCTTCGCTTCAATTTTGTATTTTGTATTTATTTATTTTTAATACTTTCCATATAACGTTGTTCTCAAACTCTCTGTATTAATTTATCGCTAGCTTTCAAAATGACTGATAATTGTTAATCTTCTGTTTTGTGCTGAGAAAAGTTTCGTAACATTTTTTCGTCCAAAACTGTGGGAGTTTTGATTTTACGGAGTATCTTTGTTTGCAAAACATTGCAGATCGTACAGGAAACAGAAAGTTTAATTATGAATTATGTGATTATTCATTTTATTTACAAAATATTGTTTTATTACCAAAAAGGACCTTGCTGAAGTAGCTGGTAGATGTAATCATATACATTCTTTATTTGCTCGCTTTTTTTATAGTTTTATCAGAAATGTGAATTAAATATTTAACTGCTTCGACGTTATTAATATGCTTTTTACTCTCTTCCTTGTTTCAATCTGGTAATGCATCAATACACAACTTGATTACGAGCAATAGTTCACATACTTTGGCCTGATTGAGATTGATTATGGTATATGGATTTAGAATCCATTTCCTTAATAGTTTGGACTTTTACGTATTGAGGTAATTTTTGCACGTCTCCCATAATCCAGATTCACGTTCACTCTGTAATATAACAAAGAGTTTGTAATTACAACAATTGCCATTTGAAGAGCTATTAAGCTATAAAAATAAATTTTTCAAGTGAAACTTTTACAGCGAGAGTAAATGTTTTTCAGCATGTAACAAAAAAGCGACACATTATCAAGAAGCGCGGTAGCGGCTCGAAGTCGAATATTAAAAAAAGAAAGCTTGCACGAGCCCTACCGCATTCTCATATACGCGAACATAACGGTTTTCGGGCTTTGCAAGTTTTTCAAACTGCACTCACGGCAGAACGGTTTGAGTAAAAATCTCAATGTGAGGAACGATTTAAAAATTTTTTTCTCTTTCCTTTGTTTTTCGTCGCAAGTTGATCCGTCCACCCAATCTTGATATGATAATTTTGTGAATTGAAATCAAATGTTTTGGGAACTTCTTGGAGTCAGAAAGGTGTAAGAATCGTTTGTTTACATGTGGGCATACGTACTTTGCAAGACTGGTGGATATTTATCTACCGTTCAGTTACCCAGTCCACTGAACGAAGCTACAACCACTTGCAGCACCACTGAGGAAGAGATAGCGTGCAAGACTGCTCCTTGCTCAAAGCACACGCTACTTCATCCTTGTTAAACAGGACGAATGGTCATTTTATAATTAAGGTCGCAATTTTTAAATACTTGGCGTTCTTTTTTTTACTTTTTTCAACATGAAGAAAAAATATAGTTTTCACAATTATGTGTACAGGACAAAAGAACATTACATCGTTTTTAAAATAAAATGCCGTGTCTACAAAAAAAATTAAGTCTAATTAGTTAAGGAAGAACAATCGCGGTAGTACCTTCAAAAAGTAACGCGCATTACGTATGGGCAAAACATGGTGATGAACTAAGAGAAACGTGAAATAATTTTTAGCGTGCCTGCATTGAGATTTCTGCAATGCATAGGAAAACAGTCTGTACAAAAACACGCACACCATGAAATTTCATGTCTCGTCACGATCGTGCAACGTCGCAGTGAGCAGATGAAAGTATTCTCTTATTATTTCTGTATCACTGCTCAGAGAATGGCAAAAAGTATCGAAAATGTTGAAACAACAGCGCTGCAAAGGAAAATTTATAAAACATAAAAATTTAAATTCGTCGAAACAATGCGAAAAGTAATACTTAGAAAGTATTTTGCGAACTCATCGAGGCTTTGCATCGAGGAAGGCAAACTTGTTTCTAAGCTCATTGCGGGTCGAAGAATCGTCGAGCTACAAGAATTGGGAAAAAATTGAAGTGTGACAAGTGTCTGTAAATACTCTCACTGGAAAGGGTTGAGAAAGAAACACATGTAGGTCTCAACTCAATTTTGTGGGTGAAACGCGGAAAACGTGGATGCATTCCCGAAGTTCGAACAGGAAAGCAGCACATCACAACGAAAAATACCAGACACTCGGGTGTGAATTCTAAAGCCGTGCTCAGTGAGTAATCTTACAAGGAAACTTAGATAGGTCGGCCCCTCCGATTTGGATCTAATTTATAAATGTTGTAGTAAATCGAAAACTTAAAGACACGTATTTTTTTTTATCGGCTCATAAATGGTTCAAAAAGGTGAAAACAGCCCCCGAAGATGATGCACCCCCTTAAAAGCGAATTTTTCCGAAAAACCCCGAAACATGTATCGATTAATTCTTTGACCTCTACAAAATGCAGTTGGTTCCATTCGAATCGGAAGAATAGTATTTATGGTACAAAATAAAATTTTCGAATTAGGGGTTGTTCACCCCTTAAACACCTTTTCCCTTAGAAAGCCTAGGGTGCGTTTTCGATGATTCATCAATAGAAATATTTCAGGGTTGGTTTCATTCGAATATATTGAGCGCTTCTATGCGAGATTGAGAAACCACTCCGTGAGGTACCCATCTTCGGGGGCTGTTTTCACTCCTGTAAATCGTTTATGGGCCAATGAAAAAAAATACGTGTCTTAGTTTTCGACGTACTACAACATATATAAAGTAGATCAAAATCGGAGGGGTCGACCTACCTTAGTTTCCTTGTTAGATTTACTTTAACAGTATATTAATAAACACCTCCTCAAACTATTATCAATTATTTCTTCACGGAAATCGACATAATAACGTAAACATGAAACCAAACATGACATAGCCTACAAAAATTGTTTTGAAAAAACAAAAAAAAATCCCGACTTTCTTTGAAATGGCGTATTTGAAAAAAGAAAAACTTGAAAAAAAATTTTTAAAAACTAGAAAATGATCATAAAAAACTCTTTCAGGATTCTGTTTTTCTGATCGGGAAATATTTATCAATGAATAATTGTACGATATCTATGGCAGCTGTTATGGAATTTAGGAGATGTCCGGAGACATCTTCATCATTCGTGCACAGCCAAGGAGAAGACTCCCAACATCCCCTAAATTCCATATCAGCTGCCATAATTATCGTTCAACTATTCATTGATATATTTCAGATCAGAAAAACAAAATCCTGAAAGAGTTCTTTATGATTATTTTCTAGTTTTTTTTTCAAGTTTTTCTTTTTTCAAATACATCGTTTCGAAGAAAGTTTGGAGTTCTTTTTAAAACAATTTTCATTTCACATTTTATTATTTTTTAAATTTATTCAATAGAAATAATTTCCTTTATAATTAAAATGGTCACTAGATTTTACATACCTGAAAAGAATAAAAAAATGAATAAAAAACAATAAAACACAATTAACCAAACTGTCATAACCAACCGACTGAAGTATGGTGCAGATGTTGCGAGTGAACGTGGTTATGGCGGCATAATCTATTGGTTTGTCGACATGATTAAACTTTGTTTTTTTGTTATGCAAATTATTTTATGAACATATATTTTGTCGTGTTGGATCGTTGCTAAGAACCATGCCCACCGATAACAGAATATATATTCCAAAGAGGGTCAAATAATTTTTCGCGGATTTAACAAACATTCTGCGCAAATAATTTGTGAGAATTAGTTGTACGCGGTATAACGTACAACTCCCGTCTTTCGCCTGTGTGGACAGTCGGAAGTTTAAAAATTGTTTTATAGGTTCTGTACATGCAGGTGCTGGCCACGCAGGGTTGAATAAGATTTTAACGTCTTTGAACATCCCGGAAATCTGCCATGCGTTATTCAAACAATATGAGCGTGAAATGGGTCCAGCGATAGAATCAGTTGCTAGAGAAAGCTGTAAACAAGCGGCTAAAGAAGAGCGGCGATTCATTATAGACGCCACTAAATTGGGTGACACTTTGTGAGAATTTTTAAGTCAATCATTTTTTTCAGTACGTTCTGTGTTGAAACTATCAATTGTTACGTAATGTGAATTAATATTTAATATAATATATAGTATAATATAATCTTCTCCATATATTGAAAAGTTTCATGATTTTTAAACATTGGTTAGTTGTTCAAAAATCGAAACCAAGGGTTTTTGAGATCCTCTGCTCCCTCTTAGGAGAAGTGTGCAGGTTCGTGCACTGACCGGCGGGTCTTTGCTTGGAGTAGGAGTCATCTTCTCGTCCGGATCATGTGCTCTAAAAGCGTTTCTCGTGACGCAATCGGGCAAGGCCTCGATATTGCGCCACCGTACTTTAATTGTACGAGAAACGTAATTCCTCGATGGAGGATATCAGTGCTCTATTATTTGTGTGAATATCATTTTTGGGTAAAAATAAGGAGGAGGAGGATGGAAAGGTGAGGGAGCCTTACCGGTGTACGGGTGGTGCTCCGCTGACGCGAGAGCGCTCAGTCCGTCGCCCTCTGTCAGAATTTCTGTGAAACCAGAAATCGTGACAAGGGATAAGGCTGTCCCGTTATAATATGAAAAATCTGTTCGCTAAAAATTTTTGGCCGCTTTTCAATGGAAAACAACAGAACAGATTTCGATGAATCTTTCATGAGATTAAAGATCATGATTCAAACTGAGTTCGTGTTTTGAAAAATTTCGTTATCTTAATTTTTACAGAAATACAAAAAAAAAGTTCAACAATTTCATTCAATCTCCAAATTTCAAAACTCATCGGTAGTTGAATACAATCAATAAACGGAAAAATCGATCTACCAATTTAAAGGAAATTGGAAAACGAACGAAATGAGCGATGACTGAATGCTCAATTTGGTATAGAAAAAAAATTACAGCATTTTTAATGGAATGATGAAAAATTGAGAAAATGAAAACCTCCTGTTTGATCAGTTCATTCAGAAAAAATCAAAGAATTACGCCTGATATTGGAAAGGAAACACAAAAAGATGGCTTATGTTACATCATAATGCTTTTTTTTATATAGATTCAAAAACAATTTTTATTCCTCATTCCTCATACCCTAGGGAAAAAAGGTCGGGACAAGTACATTGATGGTCCTTTGTTTCCTGATGATATCAAAAAAGTGTAAAAAAAATTCCATAAAAAAAATCATGAACCTTACTGAAAACGATTTCAACACAATTGGAAAAAAAATCACAAATCAGCAAAAAACATTATTTAAAAAAAAAAATTATGAATCTGTAGATATACTGTGAAGTGAAAAAAAATTCAAATAAAACGTGAGAAAATCTTAAATACACCACTCAAAAACATTGCAGACGTGAATAACCAAAAAATGTCGCTTGAAGACAGTTTAAAAACCGATGCCTCATTCTTCTCATCTTATTCTAAAGGAGAAATGACTAAATAAATTGAAAAAGTTTCCATCTAAGTTACGTACAGCGTTGAAATTTATGATATCATTTCGAGGCCAAGTATTTATTGTTAATTCGGAATATTAATTCCTATGGGACCCATCAAGAACTTGACACAGTTCTAATGGATCAAAAAAGTTACCAAGTTACGTGCAGTACTAAAATTTATGATATCAACTTGAGGCCAAGTATTTATTGATAATTCGAAGTATTCATTCCTACAGGACGCATCAGAAACTTGAAAAAGTTATGAAGAATCAATAAAGTTACCATCTAAGTTGAGTCGAGCACTAAAAATTATGATATCAATTCGAGGACAAGTATTTTATTAGTAATTCCAAATTTAAACATTATGAAATTATATCTTCATAAGGGTTGAGAATACTTGTCCGGCTCAGAACGTTTTATCGAAATTACTAAAAAATCAACAACCATAAAAAACTCCAAAATCTTGCTTTGCGACAATTAGAACGATGCCAACCCATTTTTTTTCAACACATTCTGGCCCAAGGAACAGTGAAGTCATGAGTTACTTTTCGACAGCAGAAATATTCCATCCGAATATGTACATCCGATGACTTTTTGTGATCATATTTGAAATTCATAATACTACAATCAAAGATGAAAAGTGGAAATACTTACAACTAACATACATGTCACTTTACAAAATTATCTAAGTTTGCAGGTATCCGCTGCATTCCAATTATCTACATTTTGATACTTAGAGAAAAAAAGCAGCGGAAGACTTTTCAAAACTACTTTTTGAATTTAATATGCCAGAACTAAAGAGATTAGGATTGAGGACTTATTTTGATACCATCAGAAAGAGAGCACCACAAAAAAAATGGAAAAATGAAAAAACAAACATAGTGCACTGCAGCCCCAGCAAATTTCAGAAAATTGAGATGTATTTATTGCGTTCGGGAGACAGAACATCCATGACTCATATGGCGCTTCACAAAGTTTTCAAAAGTTGTAGGTATTCTTGTATTCGAATGACTTTATCTAAATTTTGATATCGTCAGAAAAAGGGCACCCAAAGTTTCTTGGAAACAAGTTTTTGAATTCGTCTCGACACAATTAAAGTGAAAAATTGAAAAAACTTGCCACCTATTCTGCCTAACAAGATTTCCAACATTTGAGTGTATCTCTTGCGTCACGAACATAGAAATTTTGATCCCATACAGAAATAAGCAGCTAATGAATTTTTGTAACTAGTTTTTCAATTCGTATTGCCACAGGCAAAGCAAAGAAGTGGACACACACATATTTGGTAAGGATCCCTTGTGTACCACAATGAGGCAGAAAAGAGTGACCAGAGTGCAAACCTAGAGTAAACGGAAAAAAATCCGACAGCTTTTTAAAATGATGATTGCACAACAAATTTAGTTTCAACAATTTTAATTTGACCGAAGATTCCGATGGTTCATTGGTGTTTATGAACATGATCCACATAACTGGATCCACTCCTGACCGGGTGATACCGCTTCACCGTGGTACTCGTGGAACTAAAATGGAGGACTTTACGAAAAAACAAACCGTTGAAGAGAAAGAGATGGAGAGGCTCCTTCAGGGAACAGCTGCCCTTGGCAGTGAACGACCAGAGGAACCTGGAACATCGGGGACTGATCCTGGCAAAGACCAATCGAAGACCCGGATTATATATAGCGGAGCAGCTAGACGCTGCTATAACAAACAACGCCAGGCGGAGAAGGGGGGCGATCTCAACAAACCGACTCCTTCAGGGACTAAGAGGAACTCAGGGGGAGATGCAAAAGCTGGGGCGTTAAAACGCCAAAAGCCTGAGCATAACACACCCAGTACCTCTAACAAACACCAGGGCAGAAAACCAAGGACCTGCGAGCAAGGGACCTATGCCCAGGCAACAAAAGGACTTGTCAAGCTCGCAATGGTGATCAAGGATTTTCCTGAAAAACGACTAGGACCGAGGGAAGTGGACATAACCAGGAAAATGATCAGAGGGCGTATCTTGGACTTACCCCAGGGTATAAAAGCCCACACTTTCACCGGTTTCTGGGAGAGGGATGGGGCCCTCATCATCACGAGTGCTCGTCATCACGTGTGCTAACGAGCAAACCGGGAGCTGGCTCAAAGGCCTGTCCTTGGTGATGAAGTTGGACGACAAACCCCTGCGGGTGCTACCGCTTGATGAGCTACCCAAGCGTCATTGGGTGGTGGTACACGTGGAGGAGTCGGACATCTCCACCGAGGAAGTCCTCAAGCTGCTGGAAAAGCAGAATACGGGGTTGATCACCAGTGACTGGGTCGTCGCCAGGGGCAGTGAAAGCAGGGACGTTTCAAGCGCCCACTTCGCCTGCCTCATTGGCGACGGGTCACGGGAGGTGTTGAAGGGGTGCGGATACAGACCATTCTGTGGACTGGGCCGCGCCTCGATCAAGGTGCTGGGCAAGGCACAAAACAAGGACCGGGGTGAAAAGCCTGGGCTCCCAGAATCCCCACAAACTTCAGGGACAGAGAGTAGCTTGAAAATGCGGCGACCAAACTACGTGGTGTTGTGGTCGATGCCTACGAAGCCAACTGTCCCATGACCCCTGTCTGAGGCCAAACCAAGGCTCCCTGGTGGAACAGGGAACTGGTGGAGGCTAGGACCCGGGTAAGAAAAGCCTTCAATAAGGCTTAAAGAAGCCGCCTGCCGGTGAATTGGAGGGAATTTAGAAACCTCTAAAGTCAATATAGCAGGGATTTTTTACATTCCGCTTTGCAGCTACAATGCAAATTGTAGCTGCAAAGCGGAAAAGCTAGCAGGACTTCTGCGGAGCAGTTGAGAGCGCCCCTGAGGCATCCAGGCTCAGCAAGATCCTTTGCCAAGACAACAAACCCCAACTGGGATGCCTAAAAAGACCAGATGGCACACACATGGAAAACACCGAGGAATCTCTCCGTCATCTCATGGAGACATATTTCTCGGGTTTCCAGATCAGCGAAGAGGTCGCCATGCGTCTGGGCACAGAAACGAGGGGCAACCACACACCTTGCGAATGGGCTCTGGCAGCGGAGATCGTCTTCCCCAAGGGAGTGGAATGGGCCATCAGGACCTTCTACCCCTGCACATCATCAGGACCAGCTCTCCTTCAAGAGGGACTGGAGCATATCCTGGGCCCTCTGACAAAAATTCTAAGAGCCAGTATAGCATATAGGCACGTTCCCAATGCCTGGAGAGGGACCACGGTTGCGTTTATCCCCAAGCCGGGCAGGGACGGCCATATACTGGCCAACGACTTCCGGCCTATCAGCCTAACTTGCTTCGTGCTTAAAACGCTGGACAGACTGGTTGACAGCAGGGTTGTAAGTAATGCATTACTTTTGGTAATGCATTACCATTTTCATTACTCATTACATTGAACTTTGTGATGGGAAAAAATTCCATCACATTGAATTTCGTAATGGAAAACAATTCCATCACTCGATACATTGAATTTTGGAATGAAAAAAAAATCCATTACTCATCACATTGAATTTTGTAATGGAAAAAAGTTCCATCACTCGTCACATTTTATATTGTAAGTAGGAAGGAGAAGTAGTCGTTTTTGCCGCGCGTCAAGCAGACCCTATTGTAGCAATGCATTGCATGATCATCTGTCGCAGTAGTCCCTAGAACCAATGGTAGTAACGACGTGTTACTCGGCTACCAGTAGGTGTAACGCAGTTTGCTCTGGGTCAAAATGACCCAATGACAATAACGACGGATCTCTCCGCTACCGGTAGATGCAGCGCTGTTTTTCCCGGGTCAAAATGACCCAACGGCAATAATAACGTATTATTCGGCTACCGGTAGATACAACTCTGTTTGCCCTGGGTCAAAATGACCCAATGGTAGTAACGACGCGATATTTGGCTACCGGTCGGTGTAACGCAGTTTTCCCTAGGTAAATATGACATTGTTCGAGATTAAACGTTGAGTTTGAGTTGCCGGGTGTAAAGGATCGCGACGCAGGTGGAAAAGAAAAACAGCACAAAGTCTTGAGTTGTGCGCGGGAAACCGCTTGTCTTTATTTGAGAAAAATGAGTCGCTGTTGTGTAAAATCAAATGAGTTCGATCAGTTCGTAAATGAGTTGAATAATGATTGATAAGTCTCAAGGAAACGATTGAAACCTGTGAGTCGAATTATATTAATTACGAACGCGAGAATCAATGAGAGAAGCCGTGAGATATGTACGAGAGCACGTGGCTTGGCGTAACCACGTGTTAAGCTGAGTTTAAAATGTTGATGCACTCTTTTATTAATGATTGCGCACCGTTGCGACAACCTGAGATCAATGAGTTAACCCGTAGTAACCGTGAGATTACATGAGATCGATAATGAGTGTTCCAAGATACTGAGTTTTTACATTAATGAGAATTAGATGTCTATCGCGATGCAACACGTAGCGCGAACCGGTCAAGACTGAACTAAGATGGCCGCTCTCTGGTCGTTGGCCGGCATGAAGCCTTCGTTCTCGTTTCCGAGCGCGTCGCCTTCGCGTCGCCGAGAGAGCGCCCAGGAGGTGCTGCCCCGGTGTGAGTTGCAAGAGAAGCTCGCGTCGCTTGTAAGGCGACGCGGATTCTCGAACAGACTTAATGGTAGTAACGACATGTTACTCGGCACATTGGCCGGTACGGGAACCCAGAGGTCAGGAGGGAGCGCTTCGGTCGAGGCCCCTCCAAAAAGAAAGAAGAAGAAGAAGACATGTTACTCGGCTACCAGTAGGTGCAACGCTGTTTGACCTGGGTCAATATGACCCTATGGCAGTACTGACGTGTCACTTGGCTACCAATACGTGTTACGCTGTTCTCACCGGGTCAAAATGACCCAATGATAGTTACGACGTGTAATTCGGCTACCAGTAGGTGCAAAGCTGTTTGGCCGGGTCAAAATGACCCGAAAGTGGTAACCACGTGATACTTGGATAACAGAAGGGGCAGTGGTGTTTGCTCTGGGTCAAATGGATCTCATGGTAGTAACAACGTGTTACTCGGCGGCTAGTAGGTGTTACGCAGTTAGCTTTGAGTCAAAATGACCCAATGGCAATGACGACGTATCTCTCGGCTACAAGTAGATGCAGCGCTGTTTTTCCCGGGTCCAAATGACCCAACGGCAATAGTGACGTATTATTCGGCTACCGGTAGCGAGCGAACCGGTTAGCTACCGGGCGAACTCTGTTCGCCCTGCGTCCAAATGACCCAACGGTAATAATGACTCGATATTCGGCTACCGGTCGGTGTAACACAGTTTTTCCTAGGTGAATATGACCCAATGGTAGTAATGATGTGTTGCTCGAAAAAGTAGGAATATTTTATAAAAAGTTCGTGTTCTACGAAAAAAGAAGAGACAACAATCATAATGTGGGTACATCAGAACATATTCTATAATATATTTAAAAAAGGAAAAAAAGAACGCCAAGTATTAAAAGATCGCGACCTTAGTCATGAAATAAACATTCTATGTTGTTTCTATTATAACATTAAAATTTACCTCCTTATTCACCTAAAAAAGAAATCAAATCATTTTAATTAATATAGCCAAGAATAATGCTTCCAGAAAAAATCTGTGGATTTAAAGCGAATGTTATTCCTATTTTATGCTAGCTGAGCACTAAGAAAGTGCAAGACAATTTTTCAGGGAATAAAACAAAAAACAAATACATGG
>JBBLXU010003371.1:0-13636 GCA_037893425.1 Campoplex nolae
TTTAAATTCTTTCAGATTTTCTTAACAAATTTCTTTTCCCTTAGATTTCGATTGAACATCAGAAAAAATTTCAAGAATAGTTTACAAAATTAATAATCATCATTAATTAAAAAAAAATTTCTACCATGGGGATTTGATCTCTCGGGAACTGCGAGGAAAGAAAAGTATAGTATACAGCGTTCTCCACTCCGTGGGGATCGGAGGTGAAATATCGATCGATCGATAGTAGCGTCATCCGTCGGCCGCGCCAGCCACTAAAAAAGTGAGGTCAAACGACCCGTAAGAAGTACACTTCTATGAGGATCCATCTTCGTTGCCGTGGGCGAGCGCCACACGTCGCGTCGATCGCGCCCGAGGTGTCGCCCAGTAGATGCTGACGCCCGCGGGAGCGCGAGAACAAACGCCCGCCCGCTCGTTATCTCGCGACTCCCGAATCCCGAAGCCCGCGAGCTAGCGACGTTAGCGGCGAGGCGAGAACTCGATGGTAAGAGCACTCGCCGTCGTCGTGACCTCGCTAATTCCCGAACAATATTATTAATGCTATTTTTTATATTAAAGTATTTATATTTTATTTTAATAATAGTATCTTTATGAATTTCTATCCAATTTGAGGTGATCTATCAGTTGGGTAAGTGTGGGAGAGATGGCTGCAAAGTCGTCACATCACATCAGCGCTGTCAGGTATTTGCTAGGTTATCAATATTGCGGTTAATTATTACACATGACACATGAGTCTGAAACTCCTCCAAACTTCAACCAACTTCAACAAATGACGATTTACAGTCGGTAAAATCACCACTTATTTGGTTTGACTAGGCATTAATGCATAGCAGTGTTCATCTTTTTGTCTGTTTTCAAGCTTGAAGCAAGAAAACGTCGATTTCAGAAGGTTCGACATTTTTTGTTGTTTTCAAAAAACTCTCTAAGAAACTTTGACCAATTCAACTATATTGGAGCAGTAGGTTTATCGCGTTAGAGACTCGAGAAATCGAAGAGTGGGAGAGCACCACGCGACTAGTATAGTCGAACTCATGCAATAGAGCCTCGGGGCTCGTCGGTATTCTTCGGCTTTTTTTTTTTTCGGGAATCGACATCTCGCGAAGCGTCGCTCTACCGGCGTCTCTCGCTCTTTATCTTTATCGTCGATCACGGTGCTGCGCACATGCTGTAATAAGTTTAATTAAAATATATTGGAGTGTGTTAAAATAAATGTGAAATTTATTATCGCTGTTCGCCCAATCCTTTCCTCACACGCCAACCTCGCGATTATTAATCAACAGGTCTAATAGGTTATGGGCCCAGATCACGCGTAAGTGCGTATCTGCTGTGAGGAAAGTTCTTTTGGAGCTCGTGAACACGTGGCGCGGGCGGTAGCCATTACGCGCGTGGTCGGACACCTGTGGAGTGAGTCGGAGCGCGAGTGATTCGTAATCCGAAATGTCGCAAGACATCTCAGCTCGGCACGTAAAGAAATTCGACGGAGTGAATTTTCAACAATGGAAATTTCAGCTCAGAGCGTTATTTACGGCCAACGAGATCGACGAAATTGTGGACGGGACACGTGTTGCGCCGGCTGATCGAACAACGCCTGAGTCGAAACAGTGGGTGCGCGACGACGCAAAGGCGAAATTCCTTATCTCGTCAGCGCTCGAGCCGGCTCAGATGGAGCCGTTGCTCACTTGCGAGTCCGCGAAGGACATGTGGAACAGTTTGTGCGCGATACACGAGCAACGTTCGGCCGCAAATAAACTCTTGCTATTGCAAAAATTTCACGAATATCGAATGTCGGCGAGTGATTCAGTGATCCAACATATCGCGAAAATTCGTAATTTAGCTGCGCAAATCGAGGACGTTGGAGAGCGCGTGTCGGACTTGACCGTGATGGCCAAGATCCTGGGGAGTCTGTCGCCAAAGTACAGTACGCTACAGACGGCATGGGACAGCGTGGATCCAGCTCGTCAAACGCTCGAAAACCTGCAGGAGAGGCTAATTCGTGAGGAAGCTAGACTGAATCAAAGTGAGGACGGCGACAGTGCATTCTCGGCGACGAAAAACAAAAAAGAAAAAAAAGAAAATCGGAAAGGAAAGAAAAAGACAAAGACGGACAATAGTGGCGTAAAGTGTTACAGGTGCAACGACATGGGTCATTACGCGAGGGAGTGCCCGACAAAAAAAAATGGGGGGTCCGGAAGTCAAGACCAGTCACGTGACTGCGCGTTCGTTGCCGACAGTACGCGAAGTGCGAAGCGTGAGACGAGTGAATCCGAAACGCCAAGCGGAAATCAGCTGAGAAAGCTTTTCGGGACAAGCAAAGACGACGTGTGGATAACGGACAGTGGTGCGTCGAGGCACATGACTTTTCGGCGCGATTGGCTAACTGACTACGAAGCCATCTCTAACGGGGGCGTGGTGTCACTCGGGAACGGTGACGAGTGTCGCGTAGTGGGGAGAGGTGTCGTGCTCTGTAAGAAACTTGTCGGAGGTCTATGGAGCGACGCGCGAATAGAAGGCGTTCTATACGTTCCGGGTTTAAAGAAAAATCTATTTTCCGTCGGCGCGTGCACGCGAAAAGGGTACGAGGTAAACTTTCGAGACAACGTCGTTAATATCACGAGCGGTGGCGAAGTAGTTGCTTCCGGAGTGAGACAAAACAATGATATATATCGGATACTCTTTCGAGTCGCGAAATCAAGCTCGGAAGAGGCAAACGCGGCGGCGCATAATCTACGAGTATGGCACGAGAGACTCGGTCACGTGGAAAAGCGTGCGATACGCGAACTCGCGAAAAAAGGGCTCGTGCGGGGAGTCTCGATCAACGATAAAACCAATTTCGTGTGCGAGATGTGCAGACTCGGAAAGTCGCATCGGTTGCCGTTTAAAAGTCGCGAAAAAGTTTCGACAAAACCAGGGGAAGTTTTTCATACGGATGTCTGCGGACCGTTCTCTGTCGAATCGCCCGGCGACGCGAAATATTTCCTAACTTTCGTAGACGACGCGACTCGTTATCGTCATGTTTATTTTCTGCGCCATAAATCAGACGTTTTCGAGAAATTTAAAATATTCGAAAAGTTAGTCGCGAACAAGTTCAATACCGCGACGAAAATCCTGCGATCGGACAACGGGAGAGAGTTCCGTAATGAGCGGATGGACGCGTACCTCGAAGAGCGTGGCATCAAGAAGGAGAACACGGCGCCGTACACGCCTCAGCAAAATGCGAAGGCCGAGAGGGAAAATCGCACGATCGTGGAGAGCGCTCAGACAATGATCCACGCGAAAAGCTTGCCGCTATCGCTGTGGGCTGAAGCAGTCAACACCGCGATCTATGTGCTGAACCGCACGATATCATCAGGCGGTATCTCAACGCCGTACGAGAAGTGGATCGGTAAGAAGCCGTTCATGAGTCACTTGAGGATCTTCGGTTCGGCGGCGTACGTACACACGCCGAAACAATTCACCAAAAAGTTCGATTTACGGGCTCGGAAAATGATCTTGGTCGGATACGAGGGTGATTCGACGAATTACCGTGTCTACGATCCGACAATGAAGCGAGTCTGCGTGACTCGAGACGTGACGTTTGACGAACAAGTCAGCAAGGTAGAACTTGACGAGGACGAGGACGAGGACGAAATCGAGACCGTAACGATTCGGTCGAAGAGGGAAGAGCCGCAGATTCAAGAAGAGGAGGAACAGCAAGGACGCGACGTCCAACACGAGCGCGAAGCTCAACGAGAAGAAAATGTCGAAGAACAACAGCCGGTCGAACAAGAGGGAATGATGCTGCGAAGGCGAGAAACACTTCGCCCGCCGGCGAGGTACGAAGTCGATATTGCCGAGTACGCATTATCTAACTCATACGAGGAGGCAACAAAAAGCGCCGATGCCGCGCAGTGGGCACGCGCTATCGACGAAGAGCTTCAAGCCCACGTCGAAAATAAAACATGGACGATTGTCTCGAAACCTCTGGGAGCCAAAGGAATTGATTCAAAGTGGGTCTTTCGCATCAAGGAGGATCCCGCGAAGGGAACTCAACGATTCAAGGCAAGGCTGTGCGCGAGAGGATTTCAGCAGCGACACGGAGTGGACTACACGGAGACGTTCGCACCGGTAGTGCGCTACGACTCCCTTCGTGCACTGCTAGCGGCCGTAACCGAGAAGGATCTCGAACTACTCCAATTCGACGTCCAGACGGCATTTCTTTACGGGAACCTAGAAGAAAATATTCTTATGGAAGTGCCGGAGGGTCTGGGGGTCGAACAGTATAAGAAAGAAGAAATAGTGTGTAAACTAAATAAGTCACTATACGGGCTCAAGCAATCGCCGCGTTGCTGGAATAAAAAGTTCCTCGAAACTCTAAGTCAATTCAATCTAGAGTGCAGTCAAGCAGATCCGTGCATTTTTGTCGGGCAAGTCAACGGAGAAATTGTTTACTTAGCGATTTTTGTAGACGACGGGCTTATCGCGGCGAAATCCAAGTCAACGCTAGACTATATAACAAAAAAATTGCGCGAAGCATTTAAAATCAAAATCTGGGATTCGAGCTGTTTCATCGGAATGCAAACAGAGAGAAATCGCGAAGATAAAACTCTTACGATTCATCAAAGCGCGTATACAAAAAAAATTCTTGAGAAATTCGGGATGCGCGAAGCGAAGTCGGTCTGCGTGCCGGTTGATCCGCACGTGCTGTTGTGTCCGAGCGAAGATCGCCACGAGGTGTCGAGCAATGTACCGTATCGCGAAGCAATCGGGTCTCTAGTCTTCTTAGCCGCCGTATCTCGACCGGACATTGCATTCGCGGTAAACGCGGTGAGCAGGTTTGTCAACAATCACAGTGTCGAGCACTGGAGAGCAGTCAAGCGAATTTTCGCGTACTTAAAAGGAACGAGCGACTACGGACTAGAATATAAAAGCGGTGGTAGCGAAAATAACCTCGTAGGGTTCTCAGACGCGGATTATGCAAACGACGTCGAGACACGAAGGTCAACTACCGGGTATATTTTTTGCATGGCAAATGGGCCAATATCGTGGTCATCGCAGAGGCAGAAACTCGTCGTGCTAAGCACGACCGAAGCAGAGTATGTGGCCGCGGCAACCGCAACCAAAGAGGCCGTGTGGCTGCGCAAGCTAGTCAGCGATTTAGGCTATTCATGCGAGCGAAAGCTAACGCTGTACGTAGATAATCAGAGCGCGATACGCTTAGTGAACAACCCAGTTTTTCACAAGCGTGCCAAACACATCGACATACGTTATCATTACATCCGCGAAAAAGTCGAGAGCAACGAAATAATGATAATGTACGTCCCATCGGAATTGCAAAAAGCCGATATTCTTACAAAAGCGCTGCCGAGAGATCGTTTTCGAAAATTGTGTGAAATAAATAAAATATCATCGATTCAAAGAAAACGCTCAAACGGCGGTAGTATTGGAGCAGTAGGTTTATCGCGTTAGAGACTCGAGAAATCGAAGAGTGGGAGAGCACCACGCGACTAGTATAGTCGAACTCATGCAATAGAGCCTCGGGGCTCGTCGGTATTCTTCGGCTTTTTTTTTTTCGGGAATCGACGTCTCGCGAAGCGTCGCTCTACCGGCGTCTCTCGCTCTTTATCTTTATCGTCGATCACGGTGCTGCGCACATGCTGTAATAAGTTTAATTAAAATATATTGGAGTGTGTTAAAATAAATGTGAAATTTATTATCGCTGTTCGCCCAATCCTTTCCTCACACGCCAACCTCGCGATTATTAATCAACAGGTCTAATAAACTATTTTTGAGACTAGTTACATCATGGCGAAATTTTTCCTCATATTTTTTCTTGGCACAGTAAGCAATGTCAGACCAAAAATGCATAAAATTGGAAAAGGACAGAAGAAGGAGAAAAAAGTGAGAGGAGAAAGAGGGAAGGATCAGAGGATTGGAAGAAACGTGGAAGAGAAGAGAAGCGAGACGTCGGACATAGAGGAGACAGAGGAGGGAGAGAACGAACACGAGATCGAGATGTGCGGGGAGAAGGAGGAGGCAGTGAGTGAGAGAGAGAAAGGCAAGGGCACAGAGAAGAAAGAGAGAAGGGAGACCCAAGAAAAAGAGGAAAGAGACAAGAGGAAAAGAGGAAGGAAAGAAAAAGAAAGGGGCAGCGACCCGGATGAAAAAGGAGCTAGGTGAGGATGATGAGGAGGGAGAGGCTGAGCAAAGAGACCGAAATACAGTAAAGGAGATGAATGAATGAATGAGCTTTATTAGCCTTCTCGGCTATTAGATAAGTACAACTTTCAACAACAATGTATCTTTTACACTTTTAGCTTTTCCTACAAATATAATTATCGTTTTCTTGTTTTTTTTTCATCGCTCTGAGAACTAATACATTGTGTTACCTTTTATATATTGTAACGATACGCTTTTCGCGATACGCCGCTACGCGTGAATTCGAACAACTAAGTTTATTTAGGAGCAGGTATGAGAAGAAACGAGAAATGCGAAGATTTGAATTTGACAAAATAATAATTGAATTTATTCAATTAAGCATGAAAATGATGTGTCCTTATGTACAGAAGTGGTTCGAGTCACGATGGTCAATTTCATTTCGCGTCTTACGTTTATCTCAATTAATTCGCACGCAGAAGATAATTTTTTAATCAATGACATCGGCTTTTTGGTAAAATAATAATGTTCAAAGCCGACTTTGAAATAATGAAAATAATAGACTTTTTTGCTTCTAGAGTGTTTTCACTATCCAAATTAATCAAACAAAAATCTTTTGTGGACTCGACATAATTTTAAATCAATTTTATTAACGATTCTATGTAATTCAACAACAATTGAATTAATTTAGACCCTTTTATCAATTGAATTATAATTTTGTTTTCCTAACTTGAATCTCTAGAAGTTAAAAAATGATCAAACTTGAATTTAATTTGCAGTAATAAAATTGTTCAATTAATCTCCCTCAAACAACAATCAATTAATGAGGAAAGCAGAAAAATTCGCACCAGAAATCTTGAAACCGAATGGAGCCGCCCGGTTCTGGCCCTCCTGATGTGAATGAGTAGGATCTCGCACTGAAAATCTTGAACCCAAACGGAGCCGCCTGGGTCCGGCCCTCTCAGTGTGAGGGAAAAGGGAAATTCCACACGTCCAATCTTGAAACTGCACGAACCCGCACAGCTCCGGCCCTTTCGGTGTAGAATCAGAGGAAGAATAGGTTTAGTTTGTTGTCTGACATAAGTCAAGTCCATTTCTTACCGTATACCGCACTTACCGTACATCAACTTGCTTCGACCAGCTATCGCGAATACACCAAAGATCAGATTTTTGTCTGCTACATATTTAAAAAAAAAAAATTATTTTTTCATTGTGGTATCTCGCAAACTGCAAAGAGCAGGGATATTTTTGTTTTTTTTTCTCTATCGTTTAAAAAGAATCAATGCAATTAGCTTCGTGGCCATCATCTTCGATTTTTCTCGCATACCTTGAAGTTATACGGGCCTACATTTGACTTGAAATGTTGGTAGGCCTAGCTCAGTCAGAATTAGAATAGCTCGGCACGAAGCGACGAAGATCTCACGGAGCGGCAAGAGCCCACGACCAAAATTTTTGCTTCATAACGATGTGGCCAAAACCACATCAAAGTAAAGTAATCCTATGATCTTAGCTGGGTATATTAATCACTACATTCAAAACTCATGCCTATCCCAATTGTTAATACTTTTAAAAACAATACTTTTTAATTTTTAAAAATTGTTTCAATCGAAGATCGGTTATAAAAATGAATCGCAAAACGGCAAAAATGCTGTAAAAAAGTTGGAATAAGTACATTTATTCCCCTCCAATAGTAGTTTCGGGTGATCAAATATCGAGTCTAAATTTCACAAAAAGTCGTCGAATAAATAAAACTTTCGAAAGCATTAACGGTCAATTACATTCAAGCCCATCATTGAAAAATCTTTCAATTCATCCTCACTACAGTTGTTCTACGGAACAGTTGTTATGCACAAGAAGAATTATTATGGATTGATGCATAAAAATCGGCTCTTAATTATAATGATTCAACAAACCTTCGGGCAACACTATTTGTTTCATAACGATTCTGGATCAATTGACACTTGGAAAATTTAAATTTGACATTCTGGAGGAAAAGTATATGATATAGACTCCTTTCGAGTTCACATAAACTAAAATATTTGAAAATATTATAGAAATAAGAAATTATATCAAACCGCAAAAAGCCCCTCCCAGGAGAAAAAACCAGAGTATGTACCTTCGTGGTTCCTCGTTTCATTATTTTAAAGAATTTAGGACTCCACTTGTAAAAATTTTAGCAAATGTTTATCTATTGTTTACCCATATCCCGGATGAAGAAAATCATATAGATCACGGAATCGATAGCCAAGAACTCTCATTCCAAGTTTTTTGGAATTTTTTTCCACAAAACAAAACCGGGAACTTAACATTAAAGAATTAGCGTTATCAAGATAAGAAAAATCTCACTTAAAAATAGTATGTAAGAAGAATTTGCTTGTAAAACCAAATATAAAAAGATCATCTCATTTAAGCGCAACGATAAAATCTATGATATCAATACTAGGACACGTATTTCATTGATGATTCAGAACATATCTAAACCGATATAAATATTATAAAGTTATGTTTAAATACGCGTCAAGAGTACTTGTCCAGCCCGCATCTTTTTACTAAAATAGCTATCCTACTTCGAAAAGCTACTATTTATAGGTAGATGACCAAAGTAACTGATGAATGCACCTTCAAATTTGACTCTGAAGTTACAACATCACGCTAATTCCATATAAAACAATCTCGGTCCATTCATTTCATTTCGACGTTCCTGGGCGCTATCCATCAAGATGGCCTTTGTTTTGGCTCCTTGTTTTGAAAAGGAAAATTGAAAACAAAACAACATATAATTTCCTATGAATAGAAAATTATTCATAGAAATATGTTCGGGAATCCGCGTCGCCTTACAAGCGACGCGAGCTTCGCTGGCAACTCACACCGGGGCAGCACCTCCTGGGCGCTCTCTCGGCGACACGAAGGCGACGCGCTCGGAAACGAGAACGAAGGCTTCGTGCCGGCCAACGACGAGAGAGCGGCCATCTTAATTCAGTCTTAACCGGTCCGTGCCACGCGCAGTATCGCTATAGATATCTCATCTTTTCTTTACGTAAAACTCAGTACATCGGAACACTCATAATCGATCTCATGTAATCCCACGGTTATTTTGGGAGAACTCATTGATCTCAGGTTGTCGCAACGGTGCGCAATCATTAATAAAAGAGTGCATCAACATTTTAAACTCAGCTCAACTCGTGGTCACGCCAAGCCACGTGCTCTCGTACATATCTCACGGCTTTTCTCATTGACTCTCGCGTTCGTAATTAATATAATTCGACTCACGGGTTTCAATCGTCTCTTCGAGACTTATCAATAATCATTAAACTCATCTACGAACTCATCTACAAACTCATTCGTGTTACTCATTAAACTCAAGTGATTTTACTCAACAAGGACTCATTTTAACTCAATAAAGACAAGCGGTTTTCCGCGCACAATACAAGACTTTGTCCTGTTTTTCTTTTCCACCTGCGTCGCGATCCTTTAACACCCGGCAACTCAAACTCATCGTTTATTCTCATACAAAATATCAAAATTAATTAAGAGAATACCGACAATGAAGAAATACGTACTTACGACCCTCCAATTTTAAGGGGATCCCTAGTTTTCACTTCAATTAGCAATTTAAAAAAGTAATGGGCCGGACAAATACTCTTGACTCGTATTCAAACATGACTTTACAATATATATGATTTAATAATTTTGTCAAGTATTCTTAGTATATCGATTTTGATATCTTCTGAATCACCAATGGAATACTTGTCCTGGTATTGATATCATCAATTTTACTGCTGCCCTTACATAAAATGGTGATCTTTTTTATTTGGTTTCAAAACCATTCATTCTTCTTACATACTATTTATAAGTGATATTTTTTTTATCTTGATAACGCTCATTCTTGAATGTTTAGAACCCTGTTTTGTTATGTGGAAAAAAATCTAAGAAATATTTATTGTGAAATGTGAGTTCTTGGCTATCAATTTTTTGATCTATATGATTTTGTTTCTCCGGAATATAAGTAAAAACTAGGTAAACATTTTCTAAAATTTTTGCAAGTCGAGTTCGAAATTTTTTCCAATATCAATATACTTGTCCGGGTTTTTTTCCTGGGAGGGGACTTCTGTAATTTTTATCCTGTCGTCCAAACCATCCATTCATTGAGCACGTCTATTCGTCCGTCTGTACATTGAAAAAATCTGAATCCATCATCCATCCATTTATTTTTCTATCGGTTTGTCGATCCCATTGATGAATTTCTTCATCAAACTCATCTATTCTACTCAACCCGTGAGACTATCTATTCATGCCATCCATCGGTTTCATCGTTTCATTTATCTCGTTGTATATTTCTTTTATTGATATAATCCAAATTTTTGTTCAGCCCATTCATTCGTCGATTCACCGATATAATCATCCGATCCGTTTGTCGACATATTGAAATGTTTTATGATTGCTCGAGATTCTCGAACGACGCTGATATTCTAACAGGCGTGGAAAAACGGGGAAGTTTTGGTTCAGACTCGATAAAAAATTGTTTAATTAATTAGAAGGCCGCGTCTCCATACATTCAAGGTTTTATTGGGATGCCTCAGGATGTCAGTGTTGCTTTCATGTACGGTTATAGTGATCCTTCATTATCGGCATTCTGAAAATGTGTGAGATCACTGCTGAAAAAAAAAAAATTGATAGAAAAAAATTGTTAGCGTATATTTATCTGCGGAAGGTGTAAGTAGTTTTTGAGGTAATGAAAGTTGACTAAAATTTATCATAATAAATGAATTTTCTGAGGGTAAAATGGGTCAAGAAAAGTACGGTGGTATGAAGAGATGATAGTGAGGAAAGAGGTCGAGCTTGGTTTGAGCACCTCGAAGTTCTTGCTATCCCTGCGAATGATGTCTCTTTCTTGACCGTTTGATGAATATGACACGGGGCGATAGGCGTTAAGAAATGATTAGGCCAAAGAAAGAGATAATAATAATAGGCCAGGAAATGAAGGGTTTGATTTTGACGAAATTTATTATTGGTGACCGCGAGTGTCATCACACGTGGAAAGGTCCCCTGATGTTAATTGAATAGTTTTTTTTTTTCTTATAAAACGAAAACCGCACTTGCGTCGAGCGCGCTCCTACTACTATATATACGCTTTCCCCGCGGCTGCTGTTCGACCCCCACTACTCGACTACTTCCGCGCGCTCGGCCGTTTTTGCTCACGTTCGCGCCTAATTTTCACCTATTTTTCAACATTCGGACGAAAAACGAAGATTGACGTTTTGGAGTTGAACACTTCTACTTTAAAAATCGGATTGATAAATTGAAATCGGACGACTTCCAGAGCATCCAGCCTTGCTGAAAAAAAATTGACTTCTGAGTGTGTTCGGGAATTAGCGAGGTCACGACGACGGCGAGTGTTCTTACGATCGAGTTGTCGCCTCGCCGCTGGCGTCGCTAGCTCGCGGGCCTCGGGATTCGGGAGTCGCGAGATAACGAGCGGGCGGGCGTTTGTTCTCGCGCTCCCGTGGGCGTCAGCATCTACTGGGCGACACCTCGGGCGCGATCGACGCGACGTGTGGTGCTCGCCCACGGCGCGTCTTCATCGATCGCCATATTGATTTGATCAGTCTTGATCCGGTCGTAGCGTGCGACAGTGCCTTCGTGCTCATCGAAATTCTCTCTTTCGCAAAATCAAGCGGCAATAATTATTTTTCGGGACAAATATTATTCACAATCAATTCGGGACGATTCAAAATACATTTTGGACTATTTTTCGGGAATATCGACTATCGGATTCCTCTGATTAATCGGGATAACTTTTAAGGCACTCGCGGGGGCGCTTCGGCATACTTTCGCCCACGTCGAACGAGCGTTCGACGATGACCGGGTCTCCTCACACCTCTCATTATTAACGCGTTATTATCGGGCTAATTGTTCACATCGGGCACATTATTTCACCGTTATTTTTTGTAATATATTTTCTCCGAACAATGAAGACTACTTTACACTTTTTAATTCGCCTCTCCTCGCGTCATTTATTTGTCCCCCACCAACACCAGATCCTCACGCAACAGAGTGCCATAACTAAAACACTATTTATCCGACAGCACCTGGATTTTTCACAGAGGAAGTATCTATCGATATCTACAATCGTGCAAAAAAAAGATCCAGCTTCAAAAATAGCGACGATAACATTTTTTGAAAAAACGCAATTTTTTTGTTTTTTTTTCTTCAATTTTCTCCGTTAATTATTAACCGATCGGGTCGTTTCGGGGCTCATTCTTTTCGCATTTTTATTCTCTACATTTCGTCTTGGTTGCTTTTCCATGGCTCCATTGGTTTTCGTTTTATAAGCAAAAAACTAAAAAAAGTGCGTTTTTTTCACTAATTTGTTAATAACAAACCAGGTACTCGGAATCTCGTGTTCAAAACTATATTCAATTAACATCAGGGGACCTTTCCACGTGTGATGGCACTCACGGTTACCTGTAATAAATTTTGTCGAAATCTCATGATTTTGTAGCTTCGTTTCCTGGCCTATAACGTTGATGCCCCTGTGTTTTCACTCAGACGAGAATTGATAATCAAGTTTAGAACGTCGATAATTATGGATATTCATATATTAGAAACAAGAGTCCAAAGTTTATGAGTCGTATTTGACCACTAAAAGAACGAAGAATAGGACCGTGAAAATGATTCGGCAATTCGCGTACAGCGCGAATAGATAGTGTTAGCTGGATTTTTCGTAGCTGACACCAGAAATACGAAATCGTCGAAGACGTGGAAATTAAAATATACGGCAGAAGTCGTAAATTGAGTGGAATTCATTGCCACTATGTTGGCAGATCCAACATAGTGGACGCAAATTCGAAAAAAAAATTTTGATTCCGAAAAAAGTGAGTTCCTCAGGGTTTTTGAGGCCGCTGAATCTGATTCTAAAATTGGATTTACAAAGTTCGAAATAACAGATCGAATAGGGCGGACGCGAATTTAAAAAGTGATTTCAAATTCGAAATTCATGATCACGAACATCGGAAGCTACAAATTTTTGTAGAAACTCAACTACTTTTCTCATTTTTCTCTCACCATATTAAATCGGCCATTTTAAATTTTGGAAATCCGATTCCAAATTCGGATTCCGCAACCTCGACAACCATGAGGTACTCACTTTCATCGGAATCAATTTTTTGTCGCATTTACGTCTGCTATAATGAATCCGCCGTGTTGAATTTTGGAAATCCGATTTCTAATTCAGATTCAGGGCCTCAAACATCTCCTGGCACTATCGTTTCGCTGAATTGAACCTTTTTTCGAACTTGTGTTACATCCTACCCAAAATTTGGATTTCCATAAATCAATAACTGGAACGTCAGGAGAATGGTAACCAGTGGATTACCCTATACTAACAAATAAATGAAAAACAAAACTATAAAAATCTAGAAGAGGAACTGTAATCCATCTAGGAGCAAATGATCATATATCCCAGCTCAGAATCGATACATCTCAAGTAATAAGTAATAAAAGA
>JBBLXU010003372.1:0-39624 GCA_037893425.1 Campoplex nolae
TGTTATACGACCAATACCACAAAGCACATTAAATCGAAATGGTTCAATGTAATAATCTATAGAAAAAAAGAAATATTGTAATGCCAAGAGACCAAATCAACAAACTTATTTATTATATTAAAAATTATTTATTGCAAATTCTTCAGTTAAAAGAAAATAGCCAAAACGAAGTTTTGTCTTCCTAAGGGGGGAGGGATGTTGTGCCCCGATTTGGCACCGATTACGAAATGAATACACTGATGAAATATAAAGAATTCGCAATTCTCAAGCGAACCAAAAACCTACTTAAAGTATTAAGAAATCGCCCCAATTAACTGGCTTCACGCCATCAAATATTCGAATAACGAAATAAGAATAAATCGGGGGCAAATATGTCGAATAGTGGGAGTAATCATGCGAAACATTAAAAGACAGACCAATACCCAAAATCGACAGTCTTTGACGAAATTCTGAAAGATTGGTCTCGAGGCAATTCAACCTCAACTTTGTAATCTTTTCTCTATAAACTTATTGTTAACTTGTTTTATAAGTATTGGGTTGGAGTTTAACTCAATTTGGCCTTAATCCCAAAATTACTCGTCCTTGATAACTCGTCCCTACGTGACGGTCTTCGCGGACACAACACCGTAATAAGATAGTGATTTTTTCAAAATTTCGATAAACATTTTTTGAAATGTCCATAACTCATTAGAAAACATAGGTATCGAAAAAAAATAGTCTTGAATCGTAGTTTTATGAAAAAAAAAAAAAAAAATAGAAAACGAAATGAAAATTGATTTTCATAATTTTTTTGTCACTTTGTATTCAAAACGTTATTTTTCCTTAACTCGGACCCTTTTGGTTTTTTTTTTTTAACTCACCGAGTTTCTAAAGACATTATTAGGCATGTGAAAAAATCTGTAGCTCGTGAAATTGTAAATAGCTTTGTCGATATATGCATAGCATATACAGTGAGGGACAAAAGTATTCATACAGGGGACAAATTTACATAAAATGAGAAATAATTTTTTAAAATTATTTATTCATTCAAACGTTTGCTATTTTGTTTCATGCCTAGACCGGAACGCAAACATATGTATAGAATCGGATTTGTTACCTTGTGTTTTGTAGCTAATATTGAAAAAGGTCGCCATTATGGCAAGGACGAAATTATTCATACACTATAAGTTTATAATGGAACATTTTAAGCAAAAACGTTCGAACAGGATTATGTGGCGTGACTGTTTGTCTATGAATCTTTTTGTTCAGCATCAAACCCGGTGTCAGTTTAACGATTTGTCTCGACGTGTTGATTTAGAAGTATAGGGAGAAAAGGTAACGAAACGAGTCTAACCGAAAGAAAAATGATATTAAATTCATATAAGAAAAAGAAATCTTACGCAAACATTGCAAAGATCGTACAGAGAAGTTGATCAACAGTACAAAGTACAATAAAAAAAATTGTGAAAACAGAAATAACGAAAAATTTACACGACAGTTGTCTTCACGCGATGAACGAAAAATTGTGCGACGAGTAGAACAAAACCCCACAATAACTCAATCAGAAATTGCGTCAGAGTTCGAAGAGTATGATAAAAAAATGGTCCACCCTAAAACCATCTGCAGAATTATTCGGCGAGCAGGGTACAATTGTAGAATTGCCAGAAAGAAACCCCACGTTAGCGAGGTGAATAAAAAAAGAAGATTAGAGTTTGCCCAGGAGTTTGTAAACTACGATACGGAATTCTGGGATAATGTAATATTTTCGGATGAGTCAAAATTCAATATTTTTCACTTAGACGGTCGTTTGAGAGTGTGGAGAAAACCCAACACCGCATCGTATCAAAAACATATGAGGTATTCCACGTCAAACCGGCGGACTTTTTCCCTGACCCTCGCCGATTTGGTTAATTATTTTTTATATGATTATATGAAGTCTAGAAGACACCCTGGAATTTTTTTAAATAATTTAATAAATAACTAGCTGTGCCTGCGGGCTTCGCCCGTGGCATATCTGCCAGGTGCATCTAGCTGTGCATTCACGGAAATATAATTTTTTTCCCAATCTTATTTTGGGAAATCTTCCACAAGATACAGGGAAAGAAGACCAATGTGTGATTCTTACTTATTGAAGACCATACACTCTTTAACACAAAGGGAAATTTAATTCATTGAACGTTCATCAAGAACAAATAACTTAATAAGAAATATACGTACATCTCAATATATATGAATCTGTTCGCTAAAAAATGTTTGACCGCTTTTCAATCGAAAATCACTGAATCGACTCCGATGAATCTTTCATGAGATTAACGACCATAATCCAAACTGAGTTTGTGGTTTTACAAAATTTCGTTGTCTTAATTTTTACAGGAATGCAAAAAAAAAGTTTAACGATTTCGTTCCATCTCCAATTTTCAAAACTCATCGGTAGTCAAATACTATCGATAAACGAAAAAATCGATTTACCAAATTGAAGAAAATTGGAAAACAAACAAAACAAGTGATGGCTCAATGCTCAATTTGGTGTAGGAAAAAAGTTACGGTTTTTGTAATGAAATTATGAAAAATTAAAAACTGGGAAATCTTCCGTTTGATTATTTTATTCAGAAGAAAACTGAAGAATTATGTCTGAAATTGAAAAAGAATCGCAAAAATCGGGAATCACCCATGTAACTTTATAATACTTTTTCATGTAGATTTAAAAAATTCAATCATTTTTTCATTCCTCATAGAATATAAAACTTATGAAATTATAGCTAAACGTTTGGGTGCGAGGAAATGCGCGCTAGAACTGCAGCGTCAGTGTATGGGTGCAAACAGATATCGAATAGCGCCCCGGTGGCTGGGGTCAGCGCTAATCGGACTCCAGCAAAACCGTGCCAAGCGCGCCCATAAGGCCTGTCGTTTAATGTAAATTCATTTTCTCTGCCGAAACCTAAATAATAGACAATAAGATATGCAAACGTCTGCATATCTTATTGTAGCTAGCAGTGATCATACACTGCCGGTCAAAAGTATGGAAACGCTTTTCGTAATTTCGAGCCGCACTAAAAGTTCGATTGCTCTGCCAAAAAAGTAGTTATTCCAATTTAGCGAACGGGCTTTCGAAAAGTACATATTCAGCTTCGTTTCCGTTTTTTAAAAAATTTTTTACGATTTTCTTTGGACCCAGTACACAGTTTTAAATATGGTCGTTTTTCGTCTTTTTTTTAGCTGTTCAAAATTGGGCGCAGCATCCATGGAAATTTTTTTCCATGATTTTTTCTATAGAAAACTTCAAAGAGGGAGCACAAGCTTCAATTTTGTTTTTTATAAAGTTTCGTGCGATTTTTTTTTGCAAAAATATGCCTTTTTTGTATAAAAAAGACCATTTTCAAAAAATTCGGCGTAACAAAGAAACTACAGGGTTTTAATGAAATTGTCAAGAGGAGAAGAAGTTGCGTGCGGTCATACTGGATACTCTAGAATTTTTTCAGAATTTTTGTTCAAGATTTTTTTTTTTTTCATAATTTCTCGTCGAAACTTCGATTGAAAGGGTGGCTTAACTCGAGAACCATAAAGTTTATGGCAAATATCAAAATAGAGAATGTTTTTATTCTTCAATTTTCTCTTCGCTCGAATTTTTTCAGAATTTTTTTCAAAATTTTTTTCTTTTTTTAATCAGAAATTTTTTTTCAATTTTTCTTGACATGACAAACAATCAAGTCTCTTACCTTATTTATACTCATTTTTCATCGAAAACACCGCACATCTGCCAAGGATTTATGTCAAAAGCTGCAGAAAGCTTGGTCCAGTCGAGCAGGGTCAAATTGATAAATTAATCAATCGGATGCCGCGACTCGTACGAGCAGTGATCGCAGTCAAGGGCGGTTTTTTCGATAAAAAACGAGTATAAATAAGGTAAGAGACTTGATTGTTTGTCATGTCAAAAAAAAATTGAAAAAAAATTTCTGATTAAAAAAAAAATTATTTTTTGGTTTGTAACAGCCCTGTAGTCCTTATACCATAATCCTAAATCCTTTCCCACACTGTCACCAGAATCCTCACATCCGCTCTACCTCTACATTAACTCGTTCCCACACACCTTACTCCCAAGTCAGCAGATTCCTCACTTCTGCCCCGCGGCTCACACCAACCGCCGCACGCCTAACATGCGTCGACCGTCTCGTTATCACTCTGCGGAGTGATACTAATAATGCCGAGACAAAGGGCCCTACTTCCTACCGTCCCAACGAGAGTCCCCGCTCTTGTCAGTTCATCTCCATCTCCCGACTCATTAACACTCTCACTCTCTATATAGCAGTCTCCAATAAATACCTAAACTTTAACCCTTTTGTCTCCACCTTTATTTAATACCTTTCGGCCCATCACAGGTTGAAAAAAATTTTTTTAAAAATTTTGAAAAAAATTCTGAAAAAATTCGAGCGAAGAGAAAATTGAAGAATAAAAACATTCTCTATTTTGATATTTGCCTTAAACTTTATGGTTCTCGAGTTAAGCCACCCTTTCAATCGAAGTTTCGACGAGAAATTATGAAAAAAAAAATCTTGAACACAAATTCGGAAAAAATTCTAGAGTATCCAGTATGACCGCACGCAACTTCTTCTCCTCTCGACAATTTCATTAAAACCCTGTAGTTTCTTTGTTACGCCGAATTTTTCGAAAATGGTCTTTTTTATACAAAAAAGGCATATTTTTGCAAAAAAAAATCGCACGAAACTTTATAAAAAACAAAATTGAAGCTTGTGCTCCCTCTTTGAAGTTTTCTATAGAAAAAATCATGGAAAAAAATTTCCATGGATGCTGCGCCCAATTTTGAACAGCTAAAAAAAAGACGAAAAACGACCATGTTTAAAACTGTGTACTGGGTCCAAAGAAAATCGTAAAAAATATTTAAAAAAACGGAAACGAAGCTGAATATGTACTTTTCGTAAGCCCGTTCGCTAAATTGGAATAACTACTTTTTTGGCAGAGCAATCGAACTTTTAGTGCTTTTGACCGGCAGTGTATGCCTCACTATTTCATCGATACAGGGACTTTTGAAAATAGGAAAAAAATCGAAATTATGCATATCTGTACGACAATTGAAATCATGAGAGGGTGGATGACGGGTATAAAGACGTCTCCAGTAAAGCAGAACTAATCTTCTTATAACTCTTATGCAAGACAAAAATTGCTGTAATTGTAACTAAGCTCAGCACGCTTCCACTGCGCTGCCAGAGAGGAGCTACTCTCTGACAAACGGAAAACTTCGGCAAGTCCGCTACATTAAATTGAGCATTGAGCCATCACTTGTTTTGTTTGTTTTCCAATTTTCTTCAATTTGGTAAATCGATTTTTTCGTTTATCGATAGTATTTGACTACCGATGAGTTTTGAAAATTGGAGATGGAACGAAATCGTTAAACTTTTTTTTTGCATTCCTGTAAAAATTAAGACAACGAAATTTTGTAAAACCACAAACTCAGTTTGGATTATGGTCGTTAATCTCATGAAAGATTCATCGGAGTCGATTCAGTGATTTTCGATTGAAAAGCGGTCAAACATTTTTTAGCGAACAGATTCATATATATTGAGATGTACGTATATTTCTTATTAAGTTATTTGTTCTTGATGAACGTTCAATGAATTAAATTTCCCTTTGTGTTAAAGAGTGTATGGTCTTCAATAAGTAAGAATCACACACTGGTCTTCTTTCCCTGTATCTTGTGGAAGATTTCCCAAAATAAGATTGGGAAAAAAATTATATTTTCGTGAATGCACAGCTAGATGCACCTGGCAGATATGCCACGGGCGAAGCCCGCAGGCACAGCTAGTTATTTATAAATACGGTCTAGTAAATAATTATGCTGGTGTTACGTCCCGGTGAAGTTCTTGGGTTATTTGGGTACGCAACACGGTATTGACTCTTCTTTCGGGTCAAGACAATTAAGTCCTCTACCCAGGGACGAGACTCTACGTCTTCGATATAAGGGTGTAAATGAATGTTGTGAATATGATCGATTCAAGTCGACGGCATGCAGGACAATGTTCAGTAGTAGTTCAAGATAGAGTATACTCACTGATAGCGTGTAATTGATTAGTCGTTTATTTATTGGTCGGATTTCTCCTTTGTCTCGTTACAAATTCCTTTTTCTGGCCGTCGTCGTAAATTGAGGTAATTCGTTGATTAGTCACAATTCTTAATACGTAGAGGTGGACTAAGCGTCCACTATAGCTTTTCGTGTGAGATACAATGACTTGTGGTATTTCGCAGATTACAGGTTGACTAGATCGGGCTCTTGTACCTTCCAGGCGTTTAGAATTATTTATGAATAATTGTAGGCACTAGTTTAGCGTTTCTATTCTAATTACAAGATTTAGTATTTGTATTATAAATTGAACTCGAAGAACTGATTTGGATTTTTGATACTTGATCGGACCTTTCTTTTTCTAACAAGGAAAGTCTTTCCGCTGACCCCCTTCGATTTCGATGAAATTTAAATATGTTATTCTACATCAAAATCTAAGAGACACGTATTTTTTTTTATCGGCGGAAAAACGTTTCTAGGGGGTGAAATTGTCCCTCAAAGTTGAGACCTCCGAGGGGTAGTTTTCAGGTTTCACCTATTTTCACTCGAGATAATCGAATGCACCTAAATGGATAATTCACTTAATGATAAACGATGAAAAATGCAACTGGTTCCATATCGGGGGGTTGCATAGAAAAAAAGTTATAGGGGTTGAAATTCACAAAATCGTTGTAACAAAAAAACTATTGCACCTATCTCGATGGATTCAATTGCACTTTGAAGAGGGCTAAAAAATAGTAGATACGGATTTTTTCGTTTTTCTCGCAAATTAAGTTAAGGGGGTGAACTACCCCTATATACACTACCGTCGGAAAGTTTCCGGACAAAAGTCGGAAAAAGTTGCCACACTCTTTTTCATGTTATTCCGTCGATAACGTAGATAAATTAATTTAATAAACGGCATTTTAAAGGGGAGAAATCCCATTTCATTTTGGTTTTTTTGAAAAATTTTTGCGATTTTTTTTACGACTAGGACGTTATGTTGAAAACGACCATTTTTCGTCTTTTTTTTTCTTTTTACAGAGCGACCGCGTTTTCAGTAGAAATTTTTTTTGTTAATTTCTTTGACCGGATCTTGAAAAGGCAAAACTCAAGCTTCAATTTCGTTTTTTATAAAATCCGTTACGATTTTTTTTGAAAAAGTTATCATATTTTTGGCGAAAAAAGACGGAATTCAGAAATTCCTGCGTAACACGAAAACTATCACATTTCGAAAAAAATCTTAGAGGAGTGAAAAGTTGTCTCTGAGATTGTTCTAGTCACTCGATTTTTTCCAGATTTTTTTTTCGAAATTTTTTTTTTTCGTTGATTTTAGTCGAACTCCAGGTCTATCAATTGCCGTAATTTAAAAACTATGGGTTTTTTCACCAAAAGTCCAAGTACAAAAAAGTTTTATTTCTTCATTTTAAACATTTTGTAATTTTTTCAGATTTTTTTTCGAATTTTTTTATCCGACGATGTTGACGATGATGGTGAACATCAACGGAGAAAAAAAATCTGAAAAAATTCCAAAATGTTTAAAATGAAGAAATAAAACTTTTTTGTACTTGGACTTTTGGTGAAAAAACCCATAGTTTTTAAATTACGGAAATTGATAGACCTGGAATTCGACTAAAATCAACGAAAAAAAAAAATTTCGAAAAAAAAATCTGGAAAAAATCGAGTGACTAGAACAATCTCAGTGGCAACTTTTCACTCCTCTAAGATTTTTTTCGAAATGTGATAGTTTTCGTGTTACGCAGGAATTTCTGAATTCCGTCTTTTTTCGCCAAAAATATGATAACTTTTTAAAAAAAAATCGTAACGGATTTTATAAAAAAAGAAATTGAAGCTTGAGTTTTGCTTTTTCAAGATCCGGTCAAAGAAATTAACAAAAAAAATTTCTACTGAAAACGCGGTCGCTCTGTAAAAAGAAAAAAAAAAGACGAAAAATGGTCGTTTTCAAAATGACGTCCTAGTCGTAAAAAAAATCGCAAAAATTTTTCACAAAAAGCAAAATGAAATGGGATTTCTCCCCTTTAAAATGCCGTTTATTAAATTAATTTATCTACGTTATCGACGGAATGACATGAAAAAGAGTGTGGCAACTTTTTCCGACTTTTGTCCAGAAACTTTCCGACGGTAGTGTATGTCTACATTATATCTCAATAAAACGGAAGTATTTCTTTTTTTTCTTATTTCCTCTCCTCGTGATACGTGTTTTCTTAAAATTCTCAACATCTACATATCAACCGATGGATAGATTTTTCTCGAAATTACATTTTCATAACTGGTGAAAGTGATAGATCCAAAAGTATGCGTCCAATCTTAATGGTTTGTTTTTTATTTGAAGGCATTTTGAGACTCTCCTAGTTATACTTTAAAGATTCCATTTGAAATTTATTTAAGCAATGGATTTGATCTAATTAAGCAAGGAAAATTGGAAAAAATCGAATTTTTCTGTTGAAAATTCTACCACTCTATCAATTTTTTATTTTTTGTAACCTTTTACGGTATTCATACGAATCACACTCATAATTTGGAAGAATTCTCTTATTTATTTTTTTTCGCAAAAAATTACAGATTGCATAACTTTTACGAATAACTATTTTTTTTATTAGTTAATAATGAATAAACCACAAGATAAATTTTTAAAATATGCATTTCTCATATTTTTCACAAAAATTTCGTATATACTGACATATTTTCATAGTTACCATATCTCCCTCTTTACTTGATGGTGTTATCTGGGAGTCACCTCTGTTCAGTTTGTGACTCGCTTCCAAAATAGGCCAAGCTAGATAAATTTTTCCATGACAAAAGTGTTATCGGAAAACCGGCTGGGCCATTGTTTGAAGAATAGCTCCACATAATCTAGTGACATGTTGTTCACTCCAAATTTTAACCAACAGCTTTGTTATTAACAATTTCATGCAAAAAATCGTTGTTTTTTTGGTTTTTTGTTTATAGAATGAAAACTATCACACTAATCGTGATAATATCAATAGAGAAATTGTAGAGAATAAAAATACGAAGAAAATGAGCGGTCAAACGACCCAATCGGACCGTTAGTTCAGGAGAAAATCGAAAAAACCGGAAAAAAAACAGTTTTTTCAAAAATTCATAACTCGGTCATTTTTTGAGTTGTAGCGTAAATCCTCCGGCCAGTACTAGTCATTAATGTAAACTTCATGTGTGCGAAGAGCAGGCACTGTCCGGTGCATAGTTTTCAATCTGTGGCCATTTCAATTTTTTACTATGCAATTTTCCAGCAGGCATAAATGCGACGGATATTATGTCATTTTAATTTAACAAAACGATTTCGAAAGTAGAAGTCTCATACTTCAAATCGCTTAACTGGTTTTGCGTGAAAACGCCGAGGAACATGTTAGAAATAGAGCTGAATATGACGAAAAACGGCCGAGCGCGCGAGAGTAGTTGAAGAGTGGGGGAGAGCAACGGGCCTGGAGAAACGCGCCGCGCGTATTTCATGATCTTTTCGTTCGAATATCTCAGCAACAAATGAGAATATCGAAACTCATTTTTTCTAATTCCGGAGTATTTCGTTCCGAGAAACACGATTTTCCAATAAAATCGCTAAAAAAAACGAAAGTGGTTCTATATATACTCGTTTCTCCAGTTGGCTTCTGGATAAAACCGCGTTCATTAAATCATATATACATGGTACGGTTGTTGTAAATTGGAAGAAAACACGTATCACGAGGAGAAGAAATAAGAAAAAAAGAAATACTTCAGTTTTATTGAGATTTAATGTAGACATATATAGGGTAGTTCACCCCTTAACTTGATTTGCGAGAAAAACGAAAAAATCCGTATCTACTATTTTTTAGCCCTCTTCAAAGTGCAATTGAATCCATCGAGATAGGTGCAATAGTTTTTTTGTTACAACGATTTTGTGAATTTCAACCCCTATAACTTTTTTTCTATGCAACCCCCGATATGAAACCAGTTGCATTTTTCATCGTTTATCATTAAGTAAATTATCCATTTGGGTGCATTCGATTATCTCGAGTGAAAATAGGTGAAACCTGAAAACTACCCCTCGGAGGTCTCAACTTTGAGGGATAATTTCACCCCCTAGAAACGTTTTTCCGCCGATAAAAAAAAAATACGTGTCTCTTAGATTTTGATGTAGAATAACATATTTAAATTTCATCGAAATCGAAGGGGGTCAGCGGAAAGACTTTCCTTGTAAGTCCCGATTTGGTATATTCGTTAGAAAAAGTGTAGGTGGATTCTCGGACAGAGTCTCCGACTGAAATTTGGAGTTCGCGAATTTGACTGATGAACTGTGCTCCTCCGCTTGTGCTCCCATTTTTATGACCCTTGTCCCTATTGAAAACCCTATGCGGAATCCCCCACTTATGGCTTGCGCATTGACATATGCCCAATATCTGCCAATTATAGGCTCCAGTTTCTGATTTTAATGTGCAATTGGCCTATAGGATTAGATTACCTTATTTGGTTTTTTTCGTACATTTCGGCCTCTCTAATATTTGTGTTTTTCTCGGCGTCTCTAAGGTTACGATGTCGCGCTCCTGAATATTTCAACCTCCCACTGTGCGCTACCTTTTATCTGTATTTTAATGGTTTTTCCTTTTATTACCCTGGTTTTCCTTTGATCTAAATCGTTGATTGCTTTAGCGCCATAAAAATTTCATTGATATTTGTGATATTTGAGTGAAAGGGTTTAGTTATACATTTTTATGGACTCCTACTTTTTATCACTGTGTATCTTCATTTCAAATTCTGTTAGGCAAGTTATTAATTTTTCTTGTTCCCATAGTTAATAATTCATTGAAAGTTAGTCAATACGTAACACTGGCGTTTAATATTAAGTGAAATTTTAATCAACAGTTTCCATTTACTTTGCTTAAAATTAATAAAATCTTATAAAATGTTATATCATATCAGTAATCTTATTATGAAAAAATCAAAAATGATAGCTTAGAAAAATCGATAAAAATTATTCAATTCCTTCAACAGTTGAAGAACAGAGAAGCAGTAGCGCAATGGTAACTTGCCGGCTTACGACCAGTGAGTCCGGATTCGATTCCCGCCGACACCAATGGAATTTTTCTATGTGTTTTTTCTGGGCTCTCGGTGGTTCGGAACCCACTTAAAAAATGTAGGTCCAAAGGTACCTTGGTTAGCGATAACCAAAACACAGGAAAAAAGAGTCTCTGGTGTGATTCCCCTGACCTTAGTTCCGTCAGATGAAAGCTAAATGGACTAGGACGTAGCTCCAGATGTAGGATGTGCGAACCACAACTATAACTGTTCTGATGCTGACATCTAGCGGGCCGCAACAAGCTCCAGACAGGAGAATCATACCAGACACAAATGAACAGGGAGAGTCGCGCATAAGGTGGACGTGGTGAAGAAAGAGTGGGGGCGCGCCCGCGAACCCTTTAACAACAATAAGTTATTGTTGTTCAGCGAATATTTAATTTTCTTCAACTATTGTTATTGTCAATAACAATAGTTGAAGAAAATTAAATATTCGCTGTGTAATAAATGTTTGTTTAATGTAAAAAAAAAATTGGCCATAAAATAGATACGAACCAGCGATCTCACTATCATGAATCGAGAACCAAGCTGTACCACGTTGTACCAGGAACGCATTTACAAAATGTATTTTGAAAAACGGTACCCGCTTATCAGAGCTGCTTGATATACTGAAGTTTTATACATAAAGAAACTGTGGTCACAAGAGCTGTCATTATCAATATAATTTACTGATATACACTATAGTACATTGCGTACCAAGGAGGCAAAGTGGGACTTTTAACGCCGAGCGCGATGTTTTCAGTACGAGTCGTAGCCGAGCGCGCGAGGCGAAGACGAGTAGGACTTAAAAGTGTTGCTCCGCGTATGTTACATAAAATATAATTTACTGATGTACCAGCTGAAAAATAATGAATGATGGAATAAAAATCTTCGGATATCAATATTGGAACCAGCAACGTTTCATATATGCTGTCGCTTCTTTAGGAGCAGCATATGAGCATCGATACATCGCCACGCCCTCTACAGCCGGAAAGTGAAACTAACTTTTCTCCGCCAAAAGCTTACATGGGCCCTGTTGTTTTCCCATGCCCCGCCCCATGTTCTCTGGTTTCGGACTAGGGGACTGCTGTGTTCACATGTCTTTTTCCAAGATTTTTTTCACGAATCCATTCAACTTTTTCATACACGGTATCACATATATGCGACACGTGTTTCCTATCAGTTTTTCAGCTCCAAAATATCATTCTCTGTATATTATTGGACGAGATAAGTTTTTGTACGATCTTGAGGCATGAACTTAACCGTGTGTAACCCGCGGAAATCGCTCACTGCTCATTGATTTTTATTGGTAACATACATAGCATAAAAAAATGCAAAGTTTCGGAAAAAGCTCGTGCTTAATGAAATTTGATCGTAGGCATAACAATATTTTGATGTAAATTCATGTTTTAAAGGTTGCTGGATAGTGCTAGATAGTAATGATAATATATCTATCACTATTTTTTTTTTAATTTTTTTCATTTTTGCCATTGCATTTCGCAATACCTATAATTCAAACGCAAAAAACTCGTTGTTTTTTAGAATAAATACAGCTGTTTTGTAACGAAGAGTCGAATTGCTTTGATTTTTTTTACATATACTTCATGCATAGTACTACTATAGATATTTTTGCCAGATTTTTCGGCAAGCTAAAATTTTCGAAAAAAATGATCAAATTTTTAAAAAATCGAATTTCGGAAAAAAAAATGTATATCAAGCGACTCGGTAGAGTTTCGGGACAAGTACATTGACAGCCCTGTTGTCTGTTGGCTTGAGGCTCGCCGAGACTACTTTCTCCCAATAAAACTTTTCGTGGTGGCGAAGGTAAAATTGAAATGTCATTTCGTTCAATTACGAAGCTCAGAAGCCATTTTATGCCTTGAAAATTGAACTGGAGACTAATTAAGAAATGCTCTTTCGATTGGGCCTAAAACCAATATGATCCGTGGCATAATTGCTCAGAAAAAACTCTGTACGGTCTCAGGTTTGTGCAAAAGTTACCAACACATCGAGAATTCGACGGATCTGTATATGCACGTGCACCAACACAAGGAAAGGCGATTTATCGCCTTGCGGTATTCTGATTGGCTCACGGATCTCGGTTCACTTCAGTTCAGACTGAAGTGAAATTGTCCTTGATAGAATCCATTTTTATATACAGGGTGAAGTACATTAAGTGTTACAGAGCAATAGCACTCGTACTATTCAATCCTCGAATGATCATATCCAAAAATGCGTCACAATCTAAGCCGACGCCGGGACTCCAGTGGCCAGGCTATGGATGGAAAAAACTGTAACTTCGCAAAAAAAAAAAAGTATTTCATTTTTTCCATAAACCACATCGAGACTATAAAGGCATCCCTCGTAAGATTCTTTGACCAAAAAGTTTGTTTCCTAACTTTTCGATCGAATGAAAAAAATCTTCATTTTTTTCTGCATTGCAATAAAACCAATACTTTCCTATAGACCCTCTGAATTTCATTATAATCTCTCTTCGTTTTTAGTACAATGGAGATGTCGAGATTTTTGTCACGAATGTGAAAACGATAACCATCGACACAACATGCAGGTAATCCACAGAGGCGAGCGATGCGATCCCTACATGATAAATATATTGGGTAGGGATGCGCGATGTTTTTCGATTAATCAATGTTGTCGATATTTCTCTTCAAATAATTGATTATTTTCGGCCGATTTTTTTTCCGTCGATTAATCGATGTCCGATTTTTTTTCGACAACATCGAAGATTTTTGCACCTCCGGGAATGAGGATTGACTAATTTCTATACACTTTGAAGTGAACATTTTTTATATGCAACCGAAAAATAATTCTCACAAAACATTAAATTGTTAACTCAATCAAGTGTCAGCACGGCAACCAGACATTCGGGGTTCCAATCTTTTATCGGCAGGTTATTTTTTATCATTTCAACACACGAATCAGTATTATTGTAAATAATATTATATGCTGAATTTCTAGCATATATCAAAATAATGTAATAAAATTATTATACAATTTTATTTTGTGATAATGCTTAATAATATTTTATTCGTGGACAAAACCAACGACACGCCGCAGTCATCCAATAAATTCCAATAACATCTTTCATTTCGCCCGAATTTTCTAAAAAACCTCAGTTGGCTCAGTTTTCATTGGATAAGAGAGAATAGATGTCTTCTGTTGCTTCTTATTTTATTCCCCTGTTGCAAAGAAAAACGTGGTTTGTGGTTTTTCTTCTGTCAAAACTTCGAGACCTTCGAGTATTCGCGTCGTTTTTTCTTCACAGTGTCTACGGTGTTTCATTTTTTCACAAGTATTTATGATTTATATTTTATAACAGTATTTCCTCGCGAATTATTAGAACCGTGATCAAGTTTGTGCGATTAGCTGTGAGACAAAAATTGGATGGACATATGGACAACCATGAATTCGGGAGGTAAGTACTAACCTAACCCTGAAATTTTTTTTTCGTCGTAATTTTATAACTGTTTTTTCATCTCCGAATAAATTTTATAGAATAGAAAAAAATTACCGACTATAAATAATGAATAGAAAAGAACAAATAAAATTAAAAAACGTTACAAGAAAAGAGAGGTCGTCTTTTAATCCATTGCTGTATTTTTTTCGGTGAGCATTTTTTCGAGCCTGAAATTATTCGTTTTCTCAAACTGCTCTCGTCTCAAAGTGCAATTTGTATTGATAAATTCAAAAAATGAATGACAAACATATTTTCATTGTCTTGTATGGATGCTTTCCATACTAAATTGCCATATACGATTTATCGCAAAGCTAACATGTCAATATTACATGAATTTTTTAAACGTGTGTAATGGGTGGAGCGAGAAACGGTCCGGCAGTGATGAGCGAATAAAAAGGTGAACCGAGTGGGACTCGATCCCGGGACCCTCGATGTTTGAGTCGGGAGCGCTAACCACTGCGCTACGGCCACCTATCCACTCTCTCATCATGCCAGACCGTGACACGTGTAGTGAGTCTGTGATCACGTGAGTCGTGAGTCTGATTTTGAAAATGAGAAAAGTCCAAAAACTGTCATATCCGAGTATATAAGAGTGCGACAGAGGCTCACGCTGGCTTCAATTTTTTATTAATACTTGGCATCGAACTGCTACGGTGGCTCTTGATTTATTGAACATCCAAGATTTTTCCTAGACATTTAGGTGTATTTTTTTTCCAAAACATCTATTGCGGATTAGTACACTCATCTCTCTATTTTTATCATTATTTATGTAAAATAATCTTTACATTCTCGTTTGATAATTTAGTTAAGACGCTTGGAAATGATCACATCAAAATCACACTGGCGGAAGAAATTATTGATGATCCATCCTTATCGAGAAAGGGAATGAAGCTCCCTGTAAAAGTTCGGAGACAACGCTAATTGAATCTGATACATTTTTGCATACTAATTCATGAACAAAAAATCCTAACAGGTATAACAGGATGAAAAGCTTTCTTTCTTTATTTTTTTTTTTTTTAAATTAATTCTTGACATTTTCAGCAAATCACGAAAATCCAGTGCAGCGTGGAAATACTTTCACGCTGCACTGGATCATAAGTTCACGTCATGCGCTGCTATCTCCGGAACTCAACCAACAAAAAAGTAATGCTAAAGGGATTTCAGAATCCAGCGATGAATCTGTGAATGATTCGCAACCGAAACGTTCCAAATCGACAACAAAGGTAAATGTTTAGGAAAATTGCACTGACATCATTCACATACAATTTCGTCGCATATATCACTGTAAATAACATTTGAAAAATAAATCTTCAGAAAAGTTTCAAAGTTATTGCGTAAGATGTGCATGCAGTACTATAGAAAATTTAATTGACAATAAAAACACTTTGATTTTGAAAAATTTATAATCTAGATACGTGAATGAGTCTTAAGGTTGACCTTTCGCAAACTTCTTTATTAGGAGGAAATGTGCTATTTTTTTATTCGACAGTTGAAGTATACAGAAAAACACCTGAAAATTCTGAAAGCACATCTCCGATTAATTGTAAAGGATCATTTACTTACAGTTTTCAAAATAATAGGCTGTCTCTTGATTAGCTGATGCGATAGGTCAACCTTCAATAATTAATTAACCCTTAAAATTGAAGAAAAAATTAATATAAATAATAAATACCATTAATTCTATAAACAGTTGACGAGAATCGATGAAGCATTCGAGCATACGAATTCATGTTCCGGTATGTATGCATCAAAAGCAATTATTAAATATTGAATTCAATCTGAACTATTAAATTATTTGGTAAAATACTTGGTTTTGGTTTTCAGAGGGAGGCAAGACTGCCGACAAAATCACAAATGCAATTTTGTATATGTTGCGTGAGGATCTGGTGTTGGTGGGGGAAATAAATGACGCGAGGAGAGCGGGTTTAGAAAACGATAAAAACCAATGTATTTTATTTGTCGTAAAGAATCTATGAAACAATAGACAATGAATAATGTTCCCGCGGTGAATAAATGGCCCGACAATATAACCCGAGAGAATGAGAAGTGTGAGTAGACCCGGTCGTCGTCGAACACACGTTCGACGATGCCGAAAGAAAGCCGAAACGTGCTCGTGAGTGCCCGAAAATGAATCCCGAATAATCTGAGGAATCAGAATATCAAAAGTCCCGAAAAGTATCTCAAATTGCCGTATGAATCGTCCCGAATTTGTTTGAGGGAATATTTGGTCCGAAAAAGGATAGTGGCCGATGATTTTTCCGAACAGGAATTTAGAAACACAAAAGGCATGTTGGCACGCTGTACGACCGAATCAAGACTGATTTAATCAATCAATATGTGTGATCGATGACCACGAGCCGCGCGCATGCGTCCCGCGTCACGTCGCTCCCGTGAGAAATATTCCCGAAATTATACGTAGCCCGGTAAGTGGCGACATCCACGGCGGAGCGCCACCCCCCCCCCTCCCCCGCTGAATCACGCTACCGACGTAGCTTTGCTCATTCCTGAACAGTATATGATTGCAGTCGATAAATTGCCATTTTCGATAGTGCAGAACGAGGGCTTCCAAACGCTCATGAAAACTGTCGCACCCCTCTACTTTGTGCCAAGCAGAAAAACTATCAGGAAATTGATCAACATCCGATATGATACTCTGAAAGATCGTTTCGTTAGCGCTCTCAAGGGAAATGCCTTCTACTCTATGACATGCGATAATTCGACAGATGTCAGTAACCAAAGCTACCTCGGTGTCACTAGCCTTCATGTGACTGAACAAATGGGAATGAAGAGTAGTTGCATTGGAGTTTTTCCACTGAATGAAAGCCATACAGCAGAATATCTCACCGCATGTTTCCAATCGGTCATCGAGTCTTTCGATTTGGACAATTCAAGGATTACTGCAGTAGTTTCCGATCTTGGAGCGAACATCAAAAAAGCCATGCGTGAGTTTATGGGAAGGAATAGACATGTGTCTTGCTTTGCACACAATTGCAAAAGTCAAAGCAATCGTCACTATTACTCGAAGGAGCGTTGTGGCTTCCGATGAACTGAAAAAACTCCAAATTTGGCACGAAAAAACGGAAGGAACTGTTTCGAAACTTATTCAGGATGTTCCAACACGCTGGAACTTAACGCTCTACATGCTGGAAAGATTTTTCGCTCTCGAGGATTACGTCTATGCAGTCATATCAAAATGTCCAACGGCGCCCGACATGTTAAAACGTGTTGAAAGTGTTGAAAGACGTCATATCGCTTATGAAACTGGTAGAAATCGTATTCACCGAAGTTAGTGGAGACTCTTATCCAACGTGTAGCGTCGTCATCCCGTTAGTCAATTGCTTGAGAGCCGCAATTAAAAACTACCAACCTACAACAAAGCTTGGGAAAGATTTCAAGAAAAAACTTGAAGGTGAGATAGACGAGCGATTCAAGGACTTTGAGCTAAATAAGACGTCAGCCATTTCAACTTTATTGGATCCCAGATTCAAGAAAATTCACTTTTAAAATGCTTTGGCTGCTGCTGCTGCTGTAGATGACATTAATAATTCCTTTTAACAAAAAAGGACCTAAGCAAGTGACTCAAGCAACCGAAGAAAATCGAATATTTGGTGATCTGCTGAAAAGTAACGATGTTTGGTGCTACCATGACGACTTAATTGCGTCCAATGCGTCTTACGGTGCTCACTTCGAATCAGTCAGTTTCGGAATAAGGCAGTATTTATGTCAGCCAATGATTTTGCGACGGGAAAACCCTCTAAAGTACTGGTCGTCAATGAAATTCCAGTTTCCAATTTTGTACAAACTGACAATTCAATACGTCAGCATTGTTGGTACATCAGTACCATCGGAACGGTTATTTTCGCGAGCCGGCGATATTAAAACCGACAACCGAAGTATTTTATCTGGTGAGCACTTGAACAAATTGATTTTTCTGAGTTCGCTTGAACGCACAGATCGGGGCTTCGCTTAAAAAATTACCTCGAATCTTTGTTTACATCTTCTTTCTTTGTTAGTTTATCAATTTTTTATTATTTGTTAAATGCCAATTTGTAAATCGGGCAAGAAATGTTTTTTGTTTACGGTGGTAATTCCTGTAACTGAAATTCCTAATTTTATTGTCCAATGTTTTGTCCTCAAATTTTTAATACTTGTTACTTGTTATTGTAACACAATTAATATAAAGTCTAAGTTAATGCTTGATAAACTACTTTGTGTTTTTCTATCCTTCTAACCTTTTTCTCCATTGCAAGTGTTCCGATCTGCAGGTACGTCTATATGTCGTTTGGCAAATTTAAATCTCCTTATCAACTTTTTTCATTTTTCTTACCCTTTTTAATTACTGATTCGTTCGGTTTCTAGATGCGGAAACTTTGAAAATGAATGGATTTCGCCTAAGAAAGCAACAAATGGATCTTACAGGCCAAATACTCTTCCATTGATAGACAAATTTTTTATTCGATTTATGTCGTACTACGATAATGCGCAAAATTACGGGCTTCCTTTTCTTAAAAAAAATTAGCTATTATAGTACTGATTATTATTAATTTTCACTTCAGGACTTTTCTCTTCGCACTTGTACATACAGCAATGCAGTGTTTAGTATAACTTTACGGAGAGACAAGGTCACTCAGCCGGAGAAAATCATGCTTTGCTATTAACTCAACTTTTCTAAAACATAGAACAAGGAGTAGTTTTTTTCAAGTGTTCAGCGGTGCTTTTTTCATCCATTGCGTTGAAAAATTAATGATAGTGCCCTGTGTCTCGATTATCGAAATCTTGACTGTTACGAGTTCAATTTTTACGATAGCTACGGATAATACTACACCAAAGACTAATAAATATTTTTAGTATTATAAATCGTTTTGTCATTGAGAAAAATTGGCAGTAAAAAGAATTACTTTTGGTTCGATCGATTAATCAACCTGACGATTTTTTTAAACAGAAAATCGATGATATCAATCGATGTTTCAACGATTTTTTTGACAACATCGCGCATCCCTAATATCGGGTAAAGTGTTCTGGAGGCAGCGGACGCAGTTTGTAATTCCATAACGGCAACGAATGAAGAGAGATGATAAGAAAAGTGCGAATGTTATGTAACATATTGTAACGATCTCGCCTATACGCATACCATGACGCGCCAGCTCAACATTCGCAGTTGATTTTTTTTCAATTCATTGCCCTCCTGGCGTAGATGCTTTTTTAGTCTATTGCAGGGTCGGCAAAGTAGCCAGTCCCCCCATGCGGCCGCATCCGACTTCCCCCTCTGTAGCGCATTCGCTATGGCACTCGATTCCATGGACACAGGGAAACTGCGGAAAACCCGTATCACTACAGCCGGCCCTGGGTTCGCTTCACGGTACCGGAGCTACGTCACGCCTTGTCGCGAGAATGTAAACATGAACTACAGCTGTATACATGTGACACACGCAAATACAATAGGGTGATTCAAAAAATAAATTTTTTTTTATGGAAAATCGACAAGAGCGATGCGCACCAACTTAATATTAATATTAAGCGCTCAAATTTTAACTGGTCTATTTTGGTACCTAAACGAAACTTTTGAGCTTGGTTCTGATGGAAAAAAAAAATTTTTTTTTTGAATCACCTTAATGTACAAGTACCTGCGTATGTCTCATATATACAACTGGAGCTAGTCACGCTCACATTTAATTCTCGCGAAAAGACTACGGGACCGGGAATCTAACCGAGGACCTCCCGACGCTCTGGCTTAGAGGCAAGCACGCTAGCCACTAGTCCACAGCGCCGGTCACATTCGCAGTTGAATTGAGCGCACATCTAGTGGTGTCTCTAAGTGTCAAGAATGCACACTAAAGTTGTGAGCGCGTGAATTCTCATTATATTGCGGAATCAAATTCAAAATTTATGTACAAAATCAATTATCCAAAAATAATAAGAATTAAAAATCGATTTTTGATTTGAAGAATAATTCAAAAATTATTTTATTTAAGGAGTTTCGTTACAAACGACAAAATGTTAAGAAATTGATGAAATTTGGTGATATTGTTCTTCAACATCAAGTACGAAAAAACAAATTTTTTCAAAATTTCATTCTACTTCTACTACACAAAAATTCTACTCTACTACAAAAATTGTATCGTCAAATTTGGCACTAAAGAATGTGTTCACCAAGTTTTTAAAAATTCTGAACTTTTTGAATTTTTTTATGTTTTTAACATGGTTTAGCATGGCAACATTGTATCGTCTGTACCGAAACTCCTTGAAGGAAAATGATATACACTACCGTCGGAAAGTTTCCGGACCAAAGTCCGAAAAAGTTCCCACACTCTTTTTCGTGTTATTCTGTCGGTAACATCGATAAATTAATTTAATAAACGGCATTTTGAAGGAGAGAAATCCCGTTTCATTTTGCTTTTTTTGAAAAAATTTTGCGATTTTTTTTACGACTAGGACGTTTTTTTGAAAACGATCATTTTTCGTCATTTTTTTCCTTTTTACAGAGCAACCGCGTTTTCAGTAGAAATTTTTTTTTCGAATTTCTTCGACCGGATCTTAAGAAGGCAAAACTCAAGCTTTAATTTCGTTTTCACTAAAATCCGGTACGATTAAAAAAAAAAGTCATCATGTTTTTGGCGAAAAAAGACGAAATTCAAAAATTCCTGCGTAACACGAAAACGATTACATTTAGAAAGAAATCTTATAGGAGTGAAAAGTTGCCTCTGAGATTGTTCTAGTCACTAGATTTTTTTCAGCTTTTTTTTCCGAAACTTTTTTTTTCATCGATTTCAGTCGAACGTCAGGTCTATCAATTTCCGTAATTTGAAAACTATGGGTTTTTTGACCAAAAGTCCAGGTACAAAAAACTTTTATGTCTTCATTTTAAACGTTTTGGAATTTTTCCAGATTTTTTTTCGAATTTTTTTTCCGACGATGATTATCATTATCGTCAACGTCGTCGGATTAAAAAATCTTTGGATCTTATCACTTTCGTTGGAGAAACACATCGGCATAGTAAAAGCGAGAAACAATATCCAAAATTGAAAACAAACATCGATAATAAAACAGTGTTCCCAGCTGATAAATTGAAACTCTCTTTAAATCAACTCTGTGTATCCCAAAATATTAATACTATTTACTTTATCAAATGCATATCCTTTAAGTTACAATTGAAACTCAACACGTGTCTCGTACTTTAGTTCAACACAGCCCTCACAAAACTCAACAACTACAAAAAAATAAAACCTTCATTTTTTTCTTAGGTTTCACGACTAAAGAGTGCGGAGACCGTGCGGTCGGAGGTGTGGGGACCCCTGTCAAAGATTGGAGGTGTGAGAACCCTTTCCTTTTGTCTCTACTAAAGAGGGCGGAGACTGTGCGATTCTATGCCGTCTTAAGATTCCTGGTTTAGATCACTTCTTATTCCACGCTAAAGAGGGCGGGGGGTATGCGATTCCGTGTGGCCTGAAGATTCTTGGCGTGTGATTCAATAAAAATTTTCCTATTCAATTTGCTACGCGAATTAGAGATTTAATTTCTGATTTCTTTCTTTTTATTTATCGTGCTATGGAAACGAAAGCTGTTTAAAAGTTTTATAAAAGAACCAGGGTCCAAAATAAACCAATTTTTGTTGAATTATATAGTGCCAAAATGCAAGATTAATTTATGATTATATCGCATCCAGAAAAGATGTTTGCTTGATTCATTCGGACAATACGAAAACTCTAAAAAAAAAAACAAAAAATCAATTATTTTCATTATTCTCATTATTTTAAAAAACACTGAGCGTTATTATTTTACTTCTTGGAAAATCACTAAAAAGTTGAATATCGTCAATTGAAAATCATCTTTTGCGTGCGAATTAAAAATTAATTGAGATACGGAATCAAAGTAATTGTCTTGACTAAAACAATTTCTGAACATTGAAACGCACCCATTTTCATGTTTTATTGAATAAATTTAATTGTTATTTTGTCAAATTCAAATCTTCGTATTTCTCGTTTCTCTTCATACCTGCTCCTAAATTATTTTAGTTGTTCGAATTCACGCATAGCGGCGTGCCGCGAAAAGCGTACAATTCCATACCAATTCGACCTGGGTCTGACCCTCGACCCCTCAAATCTAGTTCCCGATTTTTCTTATCATTACTCTCACTCTATCAAGCAATTACAATTTTTTTCAGATTTTTCAAAATAAATTGGAACGTGCCATGATTATTTGATTTTTTTTTTTTGAACACCTCGATGGCCGTAATCGAAAAATCTGAAAAAATTCTTAAAAATACAGTGTCAGATATAAAAAATGTTGGTATAAAATTCGTAATCTCTGGGTTTTTGCTTCAACCCGTTTTTTAGCTTTTTGAACAAAAAAAATGAAAAAAATAAAAAGCAGAGGTCAATTTACTGTAGACTGTTGCTTGAAATATTTTATGCATAATACCAGATTTAAAAAAAATTTCTCCGATTTTTTTGGAGTATTTTGTAATTTTCGATTTTTTTTTTAATCATGGTTGACAAAAACCCTAATTAGGGATTTGGAAATGGTGCGAATTGCACTAACAATGAGCGTAAGATGCCTGGTGAGGTTCGGTACACTTTAAACTAATACTGTAGACAGTAGCTTGAATATTTTTCATGATAGCGAACGGTTTTTGTAAATTTTTAAGGATTTCTTAAAGCATTTCTTCCTGTAATATCACCGTAAAATTAGTCCAGGCAATGAAGCAAAAAAAAGGTCTTTTTTTGACACCGCTTCGGAACGGAGGCGACTTGGATATTCTTACAGAGCTAATGCCCGTGATGAAGGCCTATGTGTTTCCGACCACAGATTTTGGTTCGAAAAAATATACGGAGCATTAAAAATTAGTGAAACAATGTTTTTAAGAGATAGCAACGAAACTATTGATCCAAGAGAAAAAAAGTCAATAAGGATTTGTAGGTAATAAAAAGACGAATAAATTGGCTGGTCTTCCATCGAAATCGATCAATTAGTTCTCTTGTAAAGTAATAAAAATCTGCTAAAATGGTCATTTCAACAATAATGATAAGCTATTTGTTATTAAAAAACCGACTTTTATTGCACGGAATTTCCGGGCTGGAAAATTATCGAAAAGGAACGAAACTTGGAAAATGTTAATTCCGAAGAGTCCCTCTATAATTTACACTTTGAGGCAAATTTAATTTTTGCAATTGAGTGGGTGAAAAATGGCTCCAAAAAAGGAGTACGTTTTTTACTTATAAACAAATGGAATTACTGCGCCAATTCTCAAGTTACAGAATCAGGATCAGCATTATTGAAAAGCTGTTATTTTTACACAAATTTAGGGGGAAAAAATTTGCTCAAAGTTAATTAAGGGAGGAGATAATTTTTTTTTCAAACAATTTTTAACTTAGAGAGCTGAAATGTGGGCACAATATAGTTAAACGCTCATACTAACCGTCATCAAATTTTCAATACCATTGATTATCAATGAACTGTTCATTTTCGCGGTCAATTCACGGACAATATTTGATGCCGCGTGTAGCGGCGGAATGGGGGACGCCAGCTCCGCCTGGCAGGCGCTCGCTCCGAAAGTCAACTCGTGCCTTCAAATTTCACGAATTTGGAATATCTCTTGAACAAATTGACGGATCGAGATGTTTTTTTGAAATTTGAGTGAACTTTTTCCGCTGATCACGATTTTGTTATCAAAAGATCGAAAAAAAGAAATAAAAAAATTCCAAATATCAATATAGGATCGGATCGTGTAAAACATTTGGAATTTTTTCCTCAAAAACAATGCACTTCTGGGAAAAATAGTAGGATATAGAAAGTTCTCAAAATTGATCGAAAAATGCATCTAAATTTTTTCAAAATTTTCAAAAAAAAATTTTTTTATTTGCAAAAATTGACAGTTTATAAGATCTGAAAATCGCTCAAAAAATTTTGCAAAAAATTCTAATGCATTTTTTGAGTGATTTTAAGAACTTTTTATTCCTGACAACTTTTTCTAAAAATGCATCATTTGAAAAAAAAAATCATTACTTTTTTCACAAAAAATTTTTACCTCAGTCGCCATTTTGAATACACTAATGTAAAAAAAAAAATTTTGACCATGGATTATTGAAATTCAAACATTTATGCTACTGGTTAGTACAGTTCCAGGTCCATCCCAAACCGGGAAACCCTTGAAAACTATTTCAAAAAAAAAAATGTGAAAAAATCATGTTTTTTTTTGTTTTACATCGCAATTGCTTATAATTAAAAATGATCTCGAGAAATTTCGTGGTTATCATCGGAAAGAGCATATCTTGACCTAAAAGATTACGTGCTTTCAATTTTTTTTTAGTCCAGAGTAGCAGTAGTTATGAGCCACTAAATAGCGGTGTACCTCGAGGGGCGTTCTGGCCCGAAACGGGTTAAATAACGAGGAAAAGTTGCGGAAAACATGATTTCCGATTATCAACACATTGTCCACCTGCGATTGCAACAAAATAAAAATAAAAAAAATTACGAGGACGGAGAGTCCGCGAAAACAATAGCTGTCCTATTCCGTCGTTCGGACATGGTTTCGCTTAGAGAATGTAAAAAGACGAGGGAGGAATACCATAATAAGGAATAGAAGACTGTACTATAAATATGTGGAGACACGTGAAATAGTAGGGATAGCAAAAACTCGCAACAGAACGACTAAAATTCTTAATCTGGAATTATAGTGATGCAGTTCGAGCATACTCAACAAGGGTTTACAAATTCTTATATTCGAATTCAAAGAGGTAGATATTTTTAAATATGTAACGGGTTTTACAAAGTTCAAATTTCATCGTTTTCATTGACGCAGTGAAAAGGATCCTCTACGACGAGTACCTGTGATGACTTTTCCGTTGGTTATGGTCAGCATAAAAATTTCCTCGTATGCGATAATAGCGTTAAATTAAACATTATTCTCATGGTTTTTTAATGATAACGAAAATGGTGTATGATACAGCCCTTTTTCATTCTCATTCAATTCTTCATGATAAATTCAATGAAATCGCAAAAATCCCCTCACGGGGAAAAAAACGTGGACAAGTACATTGGTGGTCCCTTGTTTCCCTATGATATTAAAAAAAAAATCCAAAACGCCGCTTAGAAGAATACAAAAAAAGTTACAAAATAAGTTACGATCTGTTGAAATATACGTGGCCAAATACGGGAAGCTTTACTGCGTTTCAATCAATTTTCAAATACGGTTTGATGTTGATAGAAAAAATAATGAAGTTCGGAAATTCAACTATGTCACCAACCAAATTGCAAACGTAAAAAAATTAGATTGTAAAAAAATTCTGAACGAAGTACTTGGCGAGGATTTTTCCATGAAATTAGCGTAGTGTATAGATCATGATCACGAACTCGCCAAGTACTTCGTTCAGAATTTTTTCACAATCTAATTTTTTTACGTTTGCAATTTGGTTGGTGACATAGTTGAATTTCCGAACTTTATTATTTTTTCTATCAACATCAAACCGTATTTGAAAATTTATTGAAACGCAGTAAAGCTTCCCGTATTTGGCCACGTATATTTCAACAGATCTTAACTTATTTTGTAACTTTTTTTGTATTCTTCTAAGCGGCGTTTTGAATTTTTTTTTAATATCATAGGGAAACAAGGGACCACCAATCTACTTGTCCACGTTTTTTCCCCGTGAGGGGATTTTTGCAATTATATCACTTCTTTTTTCTAAAATTTTTAAATATTTTGCTTCATATAAACTCCTATGGAGACTGTATATAATTACAATCGGCACTTTTAGCTTGTGAATATAACCCATAACTGTTGATTTTATTTTGCATTTTTATATTTTGTAGATGAATATGTTCACTGCGAGATTTGAATACACAGGATCACGATAAAAAATTGTTACCAGTCTGTTCAAAAGTTTATTCTGAGATCATTTTTTTTCACAATTTATCCAATTTACTCGCTAATCTCGCACTATATCATTACAAAACTTTACTCAGAATCTCCGTTGAATATTTTTATTAAATCCATTAGTCGAAATTTTTCGGACGTCCTGCACTTGATTATGTCAAAACTCCGTTAATAACCATTTCACTGTGCACTGAGAAAAGAGAATTGTTGAATCAACCAAATGGCTTCGTGAAATACGTCCAATGTAATATTCTGTTATACCAAATATCAGTTTCATTAAATGAAAAATATGTTACGTTGATCCAACAAAATCCATGACAACAAATCTCATTTGGTTGATTAGATTGGTATCTTTGTTTAGTGAAATAAAATTAATAATTCGTGCAACTGAACGATTTTTTGAATGAACGAAATATTTCTTTCGACGTATTCTACGAAGCCTTGGTTAATTCAACTAAACTTTTTTCTCAGTGTGTAGACGTCATACACTACGCTTACACGGCACTCTTATTCCGATTTGGTTATAATGGGGTGTATATACATATATATCGGGCATAATAAACCCGATTAATTAATCCGGAATAAGAGTTCCGTGTGAACGTAGTAGTCATTGCTCTCTCTGCAGCTGTCACTGGAGATTGGCTTTCATGAAAATGGGTTATAGCTGGCGACAAGAGGCCTTTGATGGTGTTGTATACAGACACGTGAAATCTTTTATGTGTTGGTAACTTTTGCATAATCTTGAGCCCGTGCAAAGTTTTTTCTCAGCAATTACGCGACCGATCATGCTGATTTTGGGCGCAATCGAAAGAGAATTTCTCAATTAGCTAAAAGTTTAATTTTTAAGTTCCTCAATTGCTTCTGAGCTTCGTAATTCAATAAAATGACATGCCAATTTTACCTCCACCACCGCGAAAAGTTTTGTTTCGAGAAAGTATAGTCTCGGCGAGCCTCGGGCCAGCAGACGACAGGCTGTCAATGTACTTGTCCCGAGACTCTACCGAGTCTCTTGATAAAACCAGCTCAGAAAACGGCTAAACTCATGAACAGCATGCGTTTCACCGAATTGGAAGAAGAAGAAGGAGAAGAAGAAATCCAAAAATGTTTCAGACAAAAGTTTAGACCACTCTATTTTTTATCGGTGGAGGCGCTGAAGCTACATTAAGGTCAACTCTACTTTTTAACCCTTTGGCCCATAGTGAAATACTGGTATGTCACCTACTTCCACTTTGTTTTTCTACAATCGGACTGTTTTTTAGGGCCCAGCAACGAATATAAATGTATTTTTAGGATGGTGGGAGATCAATCGTGACTACTTTACTGCTATTAAGGGCTTATGTTGCACTCAGCGGACATTAATACTCACTACAGTGCAAAAAAAACACATTTTTCAGCCAATAAATGTAATTGTGCCTAATTTAGCAGGTAAACAATACACAAAAAATGAGATCGAAGACGTTTTTTGGGTCGCTGATTACGAATTCGAGCTCAAAATCCAGGAATTCAAAATGGCGGCCAAAAACCAGAGATTTTACTGGAATTACTAAAAGATTGGCGTTGCTGATTCTGTTACACTAAATTGCTGATGGCACTACGCGATGTGAACGGTTATTCGACAGGACTGTTTGCAACCTAATCAGCTATAACAAAAAGTCTAAAGTACTGAGTTACATATCAATTATAATACTTTCTTTATGTTGGTTCAATAAGTCTCTCGAATTCAGTTTCGTAATGTGTGACATGTAAACGCTCGAAGTAATGTCTTTTGTTCAAGTCAAATGACTGATTGCACGTTAGGCCGTCATACTTTTCAAGTTAATATATTTGACTGGCTTTAATATAAGTGACTCTAATAATACTGAAGCACTGAGTTTCCTCTGTATCAAGAGTATTTTATGTTTCAGTTCATCAGTCATTTTCAAATTGTAAGCTCAGATTAGTATAAATGACCAAATCAGTTTTTATTTCATTATCCTATATTGGAACAGCCATTTTCATTGTTCGATTTTGAACTCCAACGTATTAAACAACTCAAAAAAACCCTGCATACGGAGTTTCATTTTCCTCACGCTTCTTTAAACATTGTGGTCCATATTGGATGCACCATCTTGAATTTCTAATTTTTTAGTGCTGTCCGTAATCAGCGACCCCAAAAACCCCCGAGTGCCAATTTTCGCTCTGATCAAATGATTTTTTGTATTTTCGATTTGCCATACTGGACCTGCTATCTTGAATTTCCAAATTTTGAGTGCAGGTTCGTTATCAGCGGCTCCATAAACCCCCGAGTACCAATTTTTGCTCTGATCAAATGATTTTTTGTATTTTCGCGCCGTCATCTTAATTTCCAAATTTTTAGTGCAGATTCGTAATCAGCGAACCCAAAAACCTTCGAGTACAAATTTTTGAGCTGATTGCACTTAAGGAAAAATGTATGCTTCAAAGGGTTGAAATGAAACCATACACTACCGTCGGAAAGTTTCCGGACAAAAGTCGGAAAAAGTTGCCACACTCTTTTTCATGTTATTCCGTCGATAACGTAGATAAATTAATTTAATAAACGGCATTTTAAAGGCGAGAAATCCCATTTTATTTTGCTTTTTTTTTTAAAATTTTTGCGATTTTTTTTACGACTAGGACGTCATTTTGAAAACGACCATTTTTCGTCTTTTTTTTTCTTTTTACAGAGCGACCGCGTTTTCAGTAGAAATTTTTTTTGTCAATTTCTTTGACCGGATCTTGAAAGAGCAAAACTCAAGCTTCAATTTCGTTTTTTATAAAATCCGTTACGATTTTTTTAAAAAAGTTATCATGTTTTTGGTGAAAAAAGACGGAATTCAGAAATTCCTGCGTAACACGAAAACTATCACATTTAGAAAAAAATCTTAGAGGAATGAAAAGTTGCCTCTGAGATTGTTCCAGTCACTCGATTTTTTCCAGATTTTTTTTCCGAAATTTTTTTTTTTCGTTGATTTTAGTCGAACTCCAGGTCTATCAATTTCCGTAATTAAAAAACTATGGGTTTTTTCACCAAAAGTCCAAGTACAAAAAAGTTTTATTTCTTCATTTTAAACATTTTGGAATTTTTTCAGATTTTTTTTCTCCGTTGATGTTCATCATCATCGTCAACATCGTCGGATAAAAAAATTCCAAAAAAAATCTGAAAAAATTCCAAAACGTTTAAAATGAAGAAATAAAACTTTTTTGTACTTGGACTTTTGGTGAAAAAACGCATAGTTTTTAAATTACGTAAATTGATAGCCCTAGAGTTCGACTAAAATCAATGAAAAAAAAAAAAATTCGTGGGAAAAATCTGAAAAAAATCAAGTGACTAGAACAATCTCAGAGGCAACTTTTCACTCCTTTAAGATTTTTTTCTAAATGTGATAGTTTTCGTGTTACGCAGGAATTTCTGACTTCCGTCTTTTTTCGCCAAAAACATGATAACTTTTTCAAAAAAAATCGTAACGGATTTAAAAAAAACGGAATTGAAGCTTGAGTTTTGCCTTTTCAAGATCCGGTCACAGAAATTTGAAAAAAAAAATTCTACTGAAAACGCGGTCGCTCTGTAAAAAGGAAAAAAAAAGACGAAAAATGATAGTTTTCAAAATGACATCCTAGTCGTAAAAAAAATCGCAAAAATTTTTCAAAAAAAGCAAAATGAAATGGGATTTCTCCCCTTCAAAATGCCGTTTATTAAATTAAGTTATCTACGTTATCGACGGAATAACATGAAAAAGAATGTGGCAACTTTTTCCGACTTTTGTCCAGAAACTTTCCGACGGTAGTGTATATTTTCTTTATAATGACATCAATACCGATTTTTGGCCAAATTCGACGAACTACAACACAAGGTCATTCAAGTCACCCAAAGTATGAAAATCTTAGTTAAACAATCGAAACATATTGGAATAATCACTTTCAAAGGATCTACTAACCTTGGTTTGGGTCTACCCACAGAAGATGCTCGATTCCTCTGGTACCATTAACATACCAAAAGACTCTTGAAAATCGTTCGTTTTCGCGATCCAATTTACTAACATTAGAAGGTGACTAATGCGTGACTAACTGATATGTCAACCGAAAATGCGTACTCGCTGCTGATAAGAAACATTGGTTTCGTAAGAAATTCAAACAGCAATCAAACAAGTGTTTACATCTTCTGTAGGTAGACCCAAACCAAGGTTAGTGGATCCTTTGCAAGTGGTTATTTCGATGTTTCGATTTTTCGGCTACGATTTTCATACTTTGCGTGACTAGAACGACCTTGTCTTGTAGGTTGCTGATATACAATGGTCTCTTGTTTTCCTGTGATATTTCAATCTTAATCAAGAGACTCGGTAAAGTCTCGAGACAAGTACATTGACAGTCTGTCGTCTGCTGGCCCGAGGCTCGCCGAGACTATACTTTCTCGAAACAAAACTTTTCGCGGTGGTGGGGGTAAAATTGGCATGTCATTTTATTGAATTACGAAGCTCAGAAGCAATTGAGGAACTTAGAAATTGAACTTTTAGCTAATTAAGAAATTCTCTTTTGATTGCGCCCAAAATCAGCATGATCGGTCGCGTAATTGCTGAAAAAAAACTTTGCACGGGCTCAACATTATGCAAAAGTTACCAACACATTCAAGAATTTGACGTGTCTGTATACAACACCATGATAGGCCTCAACGCCCGCCTCAAGACCCATTTTCATCGAAGCCAGTCTCCAGTGACAGCTGCAGAGAGAGCAATGACTACTACGTTCACACGGAACTCTTATTCCGGATTAATTAATCGGGTTCATTATGCCCGATATATATGTATTGTGACGTGGTAATTTTGTCCACGTCACGAAAAATACAGAGATTGGCACGGCACAGAGGAAAACGTTGGGTTTCGACGAATTCCTCTCGAGAAAATGTAAAAGGAGTCAAATGCGAGCGTATTTCCTTGTATTAATTTTGTTTTTATTTTATTATTTTATTTTATGCGAGCGAACGACGGTTTCAAATCATCGAGGACAGGAATCCAAACATCGAAAATATTATGGCCGTCGCTATTTTCGTCATGTCATCGAAAGGGAAGGCATAGGTCGTCAAGGTCAGTCAGAGTTGTCATCGATGGAGCGCGAGTATCGAGAGAGGGGTCGCTAGCTCAAAGCCCTCACTCTGAGCTGTCTGATCTCAAGCGGTGCGTCAAGCAGCATCGGGAATCTTCGGGAAGTCTCGGTTGGCACGAATCAACTGTCGCCAACGCCCTGAAAATTTGAATTTGCGAGAAAATGGGGGTGAATTGCGAGAACTTTCCAGAAAAGTCTAGATTCCGCGAGTAGGCGAAGGGTGGAGGGGTTTGGACCCAAATTCTATAAAACCGCGTTTCCGTAATCGTTCGGGGACTTTTCGCATCGAACCTCAACGGAACCTGACGTTTTCTGACGAGCCGTCGCCAACCCTGTAGAAGAAAACGACGTGGCCGGAATTATCGAGTGGAATCATCCGTGGTCTTTTTCCGGATTTCCATCTTCTGAAACTGTAGCGGTGGGCCGTCGTCTCGCTTTCATTTTGTTCTTATTGTATTTTTGTTTTTGTAAAAAGAGCTCTTAAAACTTGTCGAAATACCGTATCAAAAGAGCGAGATTGTTTCGGGGTACGTTCGCGTTTGAAAGAATTATTTAATTATTTTAACGTTATTTCACGGTGTAAAATCTACCGTATTTTCCGTTGGGTTAATTAGAATTGCCGAGAGGAATTCGATTTTCATTTTTTTTTTTATTCATTCGACGAGAGTCCTTAGCCTAAGAAATCCAGAAAATATTCAATTCCAATCTTTTCGAAATAGAAGAAATTATTAGAGCAAGTCTCTTGTAATTTTTACTTGTATAATTTTCGATTGGAATTGGATCATAAAAAATTTATCATTTAATTTAAACGAATTTTTGACGGAGAAAATTAAATCTCATTTTATTTATAATTTTGTTAAAAGTGATTATTCTTATTTAAATGGTAATTTATAATTCTCGAGAAATACGATACCTATGTTATATTTTTCCGGAAACCAATAATTTATTGTTCAAAATTCTATTTTCATAATTTAATTGATTTAAATAAACTCAAAAGTGTAATTCCGGATATCTTGTTTATTATTGTGAATTTATTTCGAATTTTATCATAATCCCGCCCCTCTACCAAATTGGTTCCAAACTACAGCTACGACCGGGAAAACCTATTCTTTCGTTCTCGATAATTTCAAAATAAAATTTGTCTAAGTTCATCTTAGGCTGGCGTCCAGGAGATTCTCGAGTTCGGAATATTTTGTGCGACTCACGGGAAAAGTCGTTACAGTATATACACCCCATTATAACCAAATCGGAATAAGAGTGCCGTGTAAGCGTAGTGTATGACGTCTACACAGTGAAACGGTTATTAACGGAGTTTTGACATAATCAAGTGCAGGACGTCCGAAAAATTTCGATTAATGGATTTAATAAAAATATTCAACGGAGATTCTGAGTGAAGTTCTGTAATGATAAAGTGCGAGATTAGCGAGTAAATTGGATAAATTGTGAAAAAAATGATCTCAGAATAAACTTTTGAACAGACTGGTAAGCATTTTTTTTCGTGATCCTGTGTATTCAAATCTCGCAGTGAACATATTCATCTACAAAATATAAAAATGGAAAATAAAATCAACAGTTATGGGTTATATTCACAAGCTAAAAGTGCCGATTGTAGTTATATACAGTCTCCATAGGAGTTTATATGAAGCAAAATATTTAAAAATTTTAGAAAAAAGAAGTGATATAATCGCAAAAATCCCCTCACGGGGAAAAAAACGTGGACAAGTACATTGGTGGTCCCTTGTTTCCCTATGATATTAAAAAAAAATTCAAAACGCCGCTTAGAAGAATACAAAAAAAGTTACAAAATAAGTTAAGATCTGTTGAAATATACGTGGCCAAATACGGGAAGCTTTACTGCGTTTCAATAAATTTTCAAATACGGTTTGATGTTGATAGAAAAAATAATAAAGTTCGGAAATTCAACTATGTCACCAACCAAATTGCAAACGTAAAAAAATTAGATTGTAAAAAAATTCTGAACGAAGTACTTGGCGAGTTCGTGATCATGATCTATACACTACGCTAATTTCATGGAAAAATCCTCGCCAAGTACTTCGTTCAGAATTTTTTTACAATCTAATTTTTTTACGTTTGCAATTTGGTTGGTGACATAGTTGAATTTCAAACTCCAGACTCAACACCTCTTCAACCACTTATCGCTCTCGAGTCAGCACTACTCTAAACATTCCCCGATCCCGCCGTCCTTCGACGGGCGCCGCACGCGTGCCTCGGCCTCCTATCATCCGCGGAGTAATACACCGCTAATCCCAGAACAATGGGCACTACTTTCTTCCGTCCCGATGAGCGTCCTTACCATCGTCAGTTCATCTCCATCTCCCGACTCATTAACACTCTCACTCTCTATATATCAGTCTCCAATAAATAGCTAAACTTTAACCCTTTTGTCTCCACCTTTATTCAACACCTTTCGGCCTATCACAAACTGGTGATGTACACAAAACCAAAATCAACAAGCAAGTCCAAGATCTTTTGGAGAAAAACATCATTACACCATCACAGTCACCGTTCAACTCACCAGTCTGGATCGTCCCTAAAAAACCGGATCACGAAGGCAACAAAAGATAGCGAATGGTCATCGATTTTCGAAAACTCAACGAAAAAACAGTTTCCGATGCGTATCCGCTACCTAACATCGTCGATATCTTGGATCAGCTGGGTAACGCTCAATACTTTTCAGTGCTGGATCTTGCGTCCAGTTTTCATCAAATCGAAATGCACCCTCAAGACAGAGCTAAAGCAGCGTTTTCCACCCCGAACGGTCATTTTGAATTCAACCGGATGCCTTTTGGATTAAAAAACGCCCCAGCAACCTTCCAAAGACTGATGACAAGTATTGGAATATGAGCAAAAATAATCAATCAACGTAGAAATAAGTTTGATATGAAACACTATACGAATTGAGAAAGAGAACGCGTGAGGTCTTATAAATAAAAGTACCATAAACGTGTTTATAAAATATAAAATATACAAATGATAAAAGTAATAAGAAACCGAAGCATAGAGACGTTTTCGTTCTATGAGCTCGAGTTATACTTTTGGTCTTTTCGTAGATCAGTCTTTCGACAGCTCTCATCCAGTAAAGACTTTTAATAATAAAATAATATAATTGCTCTGCTTAAACCGAGTCTCTAACTTTATTTCACAACCTGCTTCCCGACATAACCCAATAGGTTATGGGCCCAGGTACAAATTGATAGGACACGTTTAAAAGTTTTACGTGAAATTAATGAATATTAAAATCTGTTAAAATAATCTCAAACAACCAGTGGTGAAAAGTTGATAGTGAAAATTGTAACTGTAGTGAAGGTCAAATAGTGACAATGGCCGATGATACAAATAAAAAAACAAGAAGAAACATTACACCGTTTAACGGAGAAAAGTACAGTATATGGAAAATGCGAATTCTTGCATTAATCGAAGAAGAAGATGCGTCAAAAGTGATTGAAAGTGATCCACCAGAAAAAATAACGAATGAATGGAAAATTAAAGAAAGACTCGCAAAAGGTGCAATAATTGAACACTTGAGTGATGCAACACTTGGATTTGCGAAGAAAGGTGATACCGCTCGTGAAATATTAAATAAATTGGATTCGCTATATGAAAGGCAGAGTTTGGCGACTCAACTCACTATTGAAAAAAAAATGATTACTCTTAAATTCAAAGAAGATATTCCTTTGACTAAACATTTTATTCTTTTTGACGAAATGATTGTCGAACTTGAAGCCGCCGGTGAAACACTGAAAGAAACAAGTAAAATTGATAGACTACTTCTGACCCTGCCGACGACCTACGATCCAGTTGTTACAGCGATTCAAACAATGGCTGATGATAAAATGACTCTAGCATTCGTGAAAACAAGATTACTTGACTACGAAATAAAATTGAAAAATGAAAGAAACGACACAAGTGGAAACGTCTTACAAACAGAAGTTCAACAAGAAAAATCACAAAAACAAAACAGAAATGGAAAGAAATTCAACAATCATCGACAAAATTTCAAACAAAGATCTTTCAATAAATTCACACGAGGATTCAACTCCCAGCAATCTCAGAAGAACACAAAATTCAAGAAAAATTACTCAAACCATTTCAACAACTTCAATAATAACAATAGAAAGTGTGAATTCTGCGGACGCCGAAACCACGAGAAAAAGGACTGCTACTATTACCAGAAAACGATGCAACACTCAGAGGACCGTCAACGAACAATCCAGACAGTGCAAATTCAAGACACTGAGGGCGGTTTCGCATTCATGAGTGGAGTTGGAATGCCATCGAAAAATTCAACTAACGCAACAAATAAATTGACATTCATTTTGGACTCAGGAGCAACTGATCATCTGATTAATCGAGATGATGTCTTTTCAGAAGTATGAGATTTGCTAGTACCTGTGAAGATAACCATTGCGAAGAAAGACGAAGTTATCATGGCAACAAAAAGAGGATCCATAGAAGTGACAACAGATCAAGGAGTATCAGGTGTCTTGGAGAACGTGCTCTACGCACCCGAAGTTCCATACAACTTATTATCAGTACGACGAATTCAGCAGACTGGTATGAAAATTATTTTTCATGAAAATGGCAAAACATCCATTCAAAGGGGTGAGAAAGTCATTGCAAATGGTAAGTTGCTTCATAATTTGATGTGTGTTGATTTATTCATACAAAACAAAATGTGTAATAATGCAAACGCAAATACAAACACATATAAACTTTGGCATGAGCGTTTAGGTCACATGAGCAAGTCAAAATTCCTAGAAATCAAAAGGAATAATTTGCTTTTTGATAGCAAAGAATTAGAAACTATAAATCCCACGAATGACATTTGTGAAGCTTGTGTATACGGAAAACAAGCACGTCTCAGTTTTTCGAAAGAAAAAGACAGATCACATGTCACGAGACCTTTATTTGTCATTCATTCAGACGTGTGTGGTCCAATCACACCTCAAACAATTGATGAGAAAAGATACTTCGTGACTTTCATAGACGAATTTACCCATTACACGGTTGTTTATTTATTGAGTCATAAATCCGATGTATTAAAGCGGTTTCAAGACTATGTTGCCAAAAGTGAAGCACATTTCAATTTAAAAGTAGCTCACTTATATTGTGATAATGGGAAAGAGTATCTCTCAAATGATTTTAAATCTTTCTGTACAGAGAAGGGAATTCAATATCATTTAACAGTACCCTACACACCTCAACAAAATTCCGTAGCAGAACGTATGAATAAGTCATTGACAGAAAAGGCGCGTGCTATGATACATGGGGCAGAATTGGGTAAAGAACTTTGGGGAGAAGCGATTCTAACCGCAGCGTATTTACTAAACATATCCCCGACTAAAGCCCTTCCAGTAAACAAGATCCCGTACGAACTGTGGCACAATAAAAAGCCCAGAGTCAATCATTTAAAGATTTTCGGTAGCACCGTTTATGTTCACGACAAAAATCGTAAAAGTAAATTTGACAAACGTTCATTTAAATGAACGTTTGTCTACAAGTATTCCTTTAAAGGAATACTTGTAGGCTATGAGGTAAATGGTTACAAAGTACTGAATCCAGAGACAAATAATTTTATTATTGCTCGCGATGTTATTTTTGATGAAATAAATTTCAAAACTTCGCGCCCTCTCGTAAAAACTAAAGGGATTGAAAAAGAAAATTCCAATATTGAAAAACAAGTCAGAGAAACCGATCATAACGAAAATTCTAGTGTCATCAAAAGACGAAAACTAGAAATGGGTCAAAATTCAGAAACAAACGAAAAGGGAGAAAATGAAATCAACAAATCTGATATCCAAGCAGATAAAGTTGATGAATCGTCAATTCAAGACGAAACAATCTCTCAAGAAAGTTCGAAAGAAAACGAACTACGACGAAGTGTACGTCTTAAAAACATGCCTACTATTTCTTACAATGAAGAGCATTGTTCTTACATAAGTGCACAGTCGATCGTTTCTGATATTCCCAAAACATATGACGAAATAAAAGATCGGGATGATAGGCTTGAGTGGGAGAAAGCAATGAAAGACGAAATTGCTTCCCTTGTAGAAAATAATACTTGGGATATTGTGACTTGTCCAACTGACAAAAACGTTGTAGGCTGTAAATGGGTGTTTGCAATTAAAAATGATATTTATGGAAACCCAAATAAATATAAAGCCAGACTTGTAGCCAAAGGTTTCAGTCAACAATATTTATCAGACTACAATGAGACGTTCGCACCTGTAGCTCGAATTACAACGTTTCGAATTCTCTTAGCTTTTGCTAATCAAAACAATTTATTGATTCACCAGATGGATGTGAAAACAGCTTTTCTAAATGGTCTATTAAAAGAGGAAATTTACATGCAAGTACCAGAAGGAATTAAAGCCGATAAAAATCGTGTATGTAAACTGAATAAAGCTATATACGGATTGAAACAATCAGCTCGATGCTGGTTTCAACATTTTGATAAAGTTCTCAAAGAACAAGGTTTCAAAAATTCCTCAGTAGACTACTGTTTATACGTTCTTGAAAGAGGTCACATAAACAGAAACATCTATGTCATTTTGTATGTTGATGATATTTTAATCATTACTTCTGAAGAAAATACAATGACGAATTTCAAACGATATTTGATGAAACAATTCTCAATGGTAGATATGAAAGAAGCAAAGTTTTTCTTGGGAATAAATATTGAAAGAAAGAACAATATTATTACTTTAGATCAAAATGCATACCTTGAGAAAGTTCTTGAAAAATTCAATATGAATGATTGCAATGCAGTTTCTACTCCTTTACCAGTCAAATTAGACTATATTGCATTAAATTCAGAGGTGACTTGTGAAGCACCATGTAAAAATCTAATAGGATGCTTAATGTATGCAATGTTGTGTACTCGACCTGATTTGAGCATAGCTTTCAACTTACTGTCCAGATTCCAAAATAAAAATAATAAGGAATTATGGCAATGTTTAAAAAGAGTTTTAAGATATGTTAAAGGATCGTTAAAACTAAAATTGATTTATAAAAGAAATGATTATAAAGACATGATTGTTGGCTTTGTTGATTCCGATTGGGCAGGTGATGAGCTCAATCGTAAAAGTACTTCTGGATTTTTATTCAAATTATTTGATCAAAATACGATATCTTGGAATACCAGAAGACAAAATTCAGTTGCTACATCTTCTACAGAAGCCGAATACATGGCTCTTCATGAAGGCGTAAAAGAAGCTTGCTGGTTGAAATCTCTATTAAGCAGCATTAATTTGAATATGTCTAATCCCATCGTAATTTACGAAGACAATAATGGGTGTATTGCAATAGCCAACAATCCCACAGATCATAAGCGATCAATGCATATCGATGTAAAATATCACTTTTCAAGAGAAAAGGTCGAACAAAAGGTAATAACTTTGAAATATATTCGAACAGGTCAACAATTAGCGGATGCGTTCACGAAGCCACTACCAGCAGTGCAGTTTTTGAAAATCCGGAAACAAATGGGCCTGGGAGAAATATAATTTTAAGCATTCATAATGTACAATAATATTAAGAATTACTGGTCTGATTGGGTTTTTCTTAATAAGGGGTTTTTCCCAATCCATGCAACAAATGTTGGACCGTATCTTTATATTCCCCTGAGTAAAATTATAAGCTGAGCAAAATTAAAAGCAAAAGAGCAAAATTTGACATTTATAATAATGGATTATTTTTGAGTGGGAGTATTGGAATATGAGCAAAAATAATCAATCAACGTAGAAATAAGTTTGATATGAAACACTATACGAATTGAGAAAGAGAACGCGTGAGGTCTTATAAATAAAAGTACCATAAACGTGTTTATAAAATATAAAATATACAAATGATAGAAGTAATAAGAAACCGAAGCATAGAGACGTTTTCGTTCTATGAGCTCGAGTTATACTTTTGGTCTTTTCGTAGATCAGTCCTTCGACAGCTCTCATCCAGTAAAGACTTTTAATAATAAAATAATATAATTGCTCTGCTTAAACCGAGTCTCTAACTTTATTTCACAACCTGCTTCCCGACATAACCCAATAACAAGACATTATG
>JBBLXU010003374.1:0-14471 GCA_037893425.1 Campoplex nolae
AGAGTATTAAATTATCTACAAATCGAGCGTAATTACAATATAGAAGCATTGGATGAAGCCGAGGTTTGGGTAGATGAACATAAAATCGAAAAACTTCTGTGTTATTTAAATGGAAAATTTTGACACTCGTGGGGGTCGACTTAGGATTGAGATAAAGTGTTGAAATTTGGTGAGTATTTTTTTCAATGCTGAGAAAGCGTTTAAGCTTCTGGGAGAGTAAAAAAAAAATATGACCTTTTTAAGGACCACCCTAGTGTGCATATACTCCGACTGCGGTCGAATTCTATATTCATCTATGTATGTGTGTAAGGATTGTAATCGAATATATATCTGTCGTCAACATATTATGACTTATCTGTAATAATATCGATATCAAGAAAAACAAATACTCGCTAGTGTATGCGAAGAATTATTATTGGAAACGTTCGAAGAAGGTTTACCTGTCGCTCTCAAACATTTAGAAATAAAATCTCTCGCGTGATTTCATATTATCATTTCTATATTTGTCACATCGAATTGATTATGTGAATATCATTGTTTACCTCTAATAAATTTGTTACAATGGTATCACTTTTTTCATTGATACACAGAAAAAAAAGGATTGGTAAATTCAACTCACCATATGCGATCACCAAAAATTCGTTAAAATTGACTAAAATTAGTTTGAATTTAAGACACGGTGTTTGATTCAATGGAACTGGTTTAGTTATTTTAACTGCATCGTTTTTTTAACAGGAATTACCTAATATTTGTTTAATATTACTAAATTTCGATTCAAATAATTAAATATTTGTTTGGCAATATACTATACAAGTGGCAATCGATTGACCGACGTATTTTGTTAAATTGAAATGTATATTGTGTTGCGCTGAATAAAGAGTTTAGCGAAATCAATTGACCAAGTTCGACAACAGGTTAAATATATTTTAGCCTTCATGTTTTTCAGATGAAACTATATATATAACCAACATAATACTGATGTATAAATACCACAATGGTTTAAATTTACTACAATATTTTGTTGATATCCAAACAACATTTAGCCATCTTTAATTACTCAAGATTTGGTTGTTCTAACTGAATTTCGGGTGTGAAAGCTTCTTTGTTCAGCCACAGTGTGGCGCAAAGCGTTGAGATTTCTCATATGCAAAATGCGCTCCAGACGGTTATATAAGCAAGAGAAGCCAATGCGACTTAGTAATACTGACTTCTGTCTCAGAAGTCAATAATAAATATTTTTACATACCATCGATGGCCGAATCATGACAAATAATTGATATTGTCTATTAAATTTTTGATTGCGGCATTTTCGATCTTCTAAGGTTCAATTGGTTATTTATGAATCAAAGTGAAAATTTGATGATGACTAAGATTTCTCTGCAAGAATAGTTCTTCCAACTAAATTATACGAATACACGAAAAAATTTTAATAAATTTAATTTTTTTATCATGATGTATAATTGTGTTGATTTGAACTCTCTTGTGGTTGGTCAAACTTAATACGTTATTATTTTAAGTCGATATATAGTTGGGTCAACTGTATCTGGATGCAAAAATATTTTTTTTGACAATTCAAATTAACTCAATACGTGAGTTGAATTAATGCCATATTTGTTTCGCCACCCGTTATCGTAATATTGGGTTGGTTTAATTCAATTTCTGTTGAATTTACGAATCCTTTTTTTCTGTGTAACAACTTGGTTTTTTTTTAAATTTCCTATCGGAAATAGAGTGTAGAACACAATTTTACCTTTGTCTTACACAAAAAGTAGTGTGTATTTCCAGGAATTGATATATTTTGTTCAAAATATTGTTAACATGTGCATTTCATAACATTGAATTGATTTACCAGTGTAAGTCGTTGGAGTAGATCCGAAAACGAACTTCAAAGTTACCGCTGAAATGAGATACGTCTACTGTAACGGTACGCTTTCCGCGGCACCCAACTACGCGTGAATTCGAGCAACTAAATTTATTTAGGAGAAGGTATGAAAAGAAACGAGAAATGCGAAGATTCGAATTTGACAAAATAATAATTGAATTTATTCAATTAAGCATGAAAATGATGTGTCCCAATGTACGGAAGCGGTTCGAGTCACGGAGGTTATTTTTATTTCGCGTCTTACGTTAATCTCAATTAATTCGCCTGCAAAAGATAATTTTTTTTATTATCAACGACATCGGCTTTTTAGTAAAATAATAATGCTCAGAGCCGGTTTTGAAATAATGAAAATGATAGACTTTTTCGTTTTTAGAGTGTTCTCACTGTCCTAATTAATCAAACAAAAATATTTTGTGGACTCGATATAATCTTAAACTAATTTTATTAATGATTCTATATGATTCAACAACAATTGAATCAATTTGGATCCTTTTATCAATTGAATTATAATTTTGTTTTCCTGATTTGAATTTCCAGAAGTTAAAAAATGATCAAACTTGAATTTAATTTGCAGTAATAAAATTGTTCAATAAATCTCCCACAAACAACAATCAATTGATGAGGAAAGCAAAAGAATTTGCACCAGAAATCTTGGAACCGAACGGAGCCGCCTGGGTCCGGCCCTCTCAGTGTGAGGGGAAAGGAAAATTACACACGTCGAATCTTGAAACTGCACGAACTCGCACAGTTCCGGCCCTTCCAGTGTGGAATCAGAGGAAGAAGAGGTTTAGTTCGTTGTCTGAGTTAGAATGTTTCTACTTTTCTGGTGTATGTTCCCTCCTGGAGTTCGAGTCAGGAGTGAGCTTCTACTAAGCGAGGATAAATTAAGAGTGAACCAGTGCTGCCAAGACCGCGCGAACCCTGAGCGAGCACTGGCTGCCGTGTCTTCGATGCACGGTCTTTTATATGCTCCGAGCTAAGAAATAATAATAATAACTGAGTCTAAAAATAACTAGATTTGGTATTGGCTCCGCGAGATAATCTTGAACCAAAGCTCTCGTTCTAAATTTCGCGATTGGCTGTGGACACCGCGAGTTCATGGCGCACACGCGCAGAATTGCTTTTATAATTTTTTAAAAATTAAATAATGTTTTGAATTATTCTTGACATCAAAAATCGATTTTTAATTCTTATTATTTATTTGATAATTAATCACGTGTATAAATTTTCTATTTGACCATTGATCATGACCGGACATGACCATCTTGTTCGAATCCGTTCGAATAAGATGGTCATATCCGTATAAGTGGATAAGGTGAGTGGGGTGAAGATAGAATACAAGAAAATTTTCGGCTTCAAGGCGTCATATTGAACTCCACCATCTTAACTTTCATAATCATCACATCTAGATTTGGAAAATTAGGTTCCATGGACACAAAATCCTGGTTCCTCCCCCCTCCTCTCAAAGGATCCGCATTCTTTAATTAAATGAGAGAACATATCTGCGTTGGATTGCATTTTTTTAAAACTCTGCGCACGGATTCTGAAAGCTGACAATAAAGAAAACCCGTCGGAAACGATTATTCCTGAATTTTTCCCGGGCGAACTTGATAAGAAGAATAGCCGTTAAAAAAGAAGAAGGAAAAATGTCCGTTCAGGCGTTAATGAATGACGGTGAGAAAATCGGAATCCAAAAAGGCAATCTTCTGGGTGGATTTTTGAAGTGAAACTTCTATAGCGACGGTTTTTATTTTCAGCATGTCACGAAAAAGCGTCATCAAATCTTACATTTAGTCAAAAATTCTATAAAAAAAAAAAAAAAACAGCTCCCACGGGGGTTCGATCCCAGGACCTCATCATGCTCTCCAGGCTCGCACGCTACCGCCTGGACCACCGAATCGATTATGACAATGTAGCGAACTTTTGAATTCATAAAGATCGTTTTCAGTCTATGCAACTTCCGTTATATTAACAGCTACACGAAAAAACATTCACTCCATTTTTATAGGTCACACGATTATTATTCCTAATTTCACTACTACTCCGTTATTAATGAAATTACTGCAATAATGAGTATTCGATCCTTACGTATGCTTTTTGGGTTCTATTTTCGTTACTCGTGTTGATTATCATAAAGTAATATAATGGAAAAAGATATTTTAAATTAACCAAACCAATATTGAAATTTATCGAAAAATAAGCAAATGACTTGAAAAATGAAAGCTTTATAATCGCGAACTGAATCCGAAACCCATAGCTATGTGGCTCACGCCTTATTACTTTAGTCACAAATTAACATGGGCATAAAACGTTCTTTTAGGGATGTCAGATTCTTCCTATCTGCGTCATCGTTCTTCCACTTGCAAAGTGAAAAATGGCAAATTAGGAGTTGCAACAAGGCCTTTTTTTTGTAGATCATTCCACTTCCTAGGAAATCGTGTTATTAAATAATTCAAAATTTGAATGATTTACTCGTGAACAATTTCACAAATTCATTGTTTTAATGGCATTTTGTTTTATTTTTATAGGTCACATAATTATTATGCCTAATTTCACTACTACTCCGTTATCAATGCAATTATAAAAATAATGAATATTCGATCGTTATATATTTTTTTTGGGTTCTATTGTCGTTACTCGTCATAATTATTATATAGTAGTATAATGGAAAATGATATTTCAAATTATTCAAATCATTTTTGAAATTCATCGACAAATAATAAATAAATGACTTAAAGAATAAAAGCTGTATAATCGCGAACTAATCCCGAAGCCTCATAGCTATGAGGCTCACACACTATTACTTTAGTTACAAATTTTCATGGGCATGGAATGTTATGTTGGGGATGTCAGATTCTTTCTGTCTACGTCATCATCCTTATGATTACAAAGTCATAGGTTGGCAAACCTCATTAGTAGAACAATGAAAACCCAACAAAAAATCAATAAATACTATATTATTGGTAACAGTTTATATTTCCCCGAACCGCATCGTTTAGGAGATTAAACGGTCCCTTTATCGTATGCTGCTAATATACACCTGACAGTGCTGCGGTCTTTGGTGAGGATTTAGAAAACTATTGTACAAGTCTCGAGGGGGATTTCAATTTTAATTTTCGTACACCACCGACACAATCATTAGCCAATTTTCTAAAAATGAAACTGAAATTGGAACTTTTTGGAGCAGTTATTATATAATTGAAGAATGAACAGGAAACAACACGATATGAATAATAAGTTTATTGATCTGACGGTTCAGGTTACGACTAACGAGATTCACTTATCTCAGAATATTCTACAAAGAAAACAAAAGAATGCGATGACATCATACGCTAGGGCTCTTCCTCTGCCGTCTTAGTTAATACGAAAAACAAAATAACTTCAATAGAACTTAACGGCAACCCCGAAGAAGCCATGACAAGATCAAGAACTACGATTGATGCCGTCTTTTCAAGATACCTGTACGGATCGAGGTAGTTGGGAAAACTTCGGCAGAGTCGAAAATGTTGTCCATTTTTGCATTTCAAAAAGTAGCATTTGAATGATAAAACCGATTGAAAAAAATCGTTTCCATTCAAAACGAAAGTAATCAAATTGTGTATAGCCATATAAATAATCTAGATGACAGTTAATATCGAACAAGAACTTTGGCTGACTCGTTTAGTAACACATCCATGAATCTGTGAGAATGTAAACAAAACCTCGAAATTTTTTCTACTCGATAAATCAGTCACGAGTTTCTTCGGGTAATTTTATTAAAACAGAGTAACTAGACCACTAAAACGTTCAATAAAACCTTTAGAAACACGTAACGAGTTGGAAACATTTAAAAATGAAGCAGCTGTTGACCGAAGAAAGACGCTTGTCTAATTGACATTTCATACCGACGGGCATCCCAGATTTATACTGACTTCTGAGAGATAGAGAGGCCCGAGCCCGAATCACGCCATGAAATACTGCTGAGTGTACTTCTACTCGTGATTTCTCAATAATGGCACGAGTATCCATATCAATTTTTCGTGAACTGTTTTTCACATATCGTAGATTAAAGGATTTTTTTTTTCGTGGGTCATAGGTGAAATTTTTGAGTATTCTCAAACTAAAAGTTCTAATCTGTATTGTCGTCTGCACTTCCCTATGCTTGCAATGTATTTTCGATAAACGAATATCTTAAAAACTATACGGTGAAGATATTTTAAATATCTCCAAAACATAAGAAAAATCATTTTTTTTTCGTTTATACAAAGAAGTATGTGGTCAACGGTGCAAATAAACTCTTCTCAACTACCCTAAAGTCGAGAGTTTTCAAATTCTTAAAATGTTCTTCTCATCGAACCGAAAATCGTCTTTGCAATTGAATTTTAATTATAACATCCTATTCTTACACTTGTTATAGCTAATCCGTTCATACATCGCACAGAAGTTTCACTTCTACCGCATGACTTTTCACGCACTAGTTTTTTACAAATCTAACTCCTCCGTTGTACGAAAATGCTAAAGTTAGGTACAAAAGTGCCATTGAACAGTAATTGTTGAAAAAAAAAAACAAAAAGATGCAACCGAGGCTATCTTTGTAAAGCGTGCAATTATGGAAATTATTTCTAGAAAAATCTACAAAAGTTATATTTTGAACCTTTTATAATTGTATTTATTAGTTTTATTTTGGCAGGTCATATATTACTACAGTTCATACAACTACAGTTATATTATTTCCAAAAAAGTATCGATTCTGATTACGAATACATGTGTCCTAAATTACCAAAACTATAACTACGAAATGATGTTAATTCCAATATTATTGTAGGACTAGCGATGCATACCCATTTTTCGGTAGGGCACTGTTTTTGATTTAGGCGAAGAATGCACTAACTTAACATTCGTTATCTTTGTCCTATGGTTATCAATGAAAAAAGTGATACCCTGGAATCAACAACTTTCAAGCATAGAACTGGGAAAACGTACTACTCAAATTGTAGGACTATGTGGCCATTCCATTATACAAATATTGACCAATAAGTTGCATACGAAAAATCAGTTGGTTATTAATAATTTTTATGACCTCGTTATTTGGACATATTCGGAGTGTAGAACGCTCCAGTCAAACCATCCATTTTGTTGGACAATTGTTTTTCCGAGTTTATTATCCAATTATCTCAACATTCAAATAAAAAACATACTGTCAGTCAGACAATGTCAACACCTCACCGAATCGACATGTTTTACACCTGCGCACTTTAATAGCTACCTCTATGGAGAATTTTCTCGGAGGAAAACTTGAGCGTCTCGTCGAACCGAACCTACTCACCTATTCAGCCTGTTATTAATTACGGAAAAAAACAGGTGGTGGCTGGTGGACTATTAACCCATTAACGCCCAAGCATCCCGATTTTTAAGCAAACTTTCAACGAGATTATTTTTTATGTTATCGGCGTTGAAAAAATATTGTTTTCTGATATATCGACGTAGAATTTTATGCTCTTTCAGAATACTGGCTCGAAATCTCGATTAGACATAAAGAAAAAAAAATATGGCCGATTCAAACGTGAATATCGTGAACATTTTTGAAAAAAAAACTTTTTTTGTATTTTTTTTGTAATGTTACCGCAAAGAATTCATACTGTAATCATGATAAGGGATGATCGTGATAGTTGAAGTTTAACAGGGAATTTTCATGTAATCATTGAATCACTACTTTTTACAATATGGCGGCAAGAACGTAAATATTCTACAAAAATGTAAGCAAATTTTTTTCCTTGGAAACTATTGAACTTAGCTCAAATTATGTAAGTACAAAAATATCTTAGAATTGATCAAAGAATATCCTCAAATTTTTTTAAAAATTTTTAAGATGATTTTCGGTTTTCCATAATATCAAAAAAATTAAAATTGCCAAATTTTTTAATTTTGACTTTATTTCTTCGAACTTATGACGATACATTGCAGACGAAACCATTTCACAAGACAAAAATGGATCTGATGACCAATAGTCTCTCTGAGACTTCCTTTTATTGAACGAAGTCAGAATGATTATTCCTATAAAAGTATTCAAGTCTAACAATTCTAAATGATACTTATTCTCTTTACATGCGTCAATGATGTATTGTTTCATTTCGTTCAAAAAAAAAGTTTCAAATAGGTTTATAGGCTTGCTCTCCCGTATATTTTTTTTCACAGATCCCGTCAACAAAACTTTATTTTCAACGATATCTTCGTGTATTTTTTCACCATCTTTCCAAATGAATACGTGATCATTCTCAAGTTTATCTTGCTTTCAGAGTAAGTTTGAAGAGCTTGACTGTAATTAATGTTCGAAACCTTCATGTCCTTTTCAGAATCTGAATCTGAATCAGAATCACAATCATAATCAAAATCCGAGTCATCGGAACCTGACTTATCTGGATTTGGAATTATAACATTTTCATCAAAATCATTTTCTGATGAATCTGTTTCATACTCTTTATAAGATGAAACAGAAGGTCTTGGTCGTTTTTGCTACATGACCGTGGAAATTGATAATATTAATTGTCAAAAAGTTTGTAGCTGCAATGTTCCTCGGAAAACTCTGCCCCGATATAATAATCCCAAATGAGGAGTCTAACTTTGTATCACTGTATCTGAATGAAGACTATAAGTACCAATCTGTTCACCAGAAACGAAGACTACCCGACCGACTTGTTGCTAATTATTAGTCAAACATCATTTAGGGAATTCAAATCCAGCTTCGATAGTGCTGTAACTCTATATTACCTTCGAGAAGATGAAATTCAGAAATAGAGCACTTCGAAGGAGACAAATTTCTAAAAAATAGAAATGTGCATGTACGCTAATTTTGTACAATGAAATTACGATAATTTTGTACAATGAATGTACGATGAAATTCAGAAACAGAGCACTCCGAAGGGGATAAATTTCTAAAAAATAGCAATGTGCATGTAAGCTAATTTTTTTCTCGTAAACTATTGAATTAAGAAAAAATTATCTAAGAACAAAAATATCTTAGAATGGGTTAAAGAATACCCTCGATTTTTTTAAGAAAAAAAAAATTCGGCAATTTTAATTTTGTATGAGAATAAACGATGAGTTTGATTTGCCGGGTGTTAAAGGATCGCGACGCAGGTGGAAAAGAAAAACAGGACAAAGTCTTGTGTGTGCGCGGAAAACCGCTTGTCTTTATTTTAAATGAGTCACTGTTGAGTAAAATCACTTGAGCTCGATGTATAAAATCACTGAGTTTTGATGAGTTCGTAAATTAATGATAAGTCTCAAGGAGACGATTGAAACCCGAATGATAAGTCTCGAAGAGACGATTGAAACCCGAATGATAAGTCTCGAAGAGACGATTGAAACCCGAGAATCGAATTATATTAATTACGACCTCGAGAGTCAATGAGAAAGGCCGTGAGAAATGTACGAAAGCACGTGGCTTGGCGTGACCACGAGTTGAGCTGAGTTTAAAATGTTGATGCACTCTTTTATTAATGATTGCGCACCGTTGCGACAACCTGAGATCGATGAGTTCTCTCAAAATGACTGAAAGATTACATGAGATTGATAATGAGTGTTCCGAGAATGAGATTTACAATGAAAGAAATTGAGATATATCTGTGGCGATACTGCGCGTGGCACGGACCGGTTAAGACTGAATTAAGATGGCCGCTCTCGGGGCGTTGGCCGGCACGAAGCCTTCGTTCTCGTTTCCGAGCGCGTCGCCTTCGTGTAGCCGAGAGAGCGTGTGGCGACCGTCGGTAAACAGATTTCCGACGCTACCAACGAGTCGCACTCGAGACTAGAGGAAATAGCGAGTTTCCTCTCTACTGATTGCCTACCCCACAGGCTAGGCGTAGCGGATCTTGGCTCTCTCTCTTCCGTTGCCGGTCTCGTCGAGTACACACCTGTCTTAGAGACATTACTCCAAAATCTATATCGACCTAACTTTACTTCTAATAAAACAATCATTAAAACGTTCGCTATGCGGAGTCGATAATTATTGTGGTTCTCCTAAATCCCCACAATATTTCTGGTGACCTCCGACGCGATTTTGATTAACGCGTCTTTAAAAAGTGCTGCACGTGTCGAACACGCCGTGTGGTATTTTCGTCGAACGAAACTGAACGCGCCCATTCGCCACCAGCGCGATTTGTTCGCGCGTGAATCCGTGCTACGATTTCGGACATTAATCGTGATTTCGTGTTTCGTACGCGTTACGATTTCGAACAGTATTAGAGATAACCGCGTGTGTACTTTCGCTATTGCGCAGGGGGTTAATCGAACCGTCAGACGAATCTGATGATAATATAAAAGAATAGTGCGAGTTGTATAGCACATCACCCCATAGACGAGACCACATCTATTTTCTTTAGATACGAGAGGAGCAGAACTAATTCGACTTATAATGGCTGATGACCCGAGTACCTCCAACGGCGAAGGGCAGCCTGCCCCAAACGACGGCGCATCCATCAACGCAACGCGAGCCGTGAAATTACCGCCTTTTTGGAGAGACAATCCTGTTTTGTGGTTCGCACAAGCCGAAGCAGCTTTCGCCATTTCACAAATCACAAGCGACGCAACTCAATTCAGGTATATTATGTTAAATTTGGACAATACAGTCCTTCCTTTTGTCTCAGACCTCATATCTGCTCCTCCGGTAAACGGAAAGTACGCTGCCATCAAAGCCAGAATAATAGAATCCTTTGAGGAATCGAGCGAAACCAAACTGAGGAAAGTCCTGCACGGTGAACAATTTATCGATGAGAAACCTTCTCATTTCCTGCAGAGGCTACGCAATCTCGCCGCTGGACAATGCAGCGACTCAGTTTTGCGAACCATTTTCCTAGAGCACTTGCCCGAACATGTTAAGGGTATATTAGCTGTCAGCGAAGTAATCGATATATCAAAACTTGCTTTACAAGCAGACAAAATTGTGGAAATGTCAAAGCCTACTGTTTCAGCAGTTACTTCACACCCTCACAGCTCGTCAACCCAGCACAGCGACGACGCATTGCTTGCAGAGTTAAAACAGCTTGTTCAAAGCCTATCACAGCAAGTTGCAGCGTTGAAGCTCAACAAACCTGGGGATAAACGCTCTCGCAGCAGAGGGAGATCATCCTCACGCAGACGAGGCAGATCTTTTTCACGTGGCAGGTCTACACAAAGAGACGCCACCAACACCGGTGAATGTTTTTATCACCGCAGATTTGGCAACGACGCTAAGAAGTGTGAAAGCCCTTGCTCCAGAAACAGAAACAATCCGGAAAACTAAACGAGCCGTTTCGTTGGTTGGCGACAGCAGACGGTCAACTTAAACACCGCCTTACAATTATGGACCGTAAGTCCAAAATAAAATATTTGATCGACACCGGCGCAGACATCTCAGTGCTCCCAAAGTCCTTCGCTCGAGGTAATATTTCTGAAAAGACTGATTTTAAATTATTTGCTGCGAACGGTTCCCGCATCGACACTTTCGGAGAGATTTTGATCCACGTCGACCTGGGACTCCGCCGTTCTTTCCCCTGGATTTTTATTCTCGCTGAAGTTTCGCACCCTATTCTTGGAGCTGATTTTATTTATAATTACAGCCTCCTCGTAGACATCCGAAACCGAAGACTTATCGACAACGTCACTTCTCTCACCGCGAAGACTAAAGTCAGCAAGACAACACAGCCCGCAGTTTCTACAATCGATCCGAAAAGCGGTTACAAGCAACTTTTAAACGAGTTTGTCGACGTTACCGTCCCTACGAATCAAAAGAAAACGGCGCCGCACGGTATTGAGCATCATATCGTTACATCGGGACCTCCGGTAGCAGAGCGCGCGAGGAGACTTATCGGCGATCGATTGAAAGCCGCTCGTAAAGAGTTCGAATTCATGCTGGAAGAAGGAATTTGCTATCCCTCGAGCAGTCCGTGGGCCAGCCCGCTCCATCTCGTTCCAAAAAAGAACGGTAACTGGAGACCGTGTGGAGATTATCGGCGCCTGAACAAAGCTACTGTTCCCGATAAATATCCCATTCCTCATCTCCATGATTTCACGCACGCCCTCGAGGGCTGCACCGTATTTTCAACCCTCGATTTGATTCGAGCCTACCACCAAATTCCCGTAGCGCCAGAGGATCGCCCGAAAACAGCAGTTATCACTCCATTCGGGCTTTTTGAATTCAACGCGATGACTTTTGGCTTACGCAACGCCGCGCAAACCTTTCAACGTCTGATGGACACCGTTCTTCGAGGATTAGACTTCTGCCACTGCTACATCGACGACGTCATCGTGGCTTCAACAGACGCAGGCGAGCACGAGAGACACTTGCGCCGAGTTCTCGAACGGTTCCGCGAATTCGGTTTGTCGATAAACGTTTCGAAATGCGTTTTCGGTGTGAGTGAAGTAAAGTATTTGGGGTACAACATTTCTAAACAGGGATTAAAACCATTAGAGGAACGCGTCATCGCGATAAAAAACTATGCAAAACCCAAAAACATTGATGAATTGCGTCGATTTCTCGGAGTGATCAATTTTTACAGACGATTTCTACGTAACGCTGCCGCCACACAAGCACCTTTGTACGCGTTTTTAAAAGGCTCAAAAAGAAAAAAAGACAAACGTCCGATTAATTGGACACCTGAAACCGAATCGGCGTTCAATAAGTGCAAAGAACAATTGGCTGAGGCATCATTACTCAGTTTTCCGCGCGCAGACGCTCCGTTACGTTTACACACTGACGCCTCCGATATCGCGATCGGAGCTGTTCTCGAACAATTTCATGACGATCGTTGGGAACCTCTGGGTTTCTTTTCACAAAAATCAACCCCAGCCCAAACGAGATATTCTACGTATGATCGAGAATTACAAGCTGTGTTTTCTAGTCTAAAATTTTTCTTATTTCTAGTCGAAGGCCGTTCATTGAAAATTTGAACGGATCACAAGCCACTCATTTTCGCCTTCTCCCAAAAGTCCAGCCAGGCATCTCCGAGGCAACAACGGCAGTTGGATTTTATATCGCAATACACCACGGACATCCAATACGTTTCCGGTGATTCCAACACAGTCGCCGACGCTTTTTCCCGTCTCGACGCAATCGACATGCCAGTCATCGTCACTACCGAAGAACTCGCCGACCAACAACAATCCGACGAAGAATTGAAGTCTCTGATTGAAAACGGATCGTCTTCGTCACTCACGTTGCGTAAGTTAAGACTGGGCAATACAGAAACGACCGTTTTCTGCGATGTTTCAGGCACTGAAGTACGACCGTATGTTCCTGCCTCACTTCGAAAGCGAATTTTTGATTCTACTCACAATCTGTCGCACCCCAGCGGACGTATAACAAAAAAATTGATTTCTAAACGTTTCGTCTGGCCACTAATGAATCGCGACATATTAGAATGGTCACGCACGTGTTTATCATGTCAGCGGAGTAAAATTAGCCGGCACGTCAAAAATTTACCGCAACACATTTCAATTCCAGACTCTCGTTTTCATCAAATTCATTTGGATATTGTCGGACCCCTACCTCCGTCAAAAGGGTATAAATATTTGTTAACGATGATCGATCGTTTTTCACGCTGGCCAGAGGCAATTCCGATTGTCGACGTCACCGCAGACACCGTCGTCAAGGCATTTTTCGCGGGTTGGATCGCGAGATTTGGAGCTCCCTCCGTTGTTACCACGGACAGAGGCGCTCAGTTCGAATCCCAGCTGTTTCGAGCTCTCACTAACCTCGTTGGAAGCACACGAACGAGAACGACCGCCTATCATCCGGCGTCAAACGGCCTAATCGAAAGGTGGCACCGCTCATTAAAAACAGCGCTCAGTTGTCACGCTACAAAGGATTGGGTCGACGTTTTGCCAGTGGTGTTGTTGGGACTACGTACCAGTTACAAGGAAGACCTGAAAGCCACCGCCGCGGAGATGGTCTACGGAACCAATCTACGATTGCCTGGAGAATTTTTCATCGACGAAGAAAGTCCTACCGACCCTCAAATTTTCATCGAACATTTTAGAGAAGCCATGAGAAACATTCGTTCTGCGCCTTCGGCACATCACAATAAAGCCAAAGTATTTTTCCACAAAACGCTCTATACGTGTACGCACGTATTTGTTAGAGTCGACAGCGTAAAAAAACCCCTGGAGCAGCCTTACGAGGGTCCCTACGAGATCCTCGAACGAGTAACAGATTTTGTGTTCAAGGTTAACGTCAAAGGAGTACCGACTACGATCAGCACGGAGAGATTGAAACCAGCTTTTCTCGAGGTCTCGAATCCTGGAGACGTTTCACCTCCTGTGCCTGTTCAGCCTGTTCAACCTGCCCCGCCTGCGGCACAGCAGCCCGTTCAACAGCCTATGGACCCTGCTTTGAGGCCAACACAGCAGCCGTCAGTCAGTCCACATCCAGTCGTTCCTCCTAGTCCTTGGGGCCAACTCAAAACGTATCCCGCAAAAAAGAAGGTTAACATCGTTCTTCAACACGAAATTTGAAGCACTTGGGGGGGAGTGCTGTGGCGACCGTCGGTAAACAGATTTCCGACGCTACCAACGAGTCGCACTCGAGACTAGAGGAAATAGCGAGTTTCCTCTCTACTGATTGCCTACTCCACAG
>JBBLXU010003386.1:0-84185 GCA_037893425.1 Campoplex nolae
AAAAAAAATGATGAACTTTAAAAAGTGTGGAATAAAAAAATGTTTGAAAAAACATAAAAAATCCCGACTGAAAAACTCCTCCACTCAAAGTAAACAGTATTAAACTTTAAAAAGTCTTAAATAAAAAAATAGATGTCGGGAGATGTCTAACCGAATCATTGAATTAGAAGTAAAGACATCTCCCGATGAAAACCCCGACATCTATTTTTTTATTTCAGACTTTTTAAAGTTTAATACTGTTTACTTTAAGTGAAGGAGTTTTTCAGTCGGGAGTTTTTATGTTTTTTAGAGAAAAATTGCCATTATCTCAGTAACTATCAACTTTAAACAGATTTGTAACAATTTTGTTTTGTAGGAAGTTGAATTTCCCATAAAATTAATACTGTTACGGTTTCCCCCTTCTGAACATACATGTATCTGTAATGACTCAAAATGAACATCTGCGGTCCCTTGGAAATGATCGTCTTTTGGAAGTAAACAACATCGAAGATTCATTCTACTTACGAACCTCGAACGAGTCACATGTCATAATTGTAAAACAATAAACCGCCCCAGTCGTTATCAAAACGAAAATCGATTTATTTATTTATTTCGCCCCAACGTTACATTGGTGTCAGAAGTAAAAAAAAACCGATCAAAATTAAAGTGATCAAAAAGTGATATTCAGTGACAAAAATAAATGACGAAAAATGTTACGGAAAATACGAAACCACAAAGATTCTTCAAAAAAGGATCAGAATTATCAACAGGATCCTTCCACCTCCGGTCTTCGTCCTCATTCAACTCCAACAAGCGATAATGGAATAAATCAGCTTCGTCAAGAACTATCAACAGAATTTATTGAAATGAGGATGAATCTCCGGAACGAAATTACAAACAACATCCGAGAGGCTCTTCGTGAAGATTTAGACAATCACCGTCGTGCTAGCAGAGAAGAACTCCATGCTTTGCTGAGATCCACACTGTATCCAGAAATTACACCTGACTCTCCAATACCAGATAACAATCTTGATTCTATTTTAATTAATAACTCTACTCACGCTTCACAAAATCCTCCTATCAATCCTTCTACTAATACAATTAAATCAAAAAATTATCACATTAAACCTGACACATTCGACGGTTCTCAATCTTGGTCACAATACCAAAAACATTTCGAAATCGCTTCAGAAAATAACGGATCGTCAGACGAAGTAAAAGCAGCTCAACTTTTAACTCATCTTCGCGATAAAGCACAGATAATTTTCGAAAAACTTTCGGAAAATGAATTGAAAAACTATTTTAAAAAAATCACAGATACTTTTAAAGACAGATTTGACGATGAACATTTATCTGGAATGCATTTCAACGAACTACGAGCAAGAAAACAAATGACAGATGAAAATTTTATCAAATATGCTGAAGACATTGAACGTCTCGCATATATCGATCTTCCCGAAGAACATAAAGATCGCATTGCATGCCTTTCCTTTATTAATGGGATCGAAAATCCAAAAATCGAATTTACTCTTCGTTCTGAACGTTACGAAAATTCACAAAAAGCAATCGAAAGAGCTACCGAACTAAAATTGATTTCTTCACTCTTGAATAACAAACGTCAAAACTCACACCAATAACCGTTTTCTCAACAATGGACGACAAAACCTACACAACAATCATTCTAAACCACATAACTCCCATTTCAATTTTTACAACAATCATACCAATTCAAACTATCACTTCAATAAACAAAACAAATTTTCTAGAATCGACGTCCTATGTTTTAAATGGAAAACGATTGGACATTACGCTAATAAATGCAGCGGATTTCATAACAACAAACAACAAACCTCTCACATGAATTCCTCACAGAATTCTAATCAGGACACAAGCACTTCTTTCCATCCCTATCGCAATTTCAATGAACATCGGGTGTAATGAACAGATTTTCAAAGAACAAGAATGGAAATTTCAACAAAAATCATCAAACTCCTAACAAGAATTCGGAAAACTAGATGGAGTCAATTTATTGGGAGATAAATTGACTCAATCAAATTCGGATAAAATTCATTGTTATCAAATTAGGAACAACAATCAACCACTACAATTGAAATCGAAAATTCGTGGCCAAATCGATGAACATTCTTGTCTTATGAATATCGATACTGCATCAGATATCACTCTTGTAAGTCCTAAGATTTTCAATAATGATCTCACAAGATTAAAAAATGTCCACCGATACTTAACAATCTTTAACGTTTCTGGTGAACAAATTCCCTACGAAGCAATAAAAGAAATTATAATTACAATCGGTAATGGTTTTTTGACTTTCACTGCGGTCTTCGCCAACATAATCGATGATTGCATCCTTGTCTTAGATTTTCTTTTCAAATCAAGTCTTTTAGAAGATTTTAAGTCAATGATTAATCGAAAATTTGACATAAATAACCCAAATAAAATCATCTCCGTTAACCGAATTTCTTCTAAAGAAAATCCCAAACTTTCTTTCGATATCCCAGAATTTTGACTTGAACTTTTTAATAAATCTAGTGAACTTTTAGAACCATCTCAACAACAACAATTGGAACAATTCTTTGTAAAATATCAAAATAATTTTGCAAGAAATTCAAACGATTTAGGCAGATATCGTAATAGTAAACATAGAATTTTTCTAGAATCATCTCATTCAATTAAACAAAATCCTCGAAGAATTCCCTTTCATGATCGTGACAAAGTTTTCATTTTACTGAAAGAAATGAAAACATTAGGGATCATCGAACAGAGTTGTAGCCCTTGGACCTTTCAAGTCGTTTTAGCCAAGAAAAAGGATGATTCTTGTTGAGTCGTGTTGATTATCGCCCCTTGAATAACATTACCAAGAAAAATTCTATGCCTCTTCCTCGTGCTGACGAATTTTTTGATGCAAGTATTAACTCTATTTGGTTTTCAACTATAGATTTGAAAAGTGGATACTGGCAGATAGAATTGGAACCTGAAGATAGAGTTTTAATTGACAAACAACGAAAAATTCCTTTAAAATCTCTTGTAGAAGGTTTTCGAGGGTGCTCCTTCAGAATCCTGCATTCTTTTTTTCAAATAAAATCAAATTCTTGATTATTTTTGCGTTTTAGATTAAAGTCAATATTTTTTTTTAAGTTTTTTTTTGTTTTAGATCGTTTTTTTGTTGTTATTGCACTTGATAACCATATTATTGTAAGTAATGGCGATCCGAATGTCTGACCTTTCCGAGACCTTGGATATGAACTTTTTTCCTTTTGATTTTTTCCAAAATGGCGGTTTTCGCAGAACAGAATGATGTTCTATGATTTTTTTTCTCGAAAAGTATCGACTTGACGAAACAATTGTATACAACAAAAAATGTTCAGAATCATGCAAAGAACACGTATGATCTTATGAATCATGCTCTCATCTTTAATGTCACTAAAGGTTCAGTTTAAAGATTACAGAAAGTTGTTAAATAAATCACGAAAAAACAGCATAGATGCTGTATCGGATCGGCATCGTTCGGAGTTCGTGAATGATTTTTCGTATCGCTTAAAAATAATCGAAAACGTACCCGCGCGATAGCGCTTTACTCCCTCTTCAAAAGTCTTCTCCTGTCAACTTGTGGAAAATAATTACTTATGTAATATTCGTGACCATAAAAATCTCTCTCGTAAAAAAATTAGACCTTTCGAAAAAACCACGGTGATTTACAAAAAATTGTTTAAGTATAAATTCTTCCCCTCAAAAATTGCCTCAAATAAGCAACTCGTTATAAAACGTTATGAAAAACAATCTTATGTGAAATGGAAGAATAGAATCGAACCTACAGAATCATGATAATTCAAGTCTCGCAATCGATTAATGATTAGAAAAAATTGTTAAACAAACCATGAATAATCAGTATCGCGATGCTGTTTATTTATGGTTTAGTCACCGGCCCCCACGGGTAGGTCACCAACACTCACGGACACCGAAAATCAAAAGTGTCGCGATTGGTCAGGGCGAGACTGCAAAAATAGTTGAAACAGGAGTCCATTTTCTCTTCCCAAATAATAGTTCCGGGTGGTGAAAAAGTAAGTTCCGGCTTTACGAAACTCATTGAATAAAGAAAACTTGAAAATTATAATAAGTCAATTGCATAAAAACTAATTAAGAAACAGCTTGATAATAGTTTTTGGAGACTAACAACGTCTCCATGAAAATTCCCTTAAAAAAACTATAATCATATAATATACTTTTGAAAATCTGTCATAACTAAAAAGTCCAATCGAAAAACCTGATTCTCCCAATAATTCGGGATAATTACAAAAAGTTGTTAAATAATCACAAAAAACAGCAAAGATTCTGTACAAAAAGTTGAGACGAGTACACTCCCACTCAAAAGTTTGGATACACCAGTCGATTTTTCTTGCCTCACTAAAAGTTAAATAGCTCGGTCAAAAATGACGATAATCCAATTTAACAAACGGCGTTTTGTAGATAACAAATTCAGCTTCAATTTTCTTTTCCCAAATATTTTTCAAGATTTTTTTTCAACCTAGTACGCACTTTTTCATGACCCTTTTTCGGCTATTTTTTGACCATCGGGAATCGCGCATAGCTTATGGATTTTTTTTGCTTTTTTTTATTTACAACAAACATAGAGAGGGTGGCGAGAGCTCTATTTTCGTTTTTGAAAAAGTTTCGTACGATTTTTTTTTGCAAAGTTATTTTATTTTCGGCTATAAAAGACAAATTTCAGAAAATGTAAAGTAGCTCAAAAACAATAGGGTTTAAGGAGAAATGGCACAAGTGTAAAAAGTTGCGCAAGTTTGTTCTGGATGTACTGGAATTTTTTCGAAATTTTCTTTCGAAATTTTTTTTTTTACTATTTCTGCTCGGAACTCTGATGACTAGGATGGCTTAACTCAAAAAGTATTGTGTTCAGGATAAAATACCAAGAGGAGAAACTTGCTTTATTTTCGTTGTTAAATGCACCTAAATTTTTTTAAATTTGTTTTTCGAAATTTTTTTTCTGTTTATTTTGAAATTTTCAAAATTGAACAGTTTCGTAAACATTGCGGGATGTGCGAGCCGGATTTCTGGTTAAGCAATAAAGACGTTTCGACTGCACTGGGAACTGTGAAACTAAACTGTGAAATGAAAAATAGTCGACAGTTTTGTGTGATAAACAAGTAATAAATATTGTGTCCCATGAGTTAAAACTCACATGGAAACTTAGATAGGTCGACCCCTCCGATCTGGATCAATTTATGTATGTTGTAGTACATCGGAAACTAAGAGACACAGGTTTTTTTATCGGCCCCTAAACGGTTTGAAGGGGTGAAAACAGTCCCCGAAGATGGGCACCTCACGAAGTGGTTTCTCACTACCGCATAGAAGCGCTTGATGTAATCGAATGAAACCAACGCTAATACGTTTCTATTGATGAATCATTGAAAATTCACCCTAGGCTTTCTAGGGGAAAGGGTGTTTAACGTGACTGCCCTAATTAGACGCACAAAAAAAGCTATTTTCACGAATTTTTTTGATGGGTTCAAATTACAAATATTGATATATGAAGTGTTAGACCCAATAAATACACTTTAAAATATATTAAAAATTTTTTTCCAATTTGTTCAAGTAAGTTTAGTAAGTAAGAAAAATGGCGGCGAAAAAAAGGTCCAAAAAGGCGCTGTTGATAAAATCTCTGGAATGGATGATTTAAAAAAAAATGGTTTTAAATTCAGTAGGCTAATAGCTATAGCGGATATTATACGATTTGTCATTTTTCGAAAATTGAACAAATGGTGGCCATTTTTCTAAAAAAAATCGAATTAGCACTTTTTTTCATCGTTTTTTGCAATAAAATATAGTTCAAATCAAAAGTTCTAAAATCGTTAGATATGCGCTACAGCTATTAACCTACGGATTCTGAAACCATTTTTCTTTTTCAGATCATCCATTTCAGAGATTTTATCAACAGCGCCTTTTTGGACCTTTTTTCGCCGTCATTTTTCTCACCTACTAAACTTACTTAAACAAATTTATTAGGTAAAAGTAATATTAGGTAAAAAAATTCTGAACGCAGTACTTGGCGAGGATTTTTCCATGAAATTAGCGTAGTGTATAGATCATGATCACGAACTCGCCAAGTACTTCGAAGTCCGATTCATCTACAAAATATAAAAATGCAAAATAAAATCAACAGTTATGGGTTATATTCACAAGCTAAAAGTGCGGATTGTAATTATATACAGTCTCCACAGGAGTTTATATGAACCAAAATATTTAAAAATTTTAGAAAAAAGAAGTGATATAATCGCAAAAATCCCCTCACGGGGAAAAAAACGTGGACAAGTACATTGGTTGTCCCTTGTTTCCTTATGATATTAAAAAAAAATCCAAAACGCCGCTTAGAAGAAAACAAAAAAAGTTACAAAATAAGCTAAGATCTGTTGAAATATACGTGGCCAAATACGGGAAGCTTTACTGCGTTTCAATAAATTTTCAAATACGGTTTGATGTTGATAGAAAAAATAATAAAATTCGGAAATTCAACTATGTCACCAACCAAATTGCAAACGTAAAAAAATTAGATTGTAAAAAAATTCTGAACGAAGTACTTGGCGAGTTCGTGATCATGATCTATACACTACGCTAATTTCATGGAAAAATCCTCGCCAAGTACTTCGTTCAGAATTTTTTTACAATCTAATTTTTTTACGTTTGCAATTTGGTTGGTGACATAGTTGAATTTCCGAGCTTTATTATTTTTTCTATCAACATCAAACCGTATTTGAAAATTTATTGAAACGCAGTAAAGCTTCCCGTATTTGGCCACGTATATTCCAACAGATCTTAACTTATTTTGTAACTTTTTTTGTATTCTTCTAAGCGGCGTTTTGGATTTTTTTTAATATCATAGGGAAACAAGGGACCACCAATGTACTTGTCCACGTTTTTTTCCCCGTGATTGATATTTCTCGAGATAATAAGCTTTGATTTCTTTATAGCTCGCGATTTTCATAAATTTGCGACTCAAACCTTAAAAAACATCCATTTTTCATTTTTTTTCTTACAATTTCAGTAGATTCTATAGAAAAATAAGTTTCCAGTGACGGTAAAGATAACTAATATAAAATATCTAAGCTGCAATTTAAGAAGATCCTGAAGAAGAAATGGTTTTTTCTTTATTTTATCAAGGAAAAAGTATTGTTTTTCTACGAGTAGTTTTATTTAGAAAAAGTGGCAGTTTCAGCTCATATAAACGTGTGAGTACAGTTTTTATTATATAGATAACCAACAATTAATTTAATGAAAACGTCAACGAATTACAAGTATGTAAATTATCATGAAGTAAATATATTATCCATAAGCATAATTGAAATATTTCATGAACATTTTTTCTCATTATATTTTGATTTTATACACGTTGGATATTATGAACGATGATTTCGCACGGCTTGAAAAATTTTTTGTCTCTCATCTTCATTACGAGTCAAACCTTCGTTGAAGATCGCAGTTAGAGCTACTCCTCGTTCAGCAGTATCATTCACCACTTTTAACTTTTTAAATGTGTTAAGACATTGTTGGTAATCAAGATTTGATTCGCATGTATTTGGATCAGCATTTAAGAATCTATGAAGGAATCTCCCTTATTATTCTTGAATACTGATCCAAATACATGGGAATCAAATCTTGATTATCAACAATGTCTTAACACATTTAATGTTATATTCACTGCAAGTTTTGGAATATAAGCTCGGCGAAGGAACACTCCATCCATCTGTACATTGAGCGAATTCAAATATTCATCCACCCATGATTTTTCATTTACTCGTCTGTTCGATTATTCATTCGTCGAAACCATTTATTCATGTAGCCTATCTAATCGTCCGTTCATAGGTTCAAAAAATGAGAGTGAGGTCGAACGGTTACATAGGATCAAACTTAAGACGTATAAACGGTTCAAATTCCGTGCGTACATCTGTTTTCATTTCTTTTATTTCTACGATCTAACTCTTCATCGATCCTATCCATTCATCGTTTCATCCATGCAATCATCCGATTTGTTCATTGATATAAACCGTTCAACTATCACCTGTTCACCCATTTCATTCATCCATTTTTTCAGTTCATCTCATTTGATTATCCATTCGTCCTTTCGTGTATTTCATCTATATATACTAGTTATGTATTTGGTCCATCAAATTATCAAGTGGGACTCTCGCGTTTTATTCAGGGATCAGACTTCTTTTACTGTTGATAGAAGAACTGCTCAAGTATCGAATTGGATAGCATATATATTTCATTGACTGTGTCTTCCCGAGCTTACATTTCAAAACCATGCACGCCAAGTTTATGTGTAATATTTGCAGTCAATTTGTGCGGTACATACGTGTAGATACAATGCGTGCATTTGTACGCGTATTTGCGCTTTTCTATTTAATTATTTTTTCGTTTTCTTTTTAACCTTCAGCAGGTACCGTTCAAGATGTACATGAGTCAATGCAGAAACCCATTCACCATTCTTGGCTACGTTGGAATGATTTCATATTTTTTTTTTTTTTTTCAAGAATATTTGGAAGTAAATTTAAATAATAACAAAAAAATGTAGAATGGTTACTGTATGATTAAGGTCGCGATCTTTTAATACTTGGCGTTCTTTTTTTACTTTTTCAAAGTATTTTCCGATTTATATTTACTTCATGATAATTTATATACTTGTAATTCGTTGACGTTTTCATTAAATTAATTGTTGGTTATTTATATAATAAAAACTGTACTCACACGTTTATATGAGCTGAAACTGTCATTTTTTCTAAATAAAACTACTCGTAGAAAAACAATACTTTTTCCTTGATAAAATAAAAAAAAAATCATTCCTTCTTCAGGATCTTCTTAAATTGCAGCTTAGATATTTTATATTAGTTATCTTTTCCGTCACTGGAAACTTATTTTTCTATAGAATCTACCAAAAATGTAAGAAAAAGAAATGAAAAATGGATGTTTTTAAGATTTGAGTCGCAAATTTATGAATATCGCGAGCTATAAAAAAATCAAAGCTTATTATCTCGAGAAATATCAATAATAGCGATTTCGTTTATGGGAGATTTTTTGAAGAAAATTGAATTTACTATAACTTTGTTATTCACATTTTTCCTGTAGCTTCAGCCGTTTATAAAATAACAACGAAAAAACAAGAAATTCATGAAAAAATTGGCTTTAGTGACCTGTACTGTCTCTCCGGTGTAAGTTTCCTTTTTGTACATCGTTCAATTTCGAGTAATTTGCTTTTTTGAAAGTTGAAATAGCATGAAATGCCGCTGAGTTGTAGCAATTTAAAAAAAAACACTCAAGTTTACGTGTATTTTAAATGGAAAATCTGTACATGCTGAGGGCGAGTGGTTAATATTAATATTAAGGGCTCATAATTTAGAGGTATTTTTTTTTGGGTATGTCCAACAAAATTTCGAGGCGGGAGTGAAGAAAAAAAAATAGTCGCGAAAAAAAAGCACCCTAATATATTTATATATCAATATTTATGATTTGAACCCATTAAAAAAATTCGTGAAAATAACCTTTTGTTGCGCGTCTAATTGGGGTTGACCCCTTAAGGGGTGAAAAACCCCTAATTCGAAAGTCTTATTTTGTACCATAAATACTGTTCTTCCGATTCGAATGGAACCAACTGCATTTTGTAGGGTCAAAGAATTAGTCGATACGTGTTTCGGGGTTTTTCGGAAAAATTCGCTTTTAAGGGGATAGATTACCCTCTTCGTCGTAATACCTTATATTATTATTTAAACTTTTTTTACATAATTATATTATTATACGGCAGCACAACCGCGTATATGATTTATTGAAATATGTTCAAACACGAAAATAAGTTTACCGTGTTTCAACGCGAGATCATCCCCGTATCGATAAATCCTACATAGGCCCATTGTGTGTTATGATTTATTTATTATGAAGAAAATAAAGCATGGATTCAAGTGTAATGAACCATAGACCGTAGAATGTTGTACATTTGAAAGGGATTCCTGCCGCAGAGCCCCGTCTAGAAAGATATAGAAAATTAAATTTCAGTATAAAGAATAGTATGTTTATGGGGCATTCCACGCCAAATCGTCCACCTTTGAACCCGACCCCTTTTGATTTGGCAGAAACTTTTTTATCCTTTACTACTCTATCAAAGGCGTTTTTCAGAATTTAAAAAAATTTTTACCCGAACCGAAAAAAGTCATCAATTTTTCAAAACAATTGCATTTCTTCTTTTCGAAGTGACATAACTTTTTCGAAGGTTGACTAATTGGGACATTTTTTTTTTTCAGAATTTTTGTCTTTGACTGTACTGTTCAGAAAAAAATATCAAAAGGTCATACAAATCCATCCAACGTTTTTTTTTGAGAATTGAAAAAAAAATGAAAATTTTTGGATAATTGCTATTTTTAACTTTTTTCTTCTTCATATGAAACTTTTCTACACGTTCTCTGAAATTTTCAGAGTGAGATTTTTTCGCTTTCTATTTTTTTTTCCATTAAAGTTTTTTTTTCAACAGCTTATTTCTAACAACACAACTTTAAAAATTATCTAGGATGTACCTAGAACCTTAAAAGTTGAAGAAAACTAATAATTATAATAATTAAAAGTGGTAGTAATTGGAAAAATTTCAATTTTTTCAGAAAAAATCAGAAAAAATTAAAGGCAACCCTGAATATTTTTTGCATTTTTTTAAAACTATATTTGAGAATAAAGAAAATAGAATCAATTTATGATTTGGTCAGACTATCAGCTTTCAAAAATTTAGAAATAGGTTAATCCGTTTTAGCTCAGAACGCCCCTCGAGGTACACCGTTATTTGATGGCTCATAACTACTGCTACTCTGCACTAAAAGAAAATTAAAAGCACATAATCCTTTAGTTCAAGATGTGCTGTTTCCGATGATACCTACTAAATTTCTTGAAAAAATTTTCAATCATAAGAAAATGCGGCTTAAAAAAAAAACATGATTTCTTCACACGTTTTTTTTTTTTTTTTTTTTTGAAATTGAGTTTTCAAGATTTCCCGGTTTGGGATAGACCTGGAACTGTACCAACCGGTCGCATAAATGTTTGAATTTTGATAACTCATGGTTCAAATTTTTTTTTCACATTAGTGTATTCAAAATGACAACTGAAGTGAAAAATTTTCGTGCAAAAAGTAACCATTTTTTTTTCAAATGATGCACTTTTAGAAAAAGTTGTCAGGAATAAAAAGTTCTGAAAATCACTCGAAAAATGCACTAGAATTTTTTGCAAAATGTTTTAAGCGATTTTTTGATTTTGCAGATAATCAATTTTTGCACAATCAAAAATTTTTTTTCGAAAATTAAAAAAAAATTTAGTCGCATTCTTTGACAGATTTCGAGTACTTTTTATACCATACTATTTTTCCCAGAAGTGCATTGTTTTTGAGGGAAAAAATTCCAAAAATCAATGTAGGATTGGATGGTGTAAAAATTCTAAGAATTTTTTATTTATGGGAATATGTCTTGAATTAATCTATGATAATTTAACTGTTCTGAATAAGTGGCATTGAAAAGTGTTTATTAGAAATCAATTAATTATTATAAAAATATATATGTGGAGTTGAATACTTTATATACATGTTACGTCCCCGTGAAGTTCTTGAGTTATTCGAGTACGCAACACGGTATTGACTCTTCTTTCGGGTCAAGACAATTAAGTCCTCTACCCAGGGACGAGGATCTACGTCTTCGATATGAGGGTGTAAATGAATATGACGAGTATGACTGATTGAAGCCGACGGCATGCAGGAGGATATTCAGTAGTAATTCAAGAAAGAGTATACTCATTGATAGCGCGTAATTAATTTGTCGTTTATTTATTGGTCGGATTTCTCCTTTGTCTCGTTACAATTTCCGTTTTCAGGCCGTCGTCGTAATTTGATGTGATTCGTAGATTAGTTACAATTCTTAATTCGAAGAGGTGGACTAAGCGTCCACTGTAGCTTTTTGTGCGAGATGCAAAGCCTTGCGATATTTCGCAGATTATAGGTTTACTAGATCGTGCTCATGTATCTTTCAGGCGTTTATAATTATTTATGGATAACGTAGACACTAGTTTAGTGTTTCTATTCTATTTACAAGATTTAGTATTTCCTTTATTATTTGAACTCGAAGAACAGATTTGGGATTTTTGATACTTGATTGGACTTTTTCTAAGTCCCGATTTGGTATATTTGTTAAAAAGATTGTAGGTGAGTTTCTTGGACAGAGTCTCCGACTATAATTTGGAGCTCGCAAATTTAACTGATGAACTGCGCTCCTCCGCTTGTGCTCCCATTTTTATAACCTTTGTCCCTATTGAAAACCCTAAGCGAAACCCCCCACTTATGGCTTGCGCATTGACATATGCCCAATATCTACCAATTGTAGGCTTCAGTTGCTGAATTTAATGTGCATTTGGCCTATAAGATTAGATTACCTTATTTGGCTTCTCGTAATTTTCGGCCTCTCTAATATTTGTGTTTTTCTTGGTGTTTCTAAGGTTACGGTGTCGCTCCCTGAATGTATCATCTTCCCGCTGTGCGCTACCTTTTATCTGCATTTAATGGTTTTTCCTTTTATTACCCCGGTTTTCCTTTGATCTAAATCGTTGATCGCCTTAGCGCCATAAAAATTTGGTTAATGTTCGTGACACTCGAGTGAAGGGATTAAGTTATACATTTTTTTTGGGCTCTTCCTTTTATTACCGTGTATCTTCATTTCAAATTCTGTTCACAAGTTATTGATTTTCTTATTCCCATAATTAATAATTCCTTGAAAGTTAGTCAATACGTAACATACATATAGGATCTGCTATTCTTACGGTTTTCAACGTCTTATGAATCATTCCGAGTATTTTGTTTTTTCTGAAAAAAACTTGAGGATTTATTATTTCTATTATAAACGTTGATACTTAAAAAAGTGTTTTCAATAAAACAAAAGGTGTACAGCTTATAACTGTTCCGATCCGATCCTACATTAATCTTTGGAATTTTTTTCCTCAAAAAAAATGCACTTCTGGAAAAAATAGTAAAGTATAAAAAGTTTTCAAAATCTGTCAAAAAATGCACCTAAATTTTTTCAAAATTTTTTTTTTGATTTTTGTGATGGGCCAGTATTACTCCGCGGAGTAATACTGGCGAAACGGGCACGCGTGAGGCGTGTGGCGGCTACTGTGGACCGCGGGATTGAAGGTGTGGAATGGGGGGCGGGTCGAAATTCCGAACTTCAAAAGATCAGAACGCTCGAAACCAAGTATTTATAAAGTGTTGTGATTACTCCGCTACGAAAAATATAAGTTTTAGCCTATAATTTAGAATTTTCTTTTGAATCAGAAATTCAATTTCTTTTATGGCGAGAACAACACGCAATTATTGTATACATGTTGGTGAAAATAAAAAAATTATATGAAATAAGTTAGTGCTCATTAGATTTATAGTGTCATCATTATTTTAATGTCGTTATTTCTTTTCCCAGTTTCTTTATCCAGATCGGTCAAGCTCTTCGGTCCATTTTTTCCTTATCGATGGGCAGTGTATCCATACCAAGTTTCATCAGTTTATTGGACAATATGCGGGCTGTGCACTTCTACTTCTTCATTTCCACTGCGGCAACATGAATTGAAAGATTGAAACAAAAAGCCTTTAGTTGCTCATTGATCGATGGGATAAAAATGTCTGTCATTGAGACGTAATGGATACATCCGGAATTTAAGAAATTTATTCAGTCCAGTATATGCTAAGTTATTCACTTTCCGCTCTGGTTGTGCATAATGAATTCAAAAAGTTGTTTTGAAACGTCTTTGGCTGCTTTTTTTCTAATGGTATCGAAATTTGTATCGCTGAAATGCAGCGGGCAACTACAAGTTTGACAACATTATGGAGTAACGTGTATGTTCAGTGTTATCTGTGATTGTGGCAACATTAATTGAAATATTCATTAAAAAATGCCTTTGGTTTATCATTTTATGATGCGATCAAAATTTTTGTCTACGAATGGCCATGTACACATGAGAAATCCCTGAATCTGGTTTGACCCAATGTGCGGTATGTTCTTCCATTTCTCTTCTTCAGATGTGTCATAAAAAATTTGAAAAAGTGGTTTCGAGAAGTCGACGGATGCTGTTTTTCTGATTGGATCAACGTTTTTATCATTGGAATGCAGCGGATATCTACGAACTTTGAAACTTATGTAAAGCGGCATATGAACCAAGTTTTTCCACTCTTCAGCTCCGACTGTGGCACATAAATTGAAAAATTTATGACAAAAGTTTTCAGTGGCCTCAAACGACTTTTTGTATCAATATTTTTAATATAACCATAATTAAAAATTCAAAGTTAAAATACTTAGTATACATGTCCCTGCACAAAATGTTCAATGTTTGCAATTATCCGCTGCGTTCCGCAATTATCTACATTTTGATACATAACTATTCAAAAATAAGGCGCTGAAGACTTCTTTGACAAGTCTCAATGCACATGCCACAGACGGAGCCGAAGAGTGGGAATACTTGGTACACATGGCGCTTCACAGAAATTCCAAAGTTTTTAGGTATCCGCTGCATACCAACACAGAAATTCCAATGCTTTTAGGTATCCGCTGGATATCACAGAAATTCCAAAATTGGTCGGTATCCGCTGCATATCACAGGAATTCCAAAGTTTGTAGATATCCGCTGCATACCAATCAAAGGAATTCCAAAGTTTGTAGATATCCGCTGCATACCAATCAAAGAAATTTCAAAATTTTTTGGTATTCGCTGCATACCAATCACAGAAATTCCAAAGCTTGTAGCTATCCGCTGCGAACCAATGATACAAATTTTGATACTATCAAAGAAAGAGCACCTTAGATTTCCTGAAAATTTTCATACTATCAAAGAAATAGCACCTGAGACTTCCTAAAACATCTTCATATCGTTGAAAAATAGTTTCAAACGCTGATAACGAGTAGGATCGTGAATGATCTAATTTAATTCAATCTCATGGAACACAGAAAATTTACAAGTTGTTTATCACACATAACTGTCGATTTTATTCCAAATTCCACGTTCACAATTCCAGCAGTCGAAACAATATTGCTTAACCAAAAACTCGGCTCCCACATCCCACAATGTTTACAAAACTCCGATCAATATAACTATATGTCTGTTAGCTTTTTTGCTAGTGTAAATTCGATTGAAATAACATCTTCTACATCTGAATTTCCTGGTATCGGTATCACAGCGCAAAACTTGATCAAATAATCACATACGTAATGCCAGTTTACACAATTACACGAAAAAAAAATTCTCATCGGTCTGTTCAGAAATCTTGGGATGACCGCGTAGTGTCGCGGTAAGCGACTTTGCGTAGTATATCCCGATATACGATATTTCGGCCGCTGACCGAGCGAGTCAGTCGTGCTGGCCCCGCCGCACCATATACTTGCGGGTCAATTAATCGCCGAGATCGCGACCCGGAAATAAAGACGATTATTACCGATCCAGTGTATTAATTATTTACGACTCCTAATCCTGAGTTATCGCAGTGGCGACGAGGATTGTATACAAATTAACCGATAAACTGAGCCGTCGCCCCATCAAAACATTAAATTTATAAACGACGGAGGTAGAATTAATTAAAAGATTCGCGAGTTTTTCGAAATGGATAAGAGAGAATTGTCAGCATGAGTGAGGAGGTGGATTGGAGTGAGGTGCAAAAGAATAATGATAGTGGGCACACAGGATGGATTTATCAATTAACTAAAGAACAATTAACACAAGTGTGTGAACAATTAGAAATTGATATCGACGAAAGTGTGAAATTGGACGACATCCGGAGGTTAGTGGCAGAGCATATAAAAAAAAGAAGAAACAAAGCACGGAACTGAAAACATCACAGATAGTAACAGAGCCAAGTCAAGTCGTTCAAGGGTTCAGACCCGTTCAAGAAAGGAGCTAAGTGGGAGACGTTTGAAGAGCAATTGGACGCGTTTATTCTACGGAGCGATGTGAGTGAGGCAAAACAAACACCACTGCTCCACAGTTATCGCCTGAGATTTTCGAGGAATTGCGCACGCTATGCGACCCGCAGAAGCCGTTGACAATGACTTATAAGGCTCTAAAAGAAAAATTAAGAGAGCTCTGTGAACCACAACAAAGTGAACACCTGCAAAGATACATGTTCAGGGAACGAAAGCAGAAGGAAGGCGAAAGTGTACATGATTTTGTTATGGCGTTGAGAGCTTAAGCAAAGCTGTGCAAGTTTACAGCGGCCGAAACGGACAGTCGGGTCAAAGATCAACTGATATCAGGAGTATCCAACGATGTGATACGATACGAATTATTGAAATCTTCGGCGTCAACTCTGAAAGATCTTGTCATCTTGGCAAAAACGGTTGAAGCAGCGAGGGCATTCAACCTAGACGGCTCGAGCAAAATCCGATCGCCAGATACGTCCGGCCAACAACAACAACAACAACAACAACAACAACAACAACAACAACAACATGAGGCCGAGATCCACGCGTTCAAATCCGGAGACAAGCGAGGCTCTTGGAAACGAAATAGTCGAGGGAGAGGGAAGCCAGCGAATCCTTCAGCAGGCGGCTTCGATAAGAAGAGTTCGGTAGGACCTAATGACAACCGCTGTTATTGTTGTGGAAAGACGAACCACGTAAAGGTACATTAAGAAACAAGTTTTGTAGCGAATGCGGCCAACACGGGCATATATACAGAATGTGTGAGCAGAGAGTAGGCAACAGCGGAACGCAAAGTTTTGTTGATAGCAATCTCGAAGAAGTAAGCGAGGTGGTAAATGAAACTACCGAAGAGAACAGGTTTGAAAATGATTTTTTTTCAATACGGTCAAATAAAAATAATCCTCTAAAAACAGTTACAAGCAACAATAACGACATTGAATTTAGAGAAGACGTAGTTGAACCACAATTCGAAACGATTACAGTGAACGGTATACCGCTGAAAATGGAAATTGATTCGGGGGCTGCATTTTCGGCGATTTCAAAAGAATGCTACAAGAGAAACTTTGCACAAATTTTGATAAGCCCAGCTAAAAGACAGCTGTTCTCGTACAGTAAAACGTTAATTAAAGCAATCGGGTACATAACCGTCACAATCGAGGCCAATGGAGTTTGCGAAAATCGTATTGTTTATGTAATTAAGGGCGGCGGTCGTCCGTTGATTGGTAGAAGCTGGCTCTGCGCGCTCGGTATGTGGCCTATGCGAGCTAAAGTAAATAGTCAAACAGTAACAATAGGGCAGATAAACGAAACAACAGATAGATAAACCGTAAACGCTAAATTGCGAGAAGAATTTCCTGAAGTATTCGCAGCTGAGCTCGGTACGTTTTTAAAAGGCGAACTCGAATTATTCGTTAAAGAAGGGACGCAACCGAAATTTGTACAACCACGTAGAGTTCCGTTAGCCATGCGGGTACTTGTCGAAAATGAAATTGAAAGATTAAAAAAATGCAACATTATTGAACCGATCGAGTAATCGGAGTGGGGAACAGCAATCGTACCAGTGCTTAAAAAAGATGGTACGGTGAGACTTTGTGGTGATTATAAAACAACACTCAACAGACATTTGCAAGTCGATCACTTCCCGTTGCCCCGGATCGAAGAGGTACTCGATACGCTGCGGGGTGGAATATTATTCACTAAGCTTGATCTCGCGGAAGCATACCAATAAGTACCACTAAAAGAGGAATCAAAAAAATTCGTTCTAATAAGCACACATGTAGGTTTGTTCCGATACAACCGATTGCCATACGGAGTAGCTACCGGGCCAGGTTCGTTTCAACGAATAATGACATCGTTACTGTTGGGGATACCCGGAGTTATAGTATTCCTTGACGACATATTAATGGCGGCGCCAGATTTCGAAAAACACATGTCGCGATTGAGAGTAGTGCAAAATCGTCTTAAGGATTCGGGATTGCGACTCAGAGATACAAAATGTAAGTTCCTACAAAAAGAAATAAAATACCTAGGATTCCGTGTAAACGCGACAGGCATTTTTCCATCGGGAGAAAAAATCGAGAGCGTAAAGCAGGCACCGGGACCAAAGAATGTCACGGAATTAAAGAGTTTCCTGGGTTCTATTAATTATTATGCCAGATTCATGAGTAATATTACGGATAAACTATAGCCGTTATACGAATGTCTAAAAAAAGGAAAACTTGTGTGGACAAATGAATGTACACAAGCGTTCGAAAGTTTTAAGAGAGACTTGTCGTCTAAACTTATGTTGGCTCACTTAGACCCTTCGAAAACGATTATCCTCACATGTGACGCCTCACCATACGGTGTTAGCGCGGTCTTGTCTCACGGTGACAGCGAGGGAAGAGACAGGCCTGTATGTTTTGCAAGTCGCACTTTGTCGAGTAGTGAAAAAGGATATCCCCAGTATCCTCACCACGACAAAGAAGGCTTGGCGGTAGTCTTCGGCATACAGAAATTCTACCAATACCTGTTTGGAAATCATTTCTTAATACAAACAGATAGCGCGGCTCTATTTAAAATTTTCCACCCAGACCGATCGATTCCCGAAATCAGCACCGCCAGACTTCAGCGATGGGCGATATTTCTGTCAGCTTTTCGATACGACATTGAGCACATTCGCGGTGAAAAAAATTACGCTGACTGGCTTAGCCGATTCCCAGTAGAAGATAAAAAAAGCAGCCGTGATAGATTTCGCGATATTACAAGATAACGAGTGCTCATTCTTGCAAAATATACAAGCCATGGACTTCGCAACGTTAGACTGGAAAAAAGTACAGACCGATACGCGAGAAGACACTACGCTCGGCAGAGTGATTCGTTACTGCGTAGACGGATGGCCGGGTGAAGCTCCCAAAGATACAGAAATAATCCCCTTCTGGGAAAAACGAGAAGCGTTATCCGTAGAAAACAATTGTGTATTGTGGGGGCACAGAATAATTATACCAGAAAAATTGGAAAATACAGTCTTGCATGAGCTGCATCATAGCCATTTCGGAGTCTCGCGAATGAAAGCACTCGCCCGATCGTATGTCTGGTGGCCTAAAATCGATAAAGACATTGAAATGATAACACAACAATGTATGCCTTGTTTGCAATTGCGAAAAAATCCGCCCAAAGTTCGTCGTACGCCTTGGCCATGGCCTCTTACACCATGGCACAGAATTCATGTCGATTTTTTGGGACCCTTGTTCGGAAAAATGGTTCTGGCCGTAATTGACAGCCATTCAAAGTGGCCCGAAATTTTCATAGTGCCCAATATGCGGGAAAAAACCGTTGTGGCAATATTCGAGCAAATGTTTTCGCAATTCGGATATCCGGCACACATTGTTACAGATAATTTTTCGTCTTTCACGGGAGATAAATTTCAAATAATGATTAAGAAAAGGAGTATCAGACATAGTACTTCGCCTCCCCATTGCCCAGCCACCAACGGAGCTGCTGAAAACCCAGTAGATACTATCAAGCGTAAAGTTAAGGCGATGGTAGAGGGGGGCATGTCCCTACACAGAGCAATCCGGCAATTTCTATTCGATTACAGAACATCACTTCACCCCACCACGCAGAGAATGCCGGCGAGCTTGATGCTCGGGAGAGAAATAAGAAATCGGTTTTCGGTACTCCGGCCGCCGCCGGCAATATCGTGTGTAGAATCGCAACAAGAACGGGAAGTAAAAAACCATCTCGGATCGCGAAAAATTATGTTTACCATCGGAGACTCGGTGATGGTTAAAAATTATAGAGGGGGAGGTGAGAACTGGGTGTTAGCTAAGATAGTGAAAGAAGTTGTCGCGGGTACTACGTACGAAGTCAGTACCGCGGACGGATTGCGCTGGAAGAGACATGCCAACCAGATGATGGCTTGCAAAGCGAGTGAGGAAAAGCCCGAAACACCACAGCGAAAGGTGGGCAAAAAGGTCGCGCCGGCCGAGCCAAGACGATCGTCGCGTATCACGGCCCGGCAACCACGTACCTAGTAGTACAGCGTTCAGAGACATCTGTCAATTGCGTTAGATGTGTAAGTTGCGTCGAATTGTAATCCGCCTTATAGTCAACCAATTATCTTGTGTGAAATAAAATATAGAGGGAGAGGGTGCGGTGACCGCGTAGTGTCGCGGTAAGCGACTTTGCGTGGTATATATCGATATACGATATTTCGGCCGCTGACCGAGCGAGTCAGTCGTGCTGGCCCCTTCGCACCATATACTTGCGCGTCAATTAATCGCCGAGATCGCGACCCGGAAATAAAGACGATTATTAACGATCCAGTGTATTAATTATTTACGACTCCCAATCCTGAGTTATCGCAAATTTATTCTCGGATCATTTTTTTTACAACTTATCAATGTTACTCGCTAAACTTGCTCTTCATCAATACTGAACTTCACTCAAAATCTCCGTCGAATTTTTTTATCAAATCAACTGATCAAAATTTTTCTAACGTCCTGCACTTGATTATGTCAAAACTCCGTTCATATTAACCTTTTCACTGTTTAGACGTTGTTGTTCTCTCTGCGGCTATCACTGGAGACTGGCTTTGATAGAATGGGTCTTGAGGCGGGCGTTGAGACCTATGATGGTGTTGTATACAGACACGTCAATTTTTGAATGTCTTAGTAACTTTTGCATAATCTTGAGCCCATGCAAAGTTTGTTCTCAGCAATTACGTAATCGATCCTGCTGATTTTAGGCTCAATCGAAAGAGAATTTCTCGATTAGTCTCCAGTTCAATTTTGAAAGCATTAAATGGCTCCTGAGCTTCGTAATTAATCGGAATGACACGCCAAATTTACCTCCACCACCGCGAATCGTTTTATTCAGAGAAAGTATAGTCTCGGCGAGCCTTGGGCCAGCAGATGACAGAGCTGTCAATGTACTTGACCCGAGACTCTACCGAGTACCGAGTCTCTTGATATACAGTCTCGGCTCAAAGGACTTTTTTTTATAGCAAATTTGTTTTTCTACAAAGTTATCATTTGAGATTTTTCGATATACTTAATAACCAGGACGTTACAGCCGTTTAAATAGATATTTTCATATCATTTTTACTTCTAGTAATGCGGGAAATATTGAATTTACAGACTTGGTTCAATGTACTTTATTGTAGAGCATCTAATTTCCTACGAAAACCAGTTCGGAAAATATTGCTACATCAAAATTCGCAGAGTGGTATCAATAATTATGAGAACAACATTTTTTTCAATGTTAATCAAATGGGAAACCTTTAATTTCGATTCGCGACCTCTAAATATTTTTTGACAACACTCCCCTTTTACGAGGTTTCGTTTTTGGGTATCAACTAAAGATTTTTGGGCCCGATGGGTCGAAAAAAAAAGTTGCCCTGAAACGAATCACCCTAATATAGACACGTCAAATTCTCGAATGTGCAGGTAACTTTTGCGCAATTTTCAGCCTGTGCAGTTTTTTTCAGCAATTACGCCATCGATCATATTGATTTTAAGCTCAATCGGAGGAGTATTTTCTAATTAGTTTCCAGTTCCATTTTCGAAGCATCACATGGCTCCTAAGCTTCGTAATTGAACGAACTGATGTGCTAATTTTAGCCCCACCATCGCGAATTGTTTTATTCAGAGATAATATACTCTCGGCAAGCCTCAGACCAGCAGACGACAGAGCTGTGAATGTACTTGTACCGAGACTACCGAGTCTCCAGATGATCTTATTTTTTTTTTTATATATATATTTGGTGATAAATTCTGACAACAGAAAAAATATAAAATGATCATTTCATGACTAGAGTCGCGATATTTTAATACCTGGCGTTCTTTTTTTACTTTTTAAAAGTTTTTTCCGATTTATCCGATTCTTATACCCATTCAAGCTAATCCGTTTGTATATTGCATAGAAGTTTTACCTCTACCGCGTACTTTCACGCACCAGTTTTCTTTTGTAGTCAAATTTTTTGGCTATTTTTGGCTGATTTCGGAATGTAACATTTCGTAATGCTTTTCCGTGACGTACGGAAACGGATTTACCTCCGCTATAGAAGTTTCACTACAAAAATGAAAGTTTATTAATTTACATCAACAGATAACCGTTAATCTCTGTCCATAAACAGGTTTGCACTAATGTGAACAAATGTTACTGCAATCTCGGCTGGAGTGGTCCGGACTGTTCATTACATCAAGATATACCAACTCTGAAACCAGCCACCTCCACCACCGAAAAGCCTGGTAAATCTACCACAGAGACCAAACTCCAGAAGAAAGAGACCCCCTACGGTAAGACTTAATTCATTCAAATTTACTTAAACACACTTATCTATCTCGTATGTATTCGTATATATGGCCTCTTAGGATTAACGTGAATTTTTTATGTGTCTCAACTGAAGAAATAAGCACATACACTACCGTCGGAAAGTTTCCGGACAAAAGTCGGAAATAGTTCCCACACTCTTTTCTGTGTTATTCAGTCGATAACGTAGATAAATTAATTTAATAAATGGCATTTTAAAGTGGAGAAATTCCATTTCATTTTGCTTTTTTTGGAAAAATGTTTGCGATTTTTTTTACGACTAGGACGTCATTTTGAAAACGACCATTTGTCGTCGTTTTTTTTTCCTTTTTACAGAGCGACCGTGTTTTCAGTAGAAATTTTTTTTCAATTTCTTTGACCGGATCTTGAAAAGGCAAAGCTCAAGCTTCAGTTTCGTTCATTTTTTTAATCTGATACGATTGTTTTTGAAAAAGTTGTCAATTGTTTCGTGCGTAACACGAAAACTATCACATTGAAAAAAAATCTCAGAAAAGTGAAAAGTTGCCTCTGAGATTATTCTAGTTACTAGATTTTTTCCAGATTTTTTTTCAGAAATTTTTTTTTTTTCCATTGATTTCAGTTGAACTCTGGGTCTATCAATTTCCGTAATTTGAAAACTATGGGTTTTTTAACCAGAAGTCCAAATACAGAAAAGTTTTATTTCTTCATTTTAAACGTTTTGAAATTTTTTCAGATTTTTTTTGCGAATTTTTTTATCCGACGATGTTGACGATGATGATAAACATCGTCGGATTTTAAGCTCAATCGAAAGAGAATTTCTCAATTAGTCTCCAGTTCAATTTTGAAAGCATCAAATGGCTCCTGAGCTTTGTAATTAATCGAAATGACATGCCAAATTTACCCCCACCACTGCGAATCGTTTTATTCAGAGAAAGTAAGTCTCGGCGAGCCTCGGGCCAGCAGACGACAGAGCTGTCAATGTACTTGTCCCGAGACTCTACCGAGTCTCTTGATATACACAAAAGATTATTCTTTACCAATTGCTCAAGTTTTAATGAAATTTTCCTTTTGTGAAATATATAAAGAATTATTTTTCTTCGTTATCGTTAATTTCGGTGCATGCTTTGTCAAGGAGGATTCTGAGTTGTCATGAACATTTGAAAAACCAGCTGTCATTATGACATTTGAGAGCAGACATAATAGTCGTTCTTGGACTACGGGCGATGCCATAGCGAACCAATTAGAATCGCGACAAAGCGATGACAATAAACAGCTAATTCACGCGTCACAACTCTACTTTCTAAAAAAGGGATGCGTGGTTATAGTACTTAACGATTACGCGTTTACGTGACACTCTTATTCCGGTTTAGCTGTAGCTATAAAAAAACTCCTGACTCCGAAATGGTGTATTTGGAAAAACTAATCATAACACTTTCTTCATGTTGGTTCAATAAGTCTAATGTCAGTATCTCGAATTCAGATTCGTAATGTGTGACATGTAAACGCTCGAAGTAATGTCTTTCGTTCAAGTCAAGTGACTGATTGCACGTTAAGCCGTCAAACTTTTGAAATTAATATATTTGACTGGCTTTACAATAAGCGACTCTAATAATGCTGAAGCACCGAGTTTCCCCTGTATGAAGAGTATTTCATCTTTCAGTTCACCAGTCATTTTCAAATTATAAGCTCAGATTAGTATCAGTGACCAAATCAGTTTTTATTTCATCATCCTATATTGAAACTGCCATTTTCATTGTTGAATTTTAGACCGGAATTCGTATTCAACGACTCAAAAAAAAACCCTGCATACGGAATAACATTTTCATCATGCTTTTTTGAGCATTTTCGTCCATATTGGACCCGTCACCGTGAATTTCCAAATTTTGAATGCAGATTTGAATCAGTAACCTCAAAAACCCCTGAGTGTCAATTTTCACTCTGATCAAATAATTTTTTGTATTCTTGATCCCCCATATTGGACTTCTTCCATCTTCCATCTTGAATTTTCAATTTTTTAGTGCAGGTTCGAAATCAGCAACTCCAAAAATCATCCCCGAGTACCAATTTTCGCTCTGATCAAATGATTTTTTGTATTCTCGATCCGCCATATTGAACCCGCCATCTTGAATTTCCAAATTTTTAGAGCAGATTCGTAACCAGCGACTCAAAAACCCCCGAGTGCATATTTTTGAGCTGATTGCACGTAAGGAAAATGTATGCTTCAAAGAGTTGAGTAATATAACCACGCATAACTATAAATGTGCACATAGTATCTATTTTTCGAATAATAGTCATATCACGATAAAATCACGGTCAAGACCACCGTGATAACGAAAAGGAGGTACAACTTGGAGCTTTGTAATCGGCACTGGACGTCAAAAACGTGATATTGCTATTCCGACGTACTCCAATGTATATCTATTTCATATAGAGAATATAAAGAAAAAAGATGTATAGAGGATGTAAATTTGCAGAGCGTCGCATCGGATTGTAATACCTCATTTAATATGTGGGGATTGAAACGTTTCATGATTTTTGAACATTGGTTAGTTGTTCAAAAATCGAAACTTAGGATTTTTGAGATCCTTTTCTCTCCCGTGGAGAGGTGTGCCGATTCGTGCACTGACCGGCGAGGTCTTTGCTAGGAGTAGGAGTCACCTTCAGATTTCCCCGTCTTGCCCTTCGAGGAGATAACTTGACTCGGGAAGCAAGAACGACTACTCTCGTCCGGATCATGAGCAACCAGTGCTCCAAGAGCGCTTCTCGTGACACAATCGGGCGAGGCCTCGTTATTGCGCCACCGTACTTCAAGGAAGTTCAAGCGAATATTGTGGTAAAATTATTTTCCAACTTTGCACAATAAAATTTTGTAAAAAGAAAGCTTAAGACAGTATCAAACTTCTGGCGGAATATGCCGATGATTCACCGTCTCAAAAGTGAGATATTTATTGTCGAAGTTCACAATTTTTCGAAAGCTCCCATAAGAGCCCATGTTAATCTTGTCATTTTCAACAATGGATATCTCGATTACCAGACGGTTGAACATCTCCAAATTTTTCACACATAATTAAGCGCTGTTCAAGAAGATTCACGCAAATTTTTAATTCATTAACTTGGAATAATCGAATCTAATGTATTTTTCGTATGGTATCCTATATATATATCGCTTGAACTTCCTTAATTGTACGAGAAACGTATTTCCTCTATCGAGGATATCAGTGCTTTGTTATTTCATGTTTGAATCAATTTTGGGTAGGAATAAGGAGGAGGAGGATGGAAAGGTGAGGGAGTCTTATCGGCGTACGGGTGATGCTCCGCTGACGCAAGAGTGCTCAGTCCGTCGCCCTCTGTCAGGATTTCTGTGAAACCAGAAATCGTGACAGGGGATAAGGCTGTCCCGTTACAGTATATTAAACTGATGCAAAATAAATTATCTTTTTACCGGCTCTTAACGCATTAATGCGCAAAACGTCAATTTTGGACACGCAATTTCAGGTACACAGTTTCAATTGAGGAACCGAAGAAAAATTCTTCAAAATCTCTTATAGGGGGTTTTCGAGGGTGCTCTTTCAGAATCTGGCATTTATTTAGTACAATAAAATCAAGATCTTTATTATTTTTGCGTTTTTATTCAAAAAGTCAAGAATTTTTGACGTTTTTTTTTCCTTTCAAATCAATTTTTGTCGTTGTTTATGGACTCTTATAATCATGTTATCGCTATCAAAGGTGTCTTTACTATATGACCTTTTTAAAACACTGGTTATGAACCCTTTTTTCTCTCTTTGTTTTTCCAAGATGGCGGTTTTTGCAAAACAGCATGATGTGAATTTTCATTATGTTTTTTCTCAAAAAGTATCAACTTAACAAAAAAATTTGATGTAACAAAAAGTGTTTGGAATCGTTCAAAGAATACGTGCGAATTTTTCAGAATTGTTGTAGCTATTTTTGAATTTTTGAATTTCTTAAAATGAACCCCTTTTCTCTCTTAGTTTTTCCAAGATGGCGGTTTTTGCAAAACAGCTTGATGTGAATTTTCATGATTTTTTTTCTCAAATTTTGACAAATTAAAAAATTAAAAAATAGCTACAACAATTCCGAAAAAAATCGCACGTATTCTTTGAACGATTTCAAACACTTTTTGTTACATCAAATTTTTTCGTTAAGTTGATACTTTTTGAGAAAAAAAATCATGTAAATTCACATCATGCTGTTTTGCAAAAACCGCCATCTTAGAAAAACTAAGAAAGAAAAAACGGTTCATAACCAGTGTTTTGAAAAGGTCAGATATTATAGACACCTTCGATACCGATAATATGATTAATCGAGTGCATAAACAGGGACGAAAATCGATTTGAAAGGAAAGAAAACGTCAAATATTCTTGACTTTTTGAATAATAACGCAAAAATAATAAAGATCTTGATTTTATTGTACAAAAATAAATGCCAGATCCTGAAAGAGCACCCTCGAAAACCCCCTATGAGAGATTTTGAAGAATCTTTCTTTGGTTCCTCAATTAAAACTGTGTACCTAAAATTGCGTGTCCAAAATTGACGTTTCGCTCATTAATGGGTTAACCTTGTCTCCTTTAGGTATTGGTGAAAAAAAAATTCTGCCAAAAAATGAGATTGATTGCTCAATTTTTAGAGGTGACTATCTCGACTTTTGTACATTTTAAATGCATTTTTCGATTTTCTACGCAATTTTCCGTATACTGATGAATGATATTTATTATATGCACATGATTACATACAAAAGTATGGAATCACCCGACAGAAATTCGATTTACACTAAAATTTTGATACCTCTTTGACGGCGTTTTGTAGAGGATACATTTATGTTTATATCCATTCTTCTAAATATTATTTACGATTTTTTTCGATGTGGTAAGCAATTTTGAAGATGGATTTTTTCCGACTTTTTCTGACTGCGTAAAATTGGACTCATAGCTTGTGGACATCTAATCCTTTAATTTTTCACGACCTTGGAAAAGGTTCAAGGTCGTAAAAAAATGGTGGAAAAAAGTTTCATGCGATCTTTGTACATAGAATGGCCTGAAAACGACTATTTTTAAAAAAACGGCTATACTCGAAAACTTCGAGACTTGAATGAAATTATCAAGAAATTTCTTTTTTCAAATCTGTTATTTAGAAGTTTTTTTGTTTTGAAAAACTTTTTTTCCAAATTGTTTTGACCACAATTTTTTTTATTCGAAATTGGCAAAACTTGTGATAAAGTGGCATGCAAAAAAATACATCGTCAGTTTGGACTAAAAAAATTAAAAACAGTTTTAGCCTATTCAAAGTTCATACATGCAACTACTTCTACTCTCGCTACTTCATTCGAAACTCGATAATTCTAGAGATATATCTTTTAACTTTTTTGGCGACTTTCCAAGTTTTTACGAAAAAAACATTTCAGCAAAAATTCTGGAAAAATTCTCATGGATTGAAAACTCAATAGATTTCTTAAAGGGGAAATCTCACTTTTTTTTTGGCTTGGGCCAAAGTGTAAAGAATGACACTTTGGCCTAAGCTCCGTGGTTTTCGAGTTAAGCCACTCCAGTCATGGTTCCATGATTTCAACGGGAAATGATGAAAAAAACGTATTGAAAAAATTTTCTTAAAAAAACAAAATCTATTCGAAACGATCTCATGCAACTTTTTTCCATCTTAACAAGTTTATTCAAGTCTCAAAGTTTTCGAGTTGAGCTGCATTCTCCAAAAGTGGTATTTCTCGAACAAAAATAGAATACCCTTGTAAAAAAAGATCGCATGAAACTTCTTCAAAAACGAAATTAAATTGCCCCCTCTTTCAAAGTTGTTATGAAAGGAATTTGTGGAAAAAAATTCACAAGCCAGGTCATGGGTCCAATTTTACGCAGCCCAAAAAAGGTGAAAAACAGCTATTTTTGAAAGTGCCACATCGAAAAATAACCGTAAAAAATATTTGGAAATAGGGATATGAATGTAGGTTTATTTCTTTCAAAACGCCGTTTACCGAATCGAAATGTCTTCATTTTTCAAGGAGATGTCAAACTTTTAGTGCTAATCGAATTTTTGTCCGGTGATTCCATGCGTTTGTATATAATCATTTGGGTGCAATGGTTCAAATAATAATCCTGTATCAGAATAATGTCTTTGATAATCGAATGTGAATATAACAAATATAATTCCATAGTATATGGAAAATTACGGCATATTTTTTTTCAAAAACAGCAAAAAATACCGTCCAGAAATCACCCCCGAAACGTCTCGATATCACCCCGCAAATGACCGTAAAAACCACCGGCCATGCCCAAATTGTCACTATAAAAGGCATTCCTCGCATTTGCGATGATCCTGACCATTTTTATATTCGCTTGGATGATTTTGTACCTCATGATGGTGCAAAGGTGCCAGTATTTCACTACTTTTCAAGATTCCGAAATCGTGATGAAAAAAAAAAAAAACAAAATCACTTTGAAAATCCAAGAAATGAAATCCATTAAAATTAGTACAGGCATTTATTAACTACCATTCAGCAAGAAAATTGTAGCAAACTGAAAAAGGTCATCTTCTAGAGCTAGGTCAAATGAGGAGAATGCTTGATATGCATCTGGGGCATTCCACGCCAAACCACCTAGCCCGTGACCCTCGCCACATCTGATTTTCTTGCAAGTTTTTTGTCCGTTAATACTTACAGAAAGAAGTTGTATGGAATTTTTAACTCAACCCGTAATAAGATGGTGATTTTTTCAAAATTTCGCACATTTTTTGAAATGCCCATAACTCATTCCGAAACATAGGTATCAAAAAAAAACAGCAGGTTCATTATTTCGTCTTGAATCGGTATTATAAAAAAAAAAAAAAAATTCAAAACAAAACGATAACCGATTTTCATATGTTTTTAACATTTTTTTTCTAAAATATTTTTTTTTCAAAACTTGGACCCTTTTGATTTTTCGGAAAAAATTCACAGAGTTTCTGAAGACACTATCACACGTGTGGAAAAATCCGTAGCTTGTGATATCCATGATGTTGACTTTTTTCTTATTTTCAAAGGTGCCTGTATTGATGAAATAGGCAAATGATCACTGCCGCGCTGATTGCTAAACATCTGATCTGTCTGGGGTGACATCAGCATATCTCATTATATATCATTTAGGTTTCAGGCAAGAAGACTGCTGTGTTCACGTGTCTTTTTCCGAGATTTTTTTCAAGAATCCATTTAATTCTTTCATGCACGATATCACATATAGGCAACACCTGTTTCCTGACAGTTTTTCAGCTCTACAATATCATTCACTAGATATTTTTCGACGAGATAAATTTTTGTATGATCTTGAGTCATGAACCTAACTACGTGAAATTGCTTATCAAGCATGTATTTTCATTGTCAACAAATATAGCATAAAAAAATGCTATATTTTTGGAACAAACTCGTGCCTGGTGAAATTTGATCTTAAGCATGACAATATTTTTATGTGAATTTTATCAAATAAAGACAAGCGTTTTTCGCGCTCTCAACACACAGCTTCATCCTGTTTTTATAGGCCAGTCAAAATGCCGAAATATAGTAACATTTGAGCATGAATCCGGAAACTTGGTCTAAGGGTAATTCGATGACGCTGAATCGAATGGCGCTAATTTTTTTGCGATCAACCCCCGGCATCATCGAAAAAAAAGGGTTCAAAAATTAAAAACCGTTCAACTCGAAAACTATTAACTGTATTGAAAAATAAGTTGAACTAGTGTGTTTGGAAGGCCAAAATACGTAAGAAAGCATTCCATGTTTATTTTTGTATCATTAAATAAACGAGAAAAAAAGGGAAAAACATTGAGCTTTGGGGTGAAAACTCCCAAGTTTCAACAGCTGAAAAAACTATTAAATCCGTAAATATTTCAGGATTTTTTGATTCTACAAGCTTCAGAAAGGGTTGATTTAAAATTTTAACGAATTTTTATTCATTTATTTATTGTATAACTATGGAAAAAACATTGACAAAATACGGTTTGGGAACCTCTGTTAGAAAGAGACGCACTATATGGCTATACCGTTCGCACTCATAGGAGGTTCTCTATCGTTCGGCGCATGCGTCGATATACGGTTAGCTCGACAGCACGAGTGCGTAGCGTCCGTTTGCGCGTGTGTACGTTTGTTTTGGTTTCTCGAACGCACTCTTGCGAGTGCGAGAGAGAGGTATATATATTATCCATCCTTCTTTATACCCCAGTGGTGCTTCATCTGCTGTATTTTTCCTTAAAAACGTCTTTTTCTCGCTTATTTGAATATAAGAAAATGAACATGGAATACTTTCTTATGTATTTTGGCCTTCCGAACACTCTGGTTCAACTTATTTTTCAATACAGTTAATAGTTTTCGAGTTAAACGGTTTTTTATTTTTAAACCCTTTTTTTTCGATGATGCCGGGGGTTGATCGCAAAAAAATTAGCGCTATTCGATTCAGCGTCATCGAATTACCCTTAGACCAAGTTTCCGGATTCATGCTCAAATGTTACTCCATTTCGGCATTTTGACTGGCCTATTATTGTCTACCTGCGTCACAATCCTTAACATCCCGGCAACTCATTCTCATCGTTTAATCTCAAACACATCCAAAGAGATCAAAATGATAAAAGTTCATTTTTTATTGTAACGTATACTCCAAAAATTATTTAAATATTTATTGTAGAAATTATACAGAACAATATTCGGCAGAGATAGCTGTTAACGGGCGAAGAACTTTTTATGAACTGAGGAAATAACCTTCCTTTTCCTTCAAATATTTCTTTTGGTTGCTCGGGTAACGCTCGTCGCTGACCATTCGATCGCCACTCCCACAATTCATCACATGCTCACACATTCCTTTAAATTTATATTCTACATTATTATGATAATAATAGAAAATAATACATAATATAATGACAATAATGAAATTAGTATGAAGAATACGTTACGCCTCCATGGCGGAATAGTATATTACACAACAAGGGCAGAAAGTTTGAGATTCCTGCACTGCGCATCATGATGCCCGAGGCGAAGCCGAGGGCCATCATGTTGCGCAGTTCAGGGCTCTCAAATTTCTGCCCTTGTTGTGTATACTATTTTTCTTCATACCCGGTTGAAAGTACGATTAAGTACAATAGACTCACGCCAGATTAATGATTTGATGCCTGCCCTGACATTTGTGGCACGAGCGAAGCGAGTGCCAGCTGGTCGGGGGCAGGCATCAAATCACCAGCTTTGACATTAGAGAAAACACGGTTAGAGACAAGTCATCCATGACAGTTACGGCAGCCTTACATACAGATGTGCGTCAAAAAAGTTTTTCTTTATACCTCGGTCGAAAGTACGTACTTTCCGCATCAATTTCGATGCAGAAAGACCGACTTTCTTGCATTGGTAAAACAACTGAGTGACGGCGGGAGCAAAAACTTTTTTCACGCACAGCTGTACGTGAGGCTCCCGCAACTGTCACCGGTGACTTGTCCCTAACCATTTTTTTCTCTGACGTCATCAAAGCTGCTCTTCTGTTTACGCTGGTTATTCATAATTTAAAGCATCATATAAATGGACAAAAATCAAAATATCTGTCTGTCATTGAAAATCCACATAATTTATTTGAAAACTGCGTATTTCATGGTAACATAATCAACAATTTTTATTATGCATGTGACCATGGTAAAAATGAAAAAAATAATATACGCATTAATACTATTGCTAATTTGCATTTTACGTTCGTTTGATTTTAAAAAATGTATGTTTGTTCAATTCATTTTTATGCTCGTTCAATTTTAAAAATGTTCATGTTGGATAAATTAAAAAATTTTTCTAATAAAATGTTCAATTGTCTACATTGGTTTTTTTTTTATTTGTATATTTTATATAAAAAGAATAATGTACGCATTAATATTATTGTTAATCTGCATTTAACGTTTGTTCAATTCAAACAAATTTTGTTTGTTTATTTAAAAAAATTTTATGCTTGTTGAATTTTAAAAATTTTCATGTTTGTTGAATTAAAAAATTTTCACATTTGTTGAATTTGAAAATTTTCATGTTTGTGAGATAAAAAAAAAATTTCCGATAAAATGTTTAATTATCTACATTGGTTTTTTTTTAATTTGATGCCTGCCCCCCCGACCAGCAGCACTCGCTTCGCTCGTGCCGCAAATGTCGGGGGCAGGCATCAATTTTTTTTGGATGCAATACATTTAATAATTTTTCTCCGTACTTTCGACCGGCTATAAAGAAAAATAGTATACACCACACGGGCAGAAGTTTGATAGCCCTGAACTGCGCGTCAAATGCCCTCGGCTTCGCCTCGGGCATTGTGACGCGCAGTGCAGGAATATCAAACTTTCTGCCCTTGTAGTGTAATATACTATTTGCTCCCGCCGTCACTCTGTTGTTTTACCAATGGAAGAATCTCGGTCTTTCTGCATCGAAATCGATGCGGGATGTACGTCCTTGCGACCGAAGTATAAAGAAAAATCAAATATAATCATGATTCAGACCAAAAAAAATTAATTCAAACTTGTACCATTTTTTTAAATCGATTAATTTTTTTCTTTTTATCGCGTTCACATGAATAATGAAAATTGTTGACTGTATTCTTATGAAATACGCAGTTTTTGTAAGCATGAGATCGATTGGTTGAGCAAGATTTCGATGTTTGCTCCGATGAATAATAAAAATTATTCACAATATTCCCATGAAATACGCAGTTTTCGTATACAACGGATGGGTTCGTTGACAAAAATTTCGGGATTTGTTCACTCGCATGAGTCGCAGTTTCATTTTGCGGTTGTTTAGTCTCTGATTTTTTTGAAAAAATTTTAATCGGCGGTTTCGTTAAAAATGTGTTGGCAGTGTCGATTGTCGATTATTGATCACAATTTTTTTGTTGTTCGCGGTTGTGAAAGACGGTGTCGGTGAACTATTTAAAACTTCCGGTTGATCCAGATTATCAATCTTAGCTAGATCCTCGTCATTAATCTCGAATTCATCCGAGAAGTTAATTGGGTTTATTCCTGCATCTGTAGACTTGTTGTCATTTTTGGTGGTCGGTACTTTCGGCGTTAAGTCGTTTGTCGTCGAAGTTGATAGTTGTGAATGAGTTGGAGCGGATATTGATGCGTGAGTTATGCTCTCGTAAATCTTTTCTGTTTTTTAAGGAATTTTGCACATACCCTATAAATGAGTAAATTGCTTATAAATAAAATTTTAATTGAAAAAAAATATCGTTCCAATATTTAATAGAGAATTGAATGTAAATATAATTTATTTGTTTGTCAATGAGTATTTTCAACAATCTAATTAAAAAAACATAAAAGTGACCTTGAGCAATTCCAGACGACTTCCATCCGCCTAGTTGCTTGAGCATGGTCGTATTGGCTCCCGAGTTAGCAAGAAGAGTTGCGCCAGTTCTTCGGAAACAATGCCCAGTATAAGATTTTGAGTTCGGTACATTTAAACAGGAAACTATAGCGTGTGTCGTTTCCCTAATTTTATTTCTGCCGATGACTTGGTGTTGAATTTTTCCATTGTGGTACTGGATAAACAATCTGTCCGTAAATGATTCGTTGAGTCTCATCAAGATGTATTCCTTGACTTTTTGATAAAAAAAAGTTCTCCCATAATGAACTGGCGAGGAGCATCATTTTTTGTGTCATGGATGGATACGAGATATTCGTTGCCAAGATCTTCAACATCTTGCACCGTCAGTTTAGTGAGCTCATCACATCTCAGAGCCCCACAAATTCCAAATACAAGGATAACCTTAAATGAGTGTAACAAAAAAAAATATAAATTTATTAAGAAACTCATACAAGTAAATAACAATACTCACCTTTGAAACTAAATGGGTGTGGTCTGACGCATCGTTCATGAATTTTGTAATTTCATCCCACTTGAACACTGGGGATTTTTTCGGTTGATAACCTTTAGAATTATTTTTCATCAAACTTTTCAAATTTTGGAACTTGGTTAAATCGACATCGTCTCTTGTGCTTAAAGTTTTTTTTTAACATCGACCAAATGCACCATAAAGTTGACGGCTTCATTTTTTGGTCAAGTCTTTAAAATAAATAACTAAATTCGTTTCTTCTGAATTTGACAAAGAACTTTGATGTTCTATCTGCCATTTTTTGTAGTTCTCGTAGACGAGTTTGTACCGACCACCGACTTTTTTGGTAAAGTTTCCGTTTGTATAATTAATTCCGCCTCCGCGTCAAAATCTCTTGACACCTCTTCCTCGTCCATGGAGTCATCAGTGGAAATCACTTCGTTTATTATTTTATTTTAAACACTGATTCTAACTCCAAACTGAACTAATCTAATGAACTGCTGAGCTGATGAATTGCTCTCAATTCCAAGAGAAATGACAGCTTTGACATATTGAACAAAAAAACACGGTTAGAGACAAATGATCGGCGGCAAGGCGGGAAAAAGTATTTTTTTTTGGCTTCTAAGTCTGTCATGTTGGCCCCGCTATTTCAAATCATGAAAACTAAATATTCGCCTCGTTATCAGTGATACGCGGAATCTCCGTATACAAGGTTCCGAAGCTAGAACGATGTTTGAAATTTTTTGGTCGACCATAGTGCCGTTGACCTGAATTTCGAAAATGTGAGCCCATATTTGTTATGAGCGACCCCAAAAACATCTATATACAACATTGTTGCGTGAGGATCTGGTATTGGTGGGGGAAATAAATGACGCGAGGAGAGCGGGTTTAAAAATGATAAAAAACAATGTATTTATTTGTCGTAGAAAATATGAAAATTAAACAATGAATAATTCTCCCGAGGTGAACAATTAGCCCGACAATAACCCGTGGTGTACTGAGAAATGTGAGCAGACCCGGTCGTCGTCGAACACACGTTCGACGATGCCGAAAGAAAGCCGAAACGTGCTCGTGAACGCCCGAAAATGAATCCCGAGATAATCAGAGAGATCCGTGTGTTAAATGTCCCGAAAAATATATCGCGATGAAGTACAGATTGTCCCGAATTAATTCTATACAATATTTGGCCCGATAAATGATTATTTGCGCTGACTTTTGCAAAAGGGAATTTTGAAAGGCACGAAGGGCTCTATAGCACGTTACGACCGGATCAAGACTGATTAATCGATAAGAATTATCGATGACGACGAGCCGCGCGCATGCGTCGCGCGTCACGCCGCTCCCGTGAGACGAATATTCCCGAAAATTAGAGTAGCCCGGTAAGTGGCGACATCCACGGCGGAGCGCCACCCCCCCCCCCCTTCTCTCCTGCTGAATTTCGCTACTACCGACGTAGCTTTGCTCATTCCTGAACAAACATTTTATAGTGAGAGCGATATCCTTGACTTTTAGAATCACCATATTGGAATCATCATTTTCAAATTCAACAATTTGATTCCAGATTCTTTACTAGCGTTCCCACAAACCCCCATTCCAGGTATTATCTAAATAACTGGTGGCACAGACGGATACGTGTATGGACGGCCTGAAGAAAACACATGATTCCTCAGCTCATTCGTCATAGAAAATATGATAAAAATCGAAATTATGCACATCGCAAGCTACGGATTCTTTCACACGTGTAAAAATGTCTTTAGAAACTCGGTGAATTGTTCCAGAAAAATCAAAAGGACCCAAGCTTTGGAAAAAAAATATTTTTGAATAAAGAGTAAAAAAACATAAGAACATCAGTTTTCATTTTGTTTTCAATTCCATTCTGTAAAACTACGATTCAAAACAAACAAAATGACCTGCTATTTTTTTTGATACCTATGTTTCCGAATGAGTTATGGGCATTTGAAAAAATGTTGTGAAAAATCAATATCTTATTACGGGTTGAGATAAAGCTCCAACAAAACTCTATACGAATTCTTTCAGCAAGTACTAACGGATAAAACATTTTCAAGATAATCAAAAGTGGTGAGGGTCATGGTCTGGGTGGTTTGGCGTGGAATGCCCCATCCATGTAGCATAGTTCGCCTTTAACGGCCAAAATGCTAATAAGAAAGTATTTATAAAAAAAAATTTAAAAAAGCAAAATACCTCAATCGAGTAGATGGTCCAAACCAGAAAGATTTTTCGATTGAAAAATAGTTCAAATCAACATGTCAAAAATATTTGAATAAAATATAAAATCAATTATATTTACATATTTTTTAGAAAATTATTGATATGACTACTGGAATTCTCGGTGGTGTGTAACGTGATTATATGTGCTGATATTGGCTTTTCTGTTTCTTGTCTGTTTTCTGTCTGTCACGCCCATCTCTGTCTGTCTGCATGCTGGGGGACGCTCGGATAAACAAACATCGACAACAACAAATTGAAAAAAAAAACAACAACGAACCAACCGACCAATGACCCAACTACCATCAACTGTCTACGAATATGACACCTGCCTGCATATGCATATGCGCAAAACAACTTGGTTTCCGCTGTTATGCGACAACGCGACCGATTGGTGATATCGGGGCGGGCGGGGGGGCTGCCACCGCCAATACTGGGGCAATTTATTGTGTTGGGAATCGTCAACGTTTGTTCTTGAAACCATTTCAATATATAAATACATGCACGCATGCATATATATATATATATATATATATATATATATATATATATATATATATATATATATATATATATATATATATTTCAAATGTATAAATTTGCCAATTCAATAATCTCCAATACGATGGTACATATGTGCAATAAAAACCATCCCATATACCACAAATGCATCCCTATCAATACCGACACATTCATACTAAATCGATTTTTACAAATGATGGCAAAAATGCTACAATTTGTTTTCTATAACTTCTGTTTCCAAAATTTCTGTTTGTGATTATTTTTGGATTTACATTTTCGTATCTTTCGTAAATATTTCTCAATCTTTGCAGAGAACTACCACGGCTCTAACACTGTATTTTTAGTTGGTATGCTCATGTCGGTGGTAGGGGGTGTTTTCGTAGTATTTGCTCTGATGGCTCTCTGCTACAGGTCAGTCGTAGTACATAAAAACTTCTCCCTCTGTCTCAGGTTAGTGTGCAGATACATACACGTAGAAGTTTTTTGTATGCCCTTCTTTCTTGTTATATTTTTTTTAATCCTCCTTCGCACTACAATTATACGTATAAATTTCAGACCATGGTAGCATCGTAATACAAAAAATACACAAATAAATGTATATGACAATGATCATTATAAGCATATACGTATAGATGTATGCGACAATATATTTTTTCGTTATTATGTTTGATCGCTAATTATTATTTATCCGTATCATCGCTCAGATATGTATGCACACATGCATTTCGGGCATTCCACGCTGGACGGTCAGCTTGTAGCCCCGGCTATTTCTAATTTCACTGAATGTTTGTTAACTTTCAGTATCTACAGACACGAGTTTTTAGTAAATATTCAAAGTTTTCTTAAGTCATTAAAAAACAACATTTAAAAAAAAATGGTTCGAATTTTTCTTCAATGCTCAAAGCGTTGCGAAAACATAGGGATCAAAATCGAAGAGTGAAATCTTTTTTTATTTTTTTATTTTGACTCATAGTTTTATGGAGAAAAAAATGCAACAAAAATATCGGTATTAAAATATCAAGTAATCAATACTCGTCGAAACTTGATAATAGGTTTATTTCTCAAAGTCAAGGTATGAGATTGCCTCATAACTTTATAATATCTTTCCATGGACAACCAAAAGTTTTCATTGTTATCAATTTTAGAGGTTTTTTCTCATTCAGAACTGTAACCGCGTCATTAGGACGCCATTCGCTCGTTGTCTATGAACTAACCTGATTATGATCGAATATCGAGCTGTGAAATGTGCAATCAGCAAATTTGCTAAATAGCAATTTTGATGATTTTTCGTATCTTGTTCCAACGCAGGGCGCAATAAACTATGATATACCAATTTTGAATTATGTGCTTGAAAAAATTTATAAATAATTGGATGCATTAAGGTACCCCTATGTAGAACAAGTTTAATTGAAAGAATTTTTATGAATTTTTTTAAATACGGAAATGCAATACGATCTTTTTAATCTTTTCAAAGGTTCTTATTGACATCTTGTTCCATACAAAGAAAAATTTTCAAGTGAAATTACAATAATCAGTCATTGATTTATACAGTCAAAGTGGAGCCTTGGAAAAAAAAGACACGGGTACGTCTTTTTTTAGGCATATGTAGTGATCTGAAACAAAAAATAAAAAACGATTATTGTTGATTAGGCTTGCTGCTATTACCTGAACTAGGATCTTTTATTTTTATGCATAATTACCAAAATGGCGGATTAAAAAAAAACACGATTTTTTTTTACTAGCGGACTTGAAAAAACCACGATTTTATTCAAGTCCGGCATTTTGTTAATTATGCTTAGAAAACAAATCGTAGGTCAGGTATGATAGCGGCAAGCCTACTTCAAAATATAATCAATTTTAATTTTTCGTTTCAGGTCACTACTACAACAACCGCCAAACGTACCCAGCCACCCTATTTTTTTCTAAGGTTCTAAGGTTTCTAAGGCACTGTGTGAGAAGAGGGCTCTGTAAAAAATATTAAAAGCTCACTTAACGATATTGAAGTTTTCCATTTAAATAACATGAGACAACTTTTTTGCACTATTTTAACCCCATTGCGATATTCCATGGTGTAATATTCTCTAGTGGCTTCTAATAGCGAATTTAATGCTCTACTTGGATAACAAAGTAATAGATAATGCTTGTTGTAGATCATTGAAGTTGATTTTGTATACAACTTTTTTCTAAATTCAATAAATTTTATTATTTACGAAGCCAGTTTTATGAAATCAGGTTCAATCGGTATTCAATGATCAAATCTGACACACTGTAGACTGAAAACGTTTAGGGTTTTACCATTTGAAGAATGTATGCAAACATGGTAACTTCTTACTAACTATATGGCCGTTCATTCCTGTGGAGAGGTATAATAATTATGAATAGAGAAAAAATGATGGAACCGATTTCCATGCTTTTTGAACTCTGAGCTGCACGGACGAACAAGAAGGCCTGCCTCTGCTTGCCTTCATGAGTTTGTCTGTAAACGGTTGATTATTTATGAACACTGCCACACCCTTATATGTTGTCCAAACAATACAGCAAAACAAAAAAAAATTTTGACACCGCTCCAGAACAAAAGCGACCTGGATATTCTTGCAGAGCTGATGCCCATGATGAAGGCCGATGTGTTTCCAGCCACAGATTTTGGTTCGAAAAAATATGCGGAGCGTTCAAAGTTGGTGAAACGATGTTTTTAAGAGATAGCAACGAAACTATTAATCTAAGAAAAAAAAAGTTTTTTTTCAATTCGAGCTAACTTTTTCCGCTAATCACGATTTTGTGATCAACAGCTCGATCAAAGGACTCCTTCCTCTCGAAATTTCTTCATTGATATTTTTTTCACCGTTGTTTAATGAATTTTCCAATTCTTCGCGAATCGTGTTACATCGTTGTAAACTTACTCAATTACCTCACCGAAAAAAATCGATCGAATCAAAAATACGTTATTACTACAGCACAAACCATAACGTGTCGAGAAAAAATTGCCATCGAATATCTTAAATTATTACAAAACGTATGTAAGTTTGAACAAAGGTCATTTATTACAACGCACGTTTATAAAACATACCGATACACAAAAAAAAACGCAAAAACAAACATCTAAGAAAGTCGTATTTGATGATCAGACTTACTTATAGGAAAAATCCCCGGGAATTCAATAGTGATAATTTCGAATGCAGAAAATGATACTTGTGTTGTGGAATCACGTCATAATTCAGACGGGAATTTCCAAAAAATACGATTTCGGCTGTGCAAACTCACACTAGTGTGGTAACCACAGTTTAACATTACGACATGTAACGACATACAACTTTGTACGGCTGCATATTGAAAAAAAAAATATTTTGAATGATCGTTTGTCTTTCAATATCTTTCAATATCAAGTAGTATCTGTACTCTTTTTACGATTTTTTTTGTATCGGTATGTTTTATAACCGTGTGTTGTAATAAATGACCATTGTTTAAACCTACGATCGCTTTCTAATAATTCAAGATATTCCATCCCACATATTTCAATTTTTTCTGGAAACGTTATGGTCCGTGCTACAATAATAACGTATTTTTTATTCGATCGGTTTTTTTTCGGTGAGGCAATTGAGTAAGTTTACTACGATGTAACAGGATTCGCATAGAATCGAAAAATTCATTAAACAACGGTGAAAAAAATTTAAATGAAGAAATTTCGAAGGGAAGGGGTCCTTTGATCGAGCTGTTGATCATAAAATCGTGATCAGCGGAAAAAGTAAGTTCGAATTGAAAAAAAAACAACTTGATCCGTCAATTTGTTCAAGAAGTATTCCAAGTTCGTGAAATTTGAAAGCGCGAATTCACTTTCGCAGCGAGCGCCTGTCAGCACTCCGCCACTACACGCGGCATCCAATATTGTCCGTGAATTGACCGCAAAAATGAACTGTTCATTGGTGATCAATGCAATTGAAAATTTTATGACGGTTAATATGACAGGTTAACTATGTTGTGCCCAAATTTCAGCTCTCTGCGTTAAAAAAAGCAGCTGCAATATTGCGGGGAAAAAAAATTATCTGGCCCCTTAATTAACTTTCAGCAAATTTGTTTTCCCTAATTTTTTTTTTTAAATAACAGTTTTTTAATAATGCTGAACCTGATTGAACTTGAGAATTGGTGGGGTTTATAAGTAAAAATTTGTTAATAAGTCAGAAACGTACCCCTTTTTCGGGACCATTTTTCACCCACTCAATTGCGAAAATTCAATTCCCTCAAAGTGTGCATTATCGTGGGATTCTTCAGGATTAAAATTTTTCAAGTTTCGTTGCATTTCGATTATTTGCTAGCTCGGAAATTCCGTGCAATAAAAGTTGGTTTTTTAATAACAAATAACTTATCTCAAAAAGTATTCAACCGATCGAGCTCCGGTTTTGCACACTTTTTCATCATACCAAGAGCCATATATTCCAAGACATTCATAGATTAGCTTGTACATACGAGATTTCATTGATTATTCGTTATTGTTTAAATGACCATTTTAGCAGGTTTTTATCACTTTGCAAGAGAACAAATTATTCAATTGCGATGTACGACCAGCCAAATTGTTTGTCTTTCCAATACCTACAAGTTTTTATTGAACTTTTATTTTCTTAGAATAATAGTTTCGCCGCTCTCTTAAGAACATCGTTTCACCAGCTTTGAACGCTCCGCATATTTTTTTGAACCAAAATCTGTGGCCGGAAACACATGGGCCTTCCTTATGGGTATTAGCTCTGTAAGAATATCCAGGTCGCTTTCGTTCTGAAACGGTGTCATGCAAAAATGATGAATTGCCTGGACTAACATGCGAATATGCCGGTTTCATGATATCAGTGCATTCTTCAACCATTTTGACGGACGAACCATTTGAGTAAAAAATCTGAATAATCGTGACGATTTTTTTTTATTTTTCTCTTTCCATTGGATGCAATCATATTTGTATTCAAGTTCAAAACAAGCTGTCACATAAAATCAATTTGCCAACAGAATGACGGAATATGCCCCCATATTACGTTCACTTGGAACAATGTCGAACTACTTCTGTTGCTATAGTTGCTCTTACCTCTGGAATACACGTGTATGCATTACTTTGTGGTTAGTTTTTTTAAATCAATATTGTTCTTTCAAATTCATGGCATTTAGGATATCAATATTTTTCCAAGTTGAATGCGGATTTCGATCATGTACACTACCGGGAAAAATTTTTCGGACAAAAGTAAAAAAAAAAGTTCCCGCGCTCTTTTTTGTGCTACTGTGCCTCTAGTCTAGATATTCAAATGCAACAAGGGGAATTTTAAAGAGGAATTATTCCGCTTTTTTTTATTCCGGATTTTCTTTTTAAGTCTCTTCGACCTTTTTTACCGGTATCCCGTCATTTCAAAATGGTTCATTTTTTGACTTTTTTTTCCGTTTCCAATTGAACCACGTTTCCAGTTAATTTTTTTTTCCCTAATTCTGCGAGTGAATCTTCAAAGGTAAAAGCTTCAGCTTTTATTTTGTTTTAGGAAAAGTTGAATACGATTTTTTTTCGTAGAATTATTTCGTTTTTAGCCAAAAAAGACAAACTTTGGAAATTCCGAGTACCACGAGAACTATTAGATTTCACAGAATATTGTAAGAGTAAAGAAAGTTGTGTCTGCGATTGTTCTAGCGACTGGTATTTTTTTTTCGATTTTTTGCCGAATTGTTTGTTTCATCGATTTTCAGTGGAATCTCGAATACATTGATGTCGGTAACTCGAAAATAATAGGTTTATTGATGAAATTGCAAGAGACAAAAGAGTTTGATTTTCCTCTTTTCAACTCATTATTATTTTATCAGATTGTTTTGCAATTTTCTTTTATCCAAAATTTTTTACTTTGAACGTTGATAAAGTGATCCGGGGTTTTCGAGAACTATGGAGTCGTGCTAAAATATCCAGAGTGAAAAAAGTTTTATTTTTATATTTGAATTTTTTATTGATAAATTTCTCTATTTACTGTTTAAATTTTGGTCTCATCATAAAAACGACCTTTGGTACTCAGTACTTTTTTTACGATCCGCTGCATCCTTTCTATGAGTTTCTCAAAAACTTATAGTCATTTTCTAATAATCAACTCGATTGGATTGAGATCGGGAGCATACATCGAAGCTACGTTCTTATTATTGAACAAAAAAAGAAGAAAGTAGGGAGCGCGAAATTATGAAATGGCTACCGTAATCACCCGACTTCAATCCGATCGAGTTGATGTGGAATAGAATGGATCGTCAAATTAGAAAAATGACGCATTCATCTGCCTTTGGGAGAATCTGCGAAAAATGTGCCATGAGACACTGAAGCGCGTTTTTGAGAAACTCATAAAAAAGATGCCGTGAATCGTAAAAAAAGTTGTGAGTACCAAAGGTCGTTTCAATGATGAGACCAAAATTCAAACGGTAAAGAAAGAAATTTATCAGTATAAAATTCAAACATAAAAATGAAACTTTTTTCACTCTGGATATTTTAACACGACTCCATAGTTTTCGAAAAACCTGGATCACTTTATCAACGTTCAAAGTAAAATTTTTTGGATAAAACAAATATTGCAAAAGAATCTGATATAATTCTAACGAGTTAAAAATGAAAAAATAAAACTTTCTCTCTTTTAAAATTTTATCGGAAACCCCATTGTTTTAGAGTTACCGATATCAATGTATTTGAGGTTCCACTAAAAATCGATGAAAAATAAATTTCGGAAAAAAAATCTAGAAAAATTCCAGTGGCTAGCATAATCGCATACACAACTTTTTTTACTCTTGTTTAAGAGCCGAGGGAAATATCTTCAGACGGACAAATTATTTACAAAGACAGACAATATCCTCTTTATTTTTCTTCAACAACAGATATTCGAATCAACAAAACCTGAATGTCAATCCTTCACGACCTGAACTCTCTCACCTTCCAGCATGCACTCGCTCTCTCTCTTTTATTTAGCACACTTCCACCATATCTCTGTGCTTCAGATCGGCCGTCATTTCTTACACTTGCAATATTCTGTGAAATCCAATAGTTATAGTGGTACACGGCAATTTCCAGAATTTCTGTTTTTTTTTGCTAAAAACGAGATGATTCTGCGAAAAAAATCGTTTTCAACTTTTTCAATAACAAAATCGAAGCTGAGGCCTTTACCTTTGAAAATTCGCTTGTAGAATTGAGGGAAAAAATTTATCTAAAAATTCGGTCCAATTGAAAAGGGAAAAAAGAGTCAAAAGATGAACGTTTTCAAAATGACGTGGTTCCCGTAAAAAAGGTCGTAGAGACTTTTCAAAAAACTCAAATAGAGCCAAAATAGTTCCTCTTTAAAATGTCCCTTGTTGCATTCGAATATCTAGACTACCGGCATAGTAGCACAAAAAAAAGCAGAGAAACTTTTTTGGACTTTTATCCGGAAACTTTTCCTCGGTAGTGTATATTAGGGTGTTTTAAAAAAAGATCCATTTTTTTGGCCGACTAACTGGTTGAGAAGTTACTTTAGTGCAGAAAAAAAAGTCCATCAAAGGAGAGCTCGAAATGAAAATATTTACAGGTGACTCACGTTTATTGAAGTTTCCCCTTTAAATAACATGGGAAATACTACTTTGCATGTTTAGAACGGTAGAAGTTTATAATTAGTAGAACTGTGGAAACCTAAACGGAAATTGCAACCACTTCTTCCAAAACATGTCTTTATAGCAAATTTAACGCTCTACAAAAAAGGTCCTTAGCAAAAAAAATACTGAATCTAACTATTCAAGAGGTATGAGCCTTCAAAATTATATTTGTATAAAATTTTACCGTCATTCAACTATTTCGACAAAACTGTCGGTTTGACCACAATATTTCTTAAAATTTTTTTGTACAGCATCCAATTTGCAACACATTGACTCCTGAGATGAATTCGTGATTTTCATAGATAAGAAATCAATTGCCATGAAATCAATTTATTATAAAAATATTCATTTTTTCTCCGCATTCTTCCTCATCGTTTGTCACTTTTAGCTATTTAGAAAATTCCGCACATTTTTTGAAGCTACCGTTGTCACTCTATAATTGTATGTTTTCATCAAGGAAATCGCAGACCAAATCAAATTTTTTTTAATAACCACAGTGACTTTTCAAAAGGCTAAAAGTGAGAAACGATGCTGCAGAACGCGTTGTCTTATTACTAGAACAGTATTACAAAAGCTTGACTGAAGATGAGGAGCAATTCTAGTATTTATCACGAATTGTGCGAGAATATCGACGGCGCTATCCCAGCTGGCATGAAAATTTTTTTGCAAAGACCAGAAGTCGCTTGTACCAATAAAAGCCATTGAAAATGAAAATGTTTGTAATAAATTGATTTCATGACCTTCAATTCCCAATCTATGGAAATGGCGAATTCTTTCCAGGAGTCAATATGTTACGATTTGCAAAAAAATTTCAAGGAATACTGTAATAAAACTGACAGTTTTGTCGAAATAAGTAAATAACGGTAAAATTTTATACAAATACTAGTTGTGCCTGGGGGCTTCGCCCGCAGCATATCTAGCAGGTGCATCTAGCTGTGCATTCAGGAAAATATAACTTTTTTTTCAATCTTATTGTGAAAAGTCTTTCTTGAGACACAGGAAAGAATAGGCACTGTACTGGTATGTGATTCTTACCCATTGAAGACCATTCACTTTTTCACGCATAGGAAAAAAATCGCAAAAATCCCCTCACGGGGAATAAAACGTGGACAAGTACATTGGTGGTCCTTTGTTTCCTTATAATGTTAAAAAAAATCCAAAACGCCGCTTAGAAGAATATACAAAAAGTTACAAAATAAGTTAAGATCTGTTGAAATATACGTGGCCAAATACGGGAAGCTTTACTGCGTTTCAATAAATTTTCAAATAAGGTTTGATGTTGATAGAAAAAATAATAAAGTTCGGAAATTCAACTATGTCACCAACCAAATTGCAAACGTAAAAAAATTAGATTGTAAAAAAATTCTGAACGAAGTGCTTGGCGAGGATTTTTAAATGAAATTAGCGTAATGTATAGATCATGATCACGAACTCGCCAAGTACTTTGTTCAGAATTTTTTTACAATCTAATTTTTTTACGGTTGCAATTTGGTTGGTGACATAGTTGAATTTCCGAACTTTATTAATTTTTCTATCACCATCAAACCGTATTTGAAAATTTATTGAAACGCAGTAAAGCTTCCCGTATTTGGCCACGTATATTTCAACAGATCTTAACTTATTTTGTAACTTTTTGTGTAGTCTTCTAAGCGGCGTTTTGGATTTTTTTTTAATATCATAGGGAAACAAGGGACCACCAATGTACTTGTCCACGTTTTATTCCCCGTGAGGGGATTTTTGCGATTATATCACTTCTTTTTTCTAAAATTTTTAAATATTTTGGTTCATATAAACTTCTATGGAGACTATATAATTACAATCCGCACTGTTGATTTTATTTTACATTTTTATATTTTGTGGATGAATATGTTCACTGCGAGATTTAAATACTCAGGATCACGAAAAAAATGCTTACCAGTCTGTTCAAAAGTTTATTCTGAGATCATTTTTTTTCACAATTTATCCAATTTACTCGCTAATCTCGCACTTTATCATTACAGAACTTGACTCAGAATCTCCGTTGAATATTTTTAATAAATCCATTAATCGAAATTTTTTGGACGTCCTGCACTTGATTATGTCAAAACTCCGTTAATAACCGTTTCACTGTGTAGAAGTCATACACTACGCTTACACGGCACTCTTATTCCGATTTGGTTATAATGGGGTGTATATAAATATCGGGTATAATGAACCCGATTAATTAATCAGGAATAAGAGTTCCGTGTGAACGTAGTAGTCATTGTTCTCTCTCTCTCTCTCTCTGCAGCTGTCACTGGAGACTGGCTTTGATGAAAATGGGTCTTGTGGCGAGCGTTGAGGCCTATCATGGTGTTGTATACAGACACGTCAAATTCTTGAATGTGTTGGTAACTTTTGCATAATCTTGAGCCCGTGCAAAGTTTTTTCTCAGCAATTACGCGACCGATCATGCTGATTTTGGGCGCAATCGAAAAAGAATTCCTTAATTGGCTAAAAGTTTAATTTTTAAGTTTCTCAATTGCTTCTGAGCTTCGTAGTTCAATAAAATGACATGCCGATTTTACCCCCACCACCGCGAATCGGTTTATTCAGAGAAAGTATAGTCTCGGCGAGCTCGGGCCAGCAGACGACAGGGCTGTCAATGTACTTGTCCCGAGACTCTACCAAGTCTCTTGATAGAATTCATTAACAGTTTACAAAGACCAAATTTAATTTAAAAAATGTATGCATATAAACGAACGGTCCAAGAAAAATGCAATTTCATCCAAATAATTGAATGGGCGTTTGCTATGGGTGGACTTTTGACTTCACCAACAATCGAGTTTTTCTGAACATGCATCATCGTGGTGATTTTTAATTTCATCAGTTTTATATTCTAAAAAAGTAATAAACGAACGCCAAGTGACCATTCTACATTTTTTTTGTTATTACATTGAAATTCACCTCCAAATTACCTCCAAAGACCGGAGCGGGGTTCCGGCCTTTGGAGTCTAGCATCTGTATATGGCTATACCCGCACTGCTTACCCCCTGGAAGAGGTGGGAGGGAGTGTGGGGAGGGGAGAGGATCCTCAACGAAGGGTCTGTACGCAGGTATAGAGGAAGCCCGTAGGTCTGTGAGATGGAGAGAGATAGTCAGACAGGGGAAATTGGTGAGTGTGAGAGAGATGGATGGATCGAAAGGAAAAAAGCATTGAGAATTAGATCGTTAGATCTTTTAAAACTATATTATTTTCCAAAATTTAATTCCCAACATTCATCTCAAGATGGATAGATGTGCGAGTATGTATGCAATTCATCCTCTGAAAGAACCTTGGACATTGACGAAAAATGAACTTGAATCGATTCCCAAGGTTTTGCTTTGCTTATAAAATATTATAGTAGATTTATTCATTTGCTGTGATCAGTTACCCTGTGATCAGTTACCCGAAAATTTGCAATGTGATAGAGAGGTGCAGTCGTATCAATGGTGTCAAGATCATTTCAATCCACCATGGCGACAAGTTCATGTTGATGCTCCATGGCCTATACGTCGTGATTGTGAAAAGTATTACATCCTGGAAGAACTAGTGAATGTTTATGCAATTCATTGCATTAGAAATCCTCGAGAAATAACGGCAGAAGAGCTCCGGATTATATCACCAACGACGTTCAAGAAATATTTCAGTGACTTTACAGATATACTGTGGGAGCGGTTACCGGAATATTACAAATCTGACAATGAAATTAAGTTTTTTCGTCGATGCTATGAACATTGGAATACACGATCGATGGAAGATCATATTGATGGACCTGCACCGCTACGTCGAAATTGTAGAAAATGTCGAGAGAGTGAAGAACAAGTTTAAGCCTGTTACGGGTGCACATGTATGCAGTGTGTGGGAATATGGGGGAGGCTGAAGACTAGATGAGGGATGTCTGGGTGAAAAACTGAAATCATCGAGAATGATCTCCATTCGAAAGAACGTGTTTGAATTTGTTCGGAATGATGGTGTATGACGTGTGATGGGGAGGTTGGTGACACGTTTGAGCCTGTGCAGAGTTGCAGCTGGACGATCGTAGAGAGAAGAGAGGTGGAGTGGGGAATAGAAACTGAAATTGTAGAGGAGGAATCGAGAGCACCATCATTCGACTAACAAATACGCTCCAAGTCAGACGTCATCTAAAAATCACTCTTCAAAAATGGAGTTCAAATTGTTCAACAAAGTTGCTAAACTGGAAAACAAGCTGCCAACGAAGAAGCTGATTGAGCTTGAAGTCAAGACCAATCATCCAATCCACAATATTCGATCGGTGAAGACCGATTATGGAAAACGATACATCGCAGAAATCGGAGGTCAATTCAAAGTCCATCTACCAGCAAGGCTTGCCGAGGTTTTCGACCAGAACGAGGATGAATTCAAGAAGCTGTTAGGCAGCTCACGCGAAGGAACTCTACATGGAAACGTTTGCCGACAAGTGGAGTAAAATCGAGTTCAAGAAAATCCCCAATCTTCGTAATGAAGGAAAAAAAATCTTCGTTGTAAAAAAAAATGATTATCATCGTTGTTAAAAAAAATTGTATAAATTATGGATATTGAGTGAAGGAGGAGAAGGAGGAAGAGGAGGAGGATATGAGAGTTTATAATAAAAAAGAGAAAAAGTTTTATATAATTTGTGACGTGACATTTTTAGCCACGCCATTCATACGCATCCGTGTCGACCAGTAGATCGGATTTACGGTCCTGTTTTGACCGACGCACGTCGACTCGCCGCAGCTAGCTCGAGAGAGGACTCAACTTCTGGTCAAGACATCGTATTTAAGTTTCATAATTAAGTATTGTATAACAAATTGTATTATTGACTCCGTAATTTGGCAGGAAACTGCGTACTTTTTGGAGTATTAGCGTTAGTCAACGCGAACCAACCGCTAGAGCGTATGTAAAGAGAGAGAGAGATATTGAGAAAGATTTCAGCAGCTAATTTAGTAATAATTTTCAGAGAAACGAGCTAACCACCCTCAACTATTACGTATTTCACGGATATTAACTGTGAATCTATCCTAATACTGTTCTCACTACGGGGGGAAGCGCACTCGTGTACCGGTCATCCTAATAAGAATTTTTACAGGACAATCTCGCGTACGAAATTCATTTGGTAACGGTAGAATCGCTACGAACCGATCTATCGAGGGCTCGCAGCGTGTTTAGATAGGGTTTTCTTTCACCTGGTTTGGTAAAACGAACAGGATTAGTTCAAGCTTTTCAGTAATTAAGGAAAAAGAATGAAAGAACATTTCTGATGTGATTCAACTCTATATTTGTTTACACAAGCGAATTTATTCTTTGAGTAGGCTTGTATAAAGCAATATGCATATTGTAGGTTAGGATTACCGTGTTTATACTCTTTAAAAGAAATTCAAGTAGTCGGTTCATATGTGAAATACTCTCAGTGGAGACTTATGAACGTAATTTCACAAGACTACTTAAATATCGAAAGAATTAGTCCATTAGCGAAAAAACCTCTAAATAGGCTTCTGGACTACGATTATCACTAAGTTCATGTAATGAATCATAGATAAACGTATGACGACTGAAGGGGTTTCTCAAAGGAGACTCATCATACGTGCACCAAGCCAAAATAATTAAATGATATACTATTTTTTAGTTAGTTTAATAAATTACCAAATTTACCTTGATGTATCGTATTAATTAGACCATTGAAGCAATCTTGATTGATGATTGATATAAATGAATTCCATTTATCAAGTGAATACCATTTTCTAGAAATCCGGAACACGACTATTCTTTATATTTTTTATTTTATAGATCAAAATCACAGACCAACTCCTGTTTCGATTTGGTTACAAAACATATTGAGAGAAAAAAAGCAAAAACGACTCGAAAATAACAAAACAAAAAACAACCTTCATTTTATCGTTGCCAACGTTGACAATTTCATGCAACTTCATGAACCTCTATTAACATATTTCAAACACAGCGGAAAATGGCTCAAGTGACGTAGCCGCCAGCCAGCCCTCTCGCCGTAGCAACCGACAGTTGCAACACCCGTCATTTTGCCCTTGGAAGCCGTGGCTCGTCAAATTGGCGCCTCGTCTAATGGGGTTTGGGTTCGTCTCCGTATTTAACCCTTTGTGCCATGGTGGCACTCTCAGCGTGCCACCTGTTTTAGAACCATTTTTTGAGTAATTTTGGACGAATTAAAAATTTTTTTTTGGTGTTTCCGCATCAGTCATATTTTCATAAGTGAGAATTAATGTGCAATAATTTAAAATCATGGATGATTTTGTTTATGCACGTAAACAAACCTTAACAAATCGCAATGGCTCTAGATAAAATTCATTATCTCCGGAACTTTTCAAAGTACACATTTTTCCTTACGTGGGATTAGCTCAAAATTTTGTACTCGGTGGTTTTTGGGGTCGCTAATTACGATTCCGCCCTCAAAATTTCGAAATTCAAGATGGCGGATCCAATATGGCGGACTAAAAATGCAAAAATCCTTTGATGAAAGCGAAATTTGGTACTCGGGGGTTTTCGGGGTCACTGATTACAAATCTTTGATCAAACTTTGGAAATTCAAGATGGCGGATCCAATATAGCGGACTAAAAATGCAGAAATCGTTTGATGAAAGCGAAATTTGGTACCCGGGGGTTTTCAGGGTCACCGATTATAAATCTTCAATCAAACCATAGAAATTCAAGATGGCGGATCCAATATGGGGGACCGAAAATGCAAAAACCGTTTGATGAAAGCAAAAGTTGGTACTCAGGGATTTTTGGGGTCGCGTGACCGCTTTTTTCGTGAACTTTGTGTTTCATAATCATTTTCTAAGCAGTTTTGACCAAATTTTTTAACTTTTGTTGGTTTCGCAGCATCAGTCGTGTATTCAAGAATAAGAATTGGTCGCCACTCACGGTTCCACTAGAATTGACAATCTTCTGCATAAAGTTCCGCACTCAGTCAAAAACAGAGACACCAGCAAGGACGTGGCGGCTGTTGTCTCCATTTTTTTTTGTTTTTTTGTTTTTTGAATTTTTTTTTCGTTTTTTTTTTGGTTTTTTTTGTTCTTTTTATGCTTTTTTTGTAGCTTTTTTCTCATTTTTTTTGTATACGGAGTCGAGTCGAATTTTATTTCCGTTATCATAAATTTCGTAAATCTAACTATAAATATAAAATAATGAACCTAGCAAGTCACCGGATTGACATGTTCTTATTTTTCGATCGTTTTTCAAATGTCAATCTGCCATATTGAATCCGCTATCTTGAATTTTGGATATTTTATTGGGCAATCATAATCAGCGACCCCAAAAATCCAAAAATATACATTTTCATCATATTTGCACCGTTTTGTAAATTTTTATCCGCCATATCGGATACGCCATGTTGAATTTTGACATTTTAAGAGTAGAATCGTAATCAACGACCCCGGAAACCCCCGAGTACCAAATATCATGCGGTTTGAGTTCATTTGTGCATTTTCAGACGCCATATTGGATCCGCCATTTTGAATTTTGAAAATTTGAGGGTGGAATCGTAATCAGCGACCCCGAAAACCCCCGAGTACCAAATATCATGCGGTTTGAATTCATTTTTGCATTTTTGGCCGCCATATTGGATCCGCCATTTTGAATTTTGAAAATTTGAGGGTGGAATCGTAACCAGCGACCCCGAAAACCCCCGAGTACCAAATATCATGCGGTTTGAATTCATTTTTGCATTTTCGGCCGCCATATTGGATCCGCCATTTTGAATTTTGAAAATTTGAGGGTGGAATCGTAATGAGCAACCCCGAAAACCCCCGAGTACTAAATTTCAAGCCGATTGCACTGAAAATAAAAAGCGTGACACAAAGGGTTAAAGTACTGTATTTCCTGGTGGTTAAGTGTGGGCCCACTGTGAACTCGGGGACGCTTGGGTTCATGAGGGAGGCCTCCCCTTTTTACGAAGACGATCGCCAGATTGCCCGAAAGGAAGGCGACCAAGGGAGCAATTTTCGTTTTGATGAAAGATGGGTTTCGAGCGCGTGAGATGAAAATCGACATCGACCACCACTGTCCAACATCGATTCTTCGTTCGTTGGATCGTGGTGGGGGGAAAAATTCCTGCCTTTAACGTGAAAACTCCGAAATACCGCGTAAATCGCGAGAGTAAGAGAGACAGAAGATCTGTCCAGTGCTGGGGTAATTCGTGGGGGGTAATGAGTATAGTATGGATAGCACGAATTTGGGAGCTCTTGCCTACGAACGAGGTAAGGGGTCATTAGTCTTCGATCGATATCTGGTGCGGTGAGTCGCAAAAGTGTAAGTGCCCTTTGGATTAACTTGCTAGATCATGGCGGTTCAGAGGATTTCCCGGTGAGCTCGTTCCTCTACTCTCTCCATATTTTTCGTTCGCCTCTTCGTACGCTTCTTTAACCCATTAACGCCCAAGCGTCCCGATTTTTTACCAAACTTTCAACGCGATTATTTGATATGTTATCGGCGTTAAAAAATTTTGTTTCCAGCTATATCGACGTAGAATTTCACGCTCTTTCAGAATATTGGCTCAAAATTCCAATTAGACATGAAGAAAAAAAATATGGTCGATTCAAACGTGAAAAACATGAAAATTTTTGAAAAAATACTTTCTTTGTATTTTTTTTTGCAATGTTACCGCAAAGAATTCATACTGTAATCATGAACAGGGGTGATCTCACGATCACCCCTTTAACTATCGCTAGTTAAACTTTAACTATCACTAGTTAAAGTTTAACAGGGAATTTTCATGTAATCATTGAACCACTCCTTTTTACAATATGGCGGCAAGATCGTAAATATTCTACAGAAACATAAGCTAATTTTTTTCTCGGAAACTGTTGAGCTTATCTCGAATTATGTAAGAACAAAACTATCTTAGAATTGGCCGAAGAATATGCTTAAATTTTTTTTTAAATTTTTGAGATGATTTTTGGTTTTCCAAAATATCAAAAAAATTAAAATTGCCAAATTTTTTTTTCTCAAAAAATTTGAGAGTATTCTTTGGCCAATTCTAAGATATTTTGTTCCTAGATAATTTGTGCTAAACTCAATAGTTTCCAAGAAAAAAATTAGCTTATTTTTGTAGCACATTTACGTTCTTGCCGTCATAATGCTATTTTTTAGAAATCTGTCTCCCTCGAAGTGCTCTGTCTCTGAATTTCATCATCTCGAAGGTAATATAGAGTTACAGCAGTCTAACCTATCGAAGCTGGTTTTGAATTCCCTAAATGATGCTTGACTAATAATCAGCAACAAGTCGGGCAAGTAGTCTCCGTTTCTGGTAAACAGATTGGTACTTCTATAGTCTTCATTCAGTGATACAGTGATACAAAGTTAGACTCCTTGTTTAGGATTATCGATTTTCACTGTCATGTCGCGAAAACGACCAAGACCTTCTGTTTCATCTTATAAAGAGTATGATGAGACAGATTCATCAGAAAATGATTTCGATGAAAATGTTATAATTCCAAATCCAGATAAGTCAGGTTCCGATGACTCGGATTCTGATTATGATTGTATTTCTGATTCAGATTCTGAAAAGGACATGGAGGTTTCAAACATTACTTACAGACGAGCTGAAAATCAAGCTAAACTTGAGAATGATCACGTATTTATTTGGAAAGATGGTGAAAAAATACACGAAGATATCGTTGAAAATCAAGTTTTGTTGACAGAATCGGTGAAAAAGAATATACGGGAGAGCGAGCCTATAAAACTATTCGAAACTTTTTTTTTCGAACGAAATGAAACAATACATCATTGACGCATGTAATGAGAATAAGTATGATTTAGAATGGTTAGACTTGAATACTTTTATAGGAATAATCATTCTCACTTCGTTCAATAAAAGGAAGTCGCAGAGAGACTATTGGTCATCAGATCCATTTTTGTCTTGTGAAATGGTTTCTTCTGCAATGTCATAAGTTCAAAGAAATAAAGTCAAAATTAAAATATTCAAAAACTAAAGACCAGGACTCCAATGATAAAGGATGGCGTGTTCGCGCATTGCTCAGAATTTTCCAAAGCAACATTCTAAAGTTTGGCATATGGCAAACAGCTCTGACAATAGATGAAATGATGGCCAAATCTTATGCAAGAACTTCATTGAAACAATTTATCCGAGAGAAACCAATACGATTTGGCTTGAAATTCTGGGGCTTGTGTACTTCAGATGGCTATTTGTTGAATCTGGATCTATATTGTGGAAAAAATTCAAAGTTAGGAGACAAATTAGTAAAATGCCCACTAGGTTCTCGCGTAGTATTGAATTTGTTAAAACCATTTTTCGAAATGACGCCTCTTGGAAAGATACCGCAATTTCTTCTTTACTTTGATAATTATTTCACCGGTATGGATTTGATTGTGCATTTGCAGAAATTACGTTTAAAATCTACGGGTACTATCAGAGAGAATCGGGTCAAAGAAAAGAATGTGATTGATAAGAAGGCTCCAAGGGGTACTTATGTTGTAAAGCATGAACAAAACAGTCACATAAATTATATTACTCTAATGGATTCAAAACCAGTTTCGATAGCTTCGCCTGCTGCAGGTGTAACTCCATTATTACCTTCAAGAAGGTACGATTCACAGACACGATCTAAAACTGAAATACCTTTCCCGCAAGCCTTTCATCTCTACAATAAATTCATGGGAGGTGTGGATCTTCACGATGGACACTGCAATAACATACTTCCAAGCATACGTTAAAAAAAATGGACATGGGTCGTTTTTATAAGGTTGATACAGGCATCTATTACAAATTCTCTCGTAATATTCAATGCTGCAGCGGATAAAAAGAAAAAAACTGGAACAAAGGAATTTACAATTTCCATAGCTAAATAGTATATCCAAAAAGGACAGCAAAAACGACGAAAACCACACGACAAATCTCGTGCTGATACGTTGAAAACTTGTTCAAATTGTCCAATAAGAACAAGAACTTTATGTGAGGAATGTAATTTGAGGTTCTGCGATAAGTGTTTCAAAGAAAAACACTGAAAGAAGTCAGCAACCAGTAAGGGGCAAGCGGACTCACGATAATAAAGCACCCTTGTCTCTGGGTGATGCTGAGTAGAATGAAAAATAGCAATGTGTATGTACGCATAAAGTGATTCGTATTGTGTCGATAAATAAAAAATAAAAAATAAAAATTGGCAATTTTAATTTTTTTGATATTTTGGAAAACCAAAAATCATCTAAAAATTTTTTTTTTAAATTTAAGGATATTCTTTGGCCAATTCTAAGATATTTTTGTACTTACATAATTTGAGATAAGCTCAACAGTTTCCGAGAAAAAAATTAGCTTATGTTTTTGTAGAATATTTACGTTCTTGCCGCCATATTGTAAAAAGGAGTGGTTCAATGATTACATGAAAATTCCCTGTTAAGCTTTAACTATCGCGATTACCCCTGATCATGATTACAGTATGAATTCTTTGCGGTAACATTGCAAAAAAAAAATACAAAAAAGTATTTTTTCAAAAATTTTCATGTTTTTCACGTTTGAATCGGCCATATTTTTTTTTTCTTTATGTCTAATCGGAATTTTGAGCCAATATTCTGAAAGAGCATAAAATTCTACGTCGATATAGCTGGAAACAAAAATTTTTTAACGCCGATAACATATAAAATAATCGCGTTGAAAGTTTGGTAAAAAATCGGGACGCTTGGGCGTTAATGGGTTAATTTATTTGGCGTTAATTTCGTTTGGCATTATGAATGCCGTTCTGTATAATTTGAGTTTAGAGATTTTGAACGGAGGTGTTCTTTTACAATAGTCTCGCGTTCACTTTCCGCAATAAAATAATTGGAGCACGGAGAATTACGATGAGACGAGCAAACACGCTCACATTCCGAATTATTACTAATATTAATTAATGATGAGTTTTCTATTATTATTGCGAATAAATTAAGAGTTTTTGGTGAGAATTGTACGACGATTATTATGCCGTAATTCCCGAGTTAAGTGTGTCGCCAAATTTCGAGCATTTCGCTCGCCTCAGTCTCTTTCTCACCCCGCGCTTAAGGCCAGCTTCGTCCCGCGCGTGTTTACATTATTTTCTCTCTTCACCGCGCGTACTCGTGCACTCTATCTATATCGTATTGCGGAGGAATTTTTCTGATTTATTTTCTCACACGTTAATTCTTCGTCAGTTTTATTTCGCGTTTTGGAGTATTATTTTCGGTTTCGTTTATTGCGTTCTTTTTATTTTGTCGAACGACAGCCTCGTACCTATATCGGGTGCTCGTACCTCTTTGGAGTACCCGTTATTTGGAGTCTCGGGCGTATTGAATAAAATTTATTAAATCGTCAAGTTGCCTCATGCCAATGACGCCGCATCGCTCACCTTATCCATGTTCGATTATCTCGCACTGCTTGTTCGTTTATTATTTTATTAATTTCGTTCTGATTTTCGTTACGTTATCCTGTTCCGAACTGATAGCTACGAAGCGCGTAAATCGTCAAGTTGCCTAACGCCAATGACATCGCATTGCTCATCTTATCCATGTTGGATTATCTCACAATGATTGTTCAATTATTATTTTATTAATTTCGTTCTGATTAATCCCGTTGTTATTATTTCGATTAAGCCTGATTTCGGCACTATTACGATTTTGCCAATCGCGTTAAGTCCTTTCAGTCGTCGAGTTGCCGAATGCCCGCGACGCGCGAGAATGGTTATCGTCTCCGGCGTACCTCAATTTTTTTGGTTTAATGGCGTCACGTAAATCGCGTTTCGTTTACCGTTCCTGAACTATTTTTTCTCAATATTCGTATCGTTTTGAGTTCATTTCGTACTGCCTTCTAGCGATTACCTCGGCCCTTACGATTTATTAGCCGTCCCGTTGCCTAACGCCCCCGACGTGCTATTACCTCTATCCATGTCAGATTACCTGATCGTTACCTTTGTTTCAGCCGATTGCGTCATATTTACTTTTAATTTTGTTATCTCGATCGCTTCGCGAATAACGTTTCCATTGGGCACTTCGCTTACATTTCTAATTCTTGTAATGGGACAAATGGAATAAGTCCAGTTATTATTGTTAATCACATCCGTTTCGGCTACCGTTATTTCGTTTCTGTTGTGTCGTTGTATCTCAGTTGGAGCTGAGTAGCCGGACCGTCCTCGGTCACCTGTTTCGTGTGGGTCGGTCAACTGCGTTTGGCGAGGTTGAGCGAAACAAAAGTCAGTTTTCCGGTGGTACTCTTGTACCTGGCTCCCAGCCCAGCCCCACCAACACGCTCCTGCACGGTTAGCGGGTCACGTGAGTCGAGAAAGGACACGTTGTACCCTCTCAGGGAAAAATCTCGTTACGCATCGTTTAAGTGTTTTGTTTATTCGAGAACCCCCCGTTCACACAATGCATGATATACATAGAACCAACTTCTCGGAGATTTCTCATTCTCATTTGCACAATTATATTTCAAATTCTGGTTGTTGCGGTGGTGATGATGGGGGCAGTCGAGACGAAATTTCGGCAACTTCTGCAGCGATGGACAGTCCAGAGTCTCCATGTCGATAATTTCCGTTGATAGATCCGAGAAATTCTTCAGCCACGACATTTTTTCGCATCCCTTCACGTATATAGCATGAGCTTGTTGCAATATGGTTTGAATTATTACTTTCGCTGTATCATATGGAAGACTACCATAATCCCATGACATTCCATGAAAATTTCATTCCAACCATTCGTTTGACATTTTGTATCGGACTGGTAGAGTGTCCCAAGCTTATGGTGAATCGAAGAACAGCGTCAGAGGTTCAGCATTTTTGTCATTGGCTCGGATGATTGATATTAATTTCAGGATAAATTAATTGGTGGGTCCCCTGAAGCCTTGTAGATCAACGATAAAATCCATCTTGACTGATGTTTGTTGTGGTCATCATGCTGATTTTATACCAATTTTTTCACCCCACCACTTATAGGATTATATTCGACAATGCGATCATGTAGAATGAGACAGTATGCACATGTTTGTGCAGGAATATTCGTTTTTGTTTCAAATTCAAGGCGCACATCCACATGGCCAGACTTCAGAGAATCATTTTGCTTCGAGCAATCAATAACAATGAGAGGAGCACATTTTAAAAATTCCGTTTTGTTCAACCATGGCTCAGTCTCCTTATTGTAGTACGTAGATTGGAAATTGATATACATTTCGTAGAGTAGTGCATACTGATTTTGTTGTATATCTAAATTCATGTTATCATACGGAGAACATTGGGAATTCAAGTGGAGTTTTACATTGGTTACATTGCAATGATCATGAGACGGGATTCTTTTCTCTCGTATTTAATTTGACGAGATTTCCCTCACCAGACGCGGTCTGGGTCGAGGACTGTCTGGGCTCCATTTCTTTATAATCATTATTTATCAATTTTGGGCGCCAGCTAACCCGTCAGGAGTTAGCAATCAATATTTCAATTATTATTATGACTCTCTTTCTCAAGGTGGAAGGTTGAAGACCCGAGAACGAGAAAAATAAGATGAAGGACAGATCTCGTAAGGAAGAAAGAAAGAACTTAGATAAGTACTTACAATATCTCCGTGTATTTTACTGAACCTCTCGTGACACAATTTCCTTTAGTTTCTATTCGGCGAGACGTTGACGATTACAATAAATTGACGTATCTCTTTGCTCAAATATTTGTAGTATTCTTTTGTCAAACTTGGGCCGGTAAATGCGCCGTGTGAACTATAAGAAGTTCCCAAACTTCACAATAATTAATTCTAGTTCTTATGTGTTATCGCTCAGACTGCCGATCGTACAGTGTCCTACGTAACGCCTTTTCGGGAATCTTCGGGCTACCTCGCCTCCAATTATCGATTTGTTCGACCACTGATCGACGCGCAGGCGCTAACGAATTTTCGACAAAGTCCTTCCAGTCCTAGGGTGACATCTCCCGAGCCCTTTAAATTTGATTAACGTATGCTAGCGTAACCGCGTAATTTGAAGTAACTACACGTGAATACAATGGTCGAACGACGGAGGGCGGAAGACGTTCAAATCTAACTTCCTGTCACGATCTCCCCCTTCGAACTCGACGTCATCCGGGAGACCATTAAATCTTGGAGGCTGTATCCGTAAAGTCCACTCTTTCCTCCCACTTGAAATCCGTCCTTAAAACATCTCGTTCTTCTCGTTTTTTTTTCTTTTTTTTTCCTTGAGGGTAAGGGAGGATCAAAACACACTTCCGCTAAAACACACGGGATATCGTATTGTAGATAGATTTAATTCGAGAACTTCATAGAGAAACATAGATAAGATTAATACTAATAACTCAAACGCGTAGTCTATTTGTCGTTGCGAGTGTCTCTTTTTTGTTTGTATCTTGAAGGGACGATGACTTTAATTTCTTCTCCGTCTAAGAGCTCAGGCCGTTCCTTCATGATTTCGTCAAGAGTTTTTTTCGCAAATGGTGTCGCAATCGTTTCTCTTTTGACAGTTCGACAGCGTTTTTAGCTGCTGGATTCGCTGGACGTTCCGTGGCGAAGAGCGCATTTTCTCTTATTAGAAAGGCACGGATTCAATTAGCGCAGTCGTTTGAGTCGTCAAATTGCGCCATATATTTTCTTTTCAGCGTTCCCCTTGCTTCATTGACTAAGTATTTATGGTCTTCCGGGATCCACTCGTTTGGCCAGGTTGCGTAGTTGAGTCTCAACCAGTCGACTAATCCAGCGTATCGAATATTGCAATCCGGACACTCCGGACAATACAGACTCAAGTCTCTGGAGCACCCTGGGCATCTTCCTAGAGCCATCTCGTGTTCTATTCCGTGGGGGTAAATACAATCAGCAGTGTCGAAGCCTTCTGCCCCACATATTTGACAAAATCCGGGCCTGTAAGGAAGTTGACAATCTTTAAAGTGGTGATCTCGGGATCGACAATTAACACAGCCGGCGACATACTGTTTTCCGACTTGGCTAACAAAGGTTTGCGTTCCACGACTAATCTTTGTTGACTCCAAACGTTGCACTAGATGTTCAGCACGTTTCGTAATCAATTTCTTGAGGAGAGGTTGACTCAGCATACGACAGTCTGCCATATATAGTGGCGGTGGGTGTCCTTGAGACGTCAACAACTCCGGGATCTCCAGTTCTTCAACGACCTGATCGAACGATGGAAGACGGTCGAGCTTGAGTGGCTTAACCATGACCGATGGGGCAACCACGGCCTCGCGATTGTCGGTGGATTTTTTGCGGTCTCCAGAAGCAGTTTTCTGGAACGCATGTGACGTCGTCGGAATGCGATTACGCGTCATGTTTTCGACGTGGATTTTCGCTGCGGAAACCTTTTGTACTTTTGCTAGCTTCAACTTAGGCGGTGGAAGGTTATAAATTTCCTTCATAAGTTGACATACTTCTGCGGAAACAACGGTGGACTTCGTCGTTAGGGTAACACTTTCAGAGGCTGTATCTTCTTCCTCCGATTCGGGTTCCGATGTGTCGTCGACGTTGAGCTTTGATGTCGACGGATCCTGTTCGTGGATTGACTCTGGATCTTTGTGGTATGTTTTCGTTGTTACGACGACCTCGCTCTTCGCCGCGGGCGAAGAGCGAGGTCGTCGTTCTCTCTTCAGGGCCAGGCATTTAGCGCGTAGCTCCACTTTTTCTATAAAGAGCAGTTTTAACTGCTCATCCACGCTCTTTTGGTCATTCGGGCAGGCTGAGGCCGTCCGTTCTTTACTTTCATCCTGCGTCTGCCCTTGTTCGTCCAAACAAATGGAGACCTCGTTTCCTTTTCCCTCAGTGTCCACCGTGGAATTGTTGAACTCCTTCTTTTCCGCTCGATTCTCCATCTTGTCTAAGTAAAATTTACAAATTTCGTAAGCTTCGCCGTGGTACTTTAAGATACGCGATATAATATTTACCGACACTTTTATTATTCTTATCCACTAGTTCAACCACCATCCGTCCAACTACTCGCTTTATTATAGCTGGTCCCAAATATCTATGACCTAATTTGGCTGTATAACCTTCACTTTTATTACTTAGCTTTTTGTTCGGGTAGTATACTTCCGTACCCTCTTTTAATTTGACGGATTCTATCCTATTCGAATTAGCCTTGGCGAGGTGTTTTTCAGAGTACGATTTAATGTGTTGTTCTATTATATGCCTAAATTCATCGACTTTTTTCATCTTTTCAACCCATCCTTTTACCAAATCGGACGTTACGGTTTGGAGGTTTTCTACAACCTTATCCCGGGGGGTTACTTGAGCCTCCCGTGCGTGATTCAAATAGAATGGGGTGATTCGACTACCAGAGTGTGGTACTGTGTTATACGCGAGTTGCAACTTTGACAAATTTTCATCCCACTCGTTTTGACTATTTTTCAAACAAGCCGAGATCATTGGCTTTATCGTCCTATTTACTCTTTCTACCGGATTCGCCTGGGGGTGTGCTAACGGGGTGGTTAAGTGCTTAATTCTCTTTGCCTCAAGTAATACTTTTACGTCTTTTTTAACATACTCGGTCCCATTATCTGTTATTATTGATTCAGGAATTGTTCCCCATCGATCAAATACGGATTCCAATACCTTAACAACCGCCTTGCCAGTCTGTTTCCTTACGGGGAATAATTCAATATATTTCGTATACAAATCTTGTACCACGACTATATATGAATTACCTTTCTTTGACCGAGTCAGTGGGCCAACGGTGTCGACAGATAATTGTGCCCAAGGTTTCAACAAGGGTCTTGATGCCAATAGGCCTTTCAATGGGTTTTGATTAAACTTAACTTTAAGGCAAGTTTCACAATCTTCGACGAATTTTCGTACATCTTGCGACATTCCCGGCCAATAATAATTTTGTTGAATTCTTTGATACGTGCAATCCCTTCCTAAATGACCAGCCTAAGGGCTCTCATGATTCTCTCGCAAGATCCTAGGAACTTCGGAAGGTTTGACAACTAGCTTCCACGGGTGTTCGTCATCGAATAACATCTTGTCGTAATCTGGCCGGTAATAATGCAACTCATCGTTTTCGATTTTCCACTCATGGAAACGGTCCGGCTCTTTCTGAACGAGCTCCCGTTTTGTATTATACCAATCCAAATTACAAATAGTTGATAGGAGAGTTTGACCGCTAGTTGATTCGACTATTTTTTCCCACCCGCAAGAATCGACATCTAAATCATACATCCGCGATAATGCGTCTGGTGCTTCGTTAGTTGTGCCTTTTCTATATTCGACCGTTATAGAGTGCTGTAATAAATACACTACCGTCGGAAAGTTTCCGGAGAAAAGTCGGAAAAAGTTGCCACACTCTTTTTCATGTTATTCCGTCGATAACGTAGATAAATTAATTTAATAAACGGCATTTTGAAGGGGAGAAATCCCATTTCATTTTGCTTTTTTTGAAAAATTTTTGCGATTTTTTTACGACTAGGACGTCATTTTGAAAACGACCATTTTTCGTCTTTTTTTTCCTTTTTACAGAGCAACCGCGTTTTCAGTAGAAATTTTTTTTTTTAATTTCTTCGACCGGATCTTGAAAAGGCAAAACTTAAGCTTCAATTTCGTTTTTTATAAAATCCGTTACGATTTTTTTTGAAAAAGTTATCATGTTTTTGGCGAAAAAAGACGGAATTCAGTAATTCCTGCTTAACACGAAAACTATCACATTTAGAAAAAAATCTTAAAGGAGTGAAAAGTTGCCTCTGAGATTGTTCTAGTCACTCGATTTTTTTCAGATTTTTTTACGAAATTTTTTTTTCATTGATTTCAGTCGAACTCCAGGTCTATCAATTTCCGTAATTTAAAAACTATGGGTTTTTTCACCAAAAGTCCAAGGACAAAAAAGTTTTATTTCTTCATTTTGAACGTTTCGGAATTTTTCCAGATTTTTTTTCTCCGATGATGTTCATCACCATCGTCAACATCGTCGGATAAAAAAATTCGAAAAAAAATCTGAAAAATTCCAAAACGTTCAAAATGAAGAAATAAAACTTTTTTGTCCTTGGACTTTTGGTGAAAAAACCCATAGTTTTTAAATTACGGAAATTGATAGACCTGGAGTTCGACTGAAATCAATGAAAAAAAAAATTTCGTAAAAAAATCTGAAAAAAATCGAGTGACTAGAACAATCTCAGAGGCAATTTTTCACTCCTTTAAGATTTTTTTCTAAATGTGATAGTTTTCGTGTTACGCAGGAATTACTGCATTCCGTCTTTTTTCGCCAAAAACATGATAACTTTTTCAAAAAAATCGTAACGGATTTTATAAAAAACGAAATTGAAGCTTAAGTTTTGCCTTTTCAAGATCCGGTCGAAGAAATTTAAAAAAAATTTCTACTGAAAACGCGGTTGCTCTGTAAAAAGGAAAAAAAAGACGAAAAATGGTCGTTTTCAAAATGACGTCCTAGTCGTAAAAAAATCGCAAAATTTTTCAAAAAAGCAAAATGAAATGGGATTTCTCCCATTCAAAATGCCGTTTATTAAATTAATTTATCTACGTTATCGACGGAATAACATGAAAAAGAGTGTGGCAACTTTTTCCGACTTTTCTCCGGAAACTTTCCGACGGTAGTGTAGATGGCCCACCTTGCCAGTCGACCGACTGGATCTTTCAACCCGTAAAGCCATTGCAGGGCTTGGTGATCCGTGACGACTTTAAAAACCATTCCCTCTAAATAACATCCAAGTTTTTTTACGGCCCATACCACAGCTAAAAAGTCTTTTTCCGTGGTGGTATAATGTAATTCAGCACCTCTCAACGGTCTACTAAGTGCTTCTATTAAATTTTCCTTTTCGTTGTCTGGGCTTGTCTGAACTAGAATCGCGCCTAATCCAAAATCGCTTGCATCCGTATAAAGAACGAATGGTTGGCCTGGTATAGGCGCATATAGTCTCGGTGCAGTCACTAAAGCGCTTTTTACTTCGTCAAAAGAATTCTGCTCGACATCTGTCCATTTCCATGGAACTTTGGGACTACACAATTTATTCAGAGGTCCCTGTATTTTCGCAATGCCTTTCAAGTGACGATGGTACCAATTTACAAGCCCGTTAAACTGTCGGAGTTGGGTCCTATCTTTAGGTATTGGAAAATCGATTATGGGTTTGATCTTCTCCGGATTAGGCCGCACACCCAATTTGTCGACAATATATCCGAGAAATTTCACTTCTTTACACGCGAAGCTACTTTTTTCGCGATTTATTGTCAACTTTGCATCACGGAGCACTTCCAAAACTAATAACAAAAGCTGAAGATGTTCATCAATGTTTTGGCTGACGACAATCCAATCATCTAAATAGGCAAAGACTTGTTCCGACCATTTATTCGGGAGTCGTCTTTCCGATATTAATTCTTGGATTCTCCGTATAAGTTTGTCCATTAAGCTTTGAAAAGTAGACGGTGCACCCGTCAAGCCATACGGCATTCTTACCCATTCGAGTAATCCCTTACCTTCAACAACAAACGCAGTATATTTACGACTTGCTTCATCCATAGGTATTTGATGGAAGGCTTCGCTCATATCTAGCGTCGATATTATTTTAGCTTGTCGTAATTGCGACAAGATGGATTTCATGTTTTGCAGAGGGTAGGCAGGTTTAAGCGTTTTTCGATTTACCGGCCGGTAATCTATACAAAATCGCAACCCTCCATTTGCTTTCGGGGCCACTACTGGTGAACAGGCCCAATCACTATTACTCCAGACAACATAGCCCTTCTGCAATAGCCTGTCGACTTCCTTGTCGATGAAATCCCGTATCGCCTCACTACGAGGGTATGGTTTTTGTCTATGGGGCGTGTGGTTCCTTAGCTCTATTACATGTTTGATTAACGTTGTCATTCCGGTTGCTTCGTTTTCAAATTTCGAAAAATTATCATCCAAAAATTTTGTAAGTTCGTCTTTATGTTCTAGAGTTAACGCCCTAATTTCTGTTGGTATTACTACGCGGTGCGACAGCGGATATACAAAGCGACTTCCTTCTAACGTCCACGTTTCAGATAACGGGTTAACCTGAACACGAAACGTCAGCCAAAAATCCATTCCCAATATGACTTCGTTCGACAAATCTGGGAGAATACTGAACCACTGTACGCCAAAAATATCATCTATATCTATTACGAAACACGTACCCCCTTTTGTTCGGGTTATAGACTTATCTCCCAGACGAACCCCGTTTGATGATGTTACGTCGGATTGTATTTCTTGGATTTGAAATTCCTTCATTACATCGTACGCGGCTTGACTCAGGTACGATCTCTCGCTCCCGCTGTCGACTACCCCGTGTATTCTTTTCCCGCAAACTGTGACTTCTACCGGTATTCTCGTAACGTTCTTTGGTTCTTTCAAACTATTATCCGTACGAAATATACGTCTTTCCGACAAATTTTGAATTACGTCGTGTCCGATACCGGGGGAAATCCAATTTTCCAAATCTCGCGTTTCCGGAACGTTACATTCGTGAACAGAAAGCTCTTCATTTTCCTGTATTGATAGTATTCCGAATTGCACTGTATCTTTGACAAACTCAGCGGGAGGTGAAACTTCTTTCAGGTCACTCTCGTGATCTGAAATTTCTTCATCAGCTGACATATTTTCTGTTAATTCTAGCTCTGATACCGAGAAACTATCTTCGTCTTCCTCACAAGGAAAGTCTTTCCGCTGACCCCCTTCGATTTCGATGAAATTTAAATATGTTATTCTACATCAAAATCTAAGAGACACATATTTTTTTTTTTATCGGCGGAAAAACGTTTCTAGGGGGTGAAATTATCCCTCAAAGTTGAGACCTCCGAGGGGTAGTTTTCAGGTTTCACCTATTTTCACTCGAGATAATCGAATGCACCCAAATGGATAATTTACTTAATGATGAACGATGAAAAATGCAACTGGTTTCATATCGGGGGGTTGCATAGAAAAAAAATTATAGGGGTTGAAATTCACAAAATCGTTGTAACAAAAAAACTATTGCACCTATCTCGATGGATTCAATTGCACTTTGAAGAGGGCTAAAAAATAGTAGATACGGATTTTTTCGTTTTTCTCGCAAATCAAGTTAAGGGGGTGAACTACCCCTATATATGTCTACATTATATCTCAATAAAACGGAAGTATTTCTTTTTTTTTCTTATTTCTTCTCCTCGTGATACGTTTTTTCTTCAAATTTACAACAACCGTACCATGTATATATGATTTAATGAATCAGAAGCCAACTGGAGAAACGAGTATATATAGAACCACTTTCGTTTTTTTTAGCGATGTTATTGGAAAATCGTGTTTCTCGGAACGAAATACCCCGGAATTAGAAAAAATGAGTTTCGATATTCTTATTTGTTGCTGAGATATTCGAACGAAAAGATCATGAAATACGCGCGGCGCGTTTCTCCAGGCCCGTTGCTCTCCCCCACTCTTCAACTACTCTCGCGCGCTTGGCCGTTTTTCGTCATATTCAGCTCTATTTCTAACATGTTTCTCGGCGTTTTCACGCAAAACCAAGATGAGCGATTTGAAGTATGAGACTTCTACTTTCGAAATCGTTTTGTTAAATTAAAATCGCATAATATCCGTCGCATTCATGCCTGCTGGAAAATTGCATAGTAAAAAATTGAAATGGCCACAGATTGAAAACTATGCATCGGACAGTGCCTGCTCTCCGCACACATGAAGTTTACATTAATGACTAGTACTGGCCGGAGGATTTACGCTACAACTCAAAAAATGACCGAGTTATGAATTTTTGAAAAAATTGTTTTCTTTCGGTTTTTTTCGAATTTCTCCTAAACTAACGGTCCGATTGGGTCGTTTGACCGCTCATTTTCTTCGTATTTTTATTCTCTACAATTTCTCTGTTGATACCATCACGATTAGCGTGATAGTTTTCATTCTATAAACAAAAAACCGAGAAAACAGAGATTTTTTGCATGAAATTGTTAATAACAAAGCTGTTGGTTAAAATTTGGAGTAAAAAACATGTCACTAGATTATATGGAGCTATTCTTCAAACAACGGCCCAGCCGGTTTTCCGATAACACTTTTGTCATGGAAAAATTTATCTAGCTTGGCCTATTTTGGAAGCGAGTCACAGACTGAACAGAAGTGACTCGCAGATAACACCGTCAAGTAAAGAGGGAGATATGATAACTTTGAAAATATATCAGTATATACGAAATTTTTGTGAAAAATATGAGAAATGCATATTTTTTAAATTTATCTTGTGGTTTATTCATTATTAACTAATAAAAAAAGTTGTTATTCGTAAAAGTTATGCAATCTGTAATTTTTTGCGGAAAAAAATAATTAAGAGAATTCTTTCAAACTATGAGTGTGATTCGTATGAATACCCTAAAAGGTTACAAAAAATAAAAAATTGATAGAGTGGTAGAATTTTCAACGGCAAAATTCGATTTTTTCCAATTTTCCTTGCTCAATTAGGTCAAATCCATTGTTTGAATAAATTTCAAATGGAATCTTTAAAGTATAACTAGGAGAGTCTCAAAATGCCTTCAAATAAAAAACAAACCATCAAGATTGGACGCATACTTTTGGATCTATCACTTTCACCAGTTATGAAAATGTAATTTCGAGAAAAATCTATCCATCGGTTGATATGAAGATGTTGAGAATTTTAAGAAAACACGTATCACGAGGAGAGGCAATAAGAAAAAAAAAGAAATACACTACCCGTCAAAAGTTTCCGGACAAAATTGCGAAAAAGTGTCGGAGCCATTTTTCATGTCATTTTTTAAGCAATATAGATAAACGAATTTAATAAACGGCATTTTGAAGGGAAGGAATTCTTCTTCAATTTGCTTTTTTTTGAAAATGTTGTACGATTTTTTTACGTCCGCTACATTGTTTTGAACACGACCGTTTTCCAACTTTTTTTTTAAGATTTACAGTTGGACCGCGTTTTGAGAAAAAAAATTTTTCGAGTTTTTTCCGACCGGAACCTCAACGGGGACAGCGAAAACTTCAATTTCGTTTTTTAAAAAGTTTGTACGATTTTTTTCATGTAGTTATCTCATTTTTAGCGAAAAAAAACAAAATTTGGAATATGCCACATAACACGAAAACTAGTGAGTTTTTCAAAAAACCTCAAGAGGATAAAAAAATGAGCTTGGTTTAGCCAAACTCATCAGAATTTTTTCCGAATTTTTCTTGAAATTTTTTTTCCGACTGATTTCAGCCGAAATTCTGAAAATTTGATCGCGTTTACTTGTTAAATATGGGGTTTTTGATCAAATTTCGAGATAGAAAAAAGTTTTGTTTTTCAATTCTGAAGACATCAGAATTTTTTCAAATTTTTTTTCGACATTTTTTTTCCAACTTTTTTCGCAAGTTGAAAAAATTAATTTCGAAAAAAAATTTGAAAAAATTCTGATGTCTTCAGAATTGAAAAACAAAACTTTTTTCTATTTTGAAATTTTATCAAAAACCCCATATTTAACAAGTAAACGCGATCAAATTTTCAGAATTTTGACTGAAATCAGTCGGAAAAAAAATTTTAAGAAAAAATTCGGAAAAATTCTGATGAATTTGGCTAAACCAAACTCATTTTTTTATCCTCTTGAGGTTTTTTGAAAAACTTACTAGTTTTCGTGTTATGTGGCATATTCCAAATTTTGTTTTTTTTCGCTAAAAATGAGATAACTACATGAAAAAAAATCGTACAGAACTTTTTAAAAAACGAAATTGAAGTTTTCGCTGTCCCCGTTGAGGTTCCGGTCGGAAAAAACTCGAAAAATTTTTTTTTCTCAAAACGCGGTCCAACTGTAAATCTTAAAAAAAAAGTTGGAAAACGGTCGTGTTCAAAACAATGTAGCGGACGTAAAAAAAATCGTACAACATTTTCAAAAAAAGCAAATTGAAGAAGAATTCCTTCCCTTCAAAATGCCGTTTATTAAATTCGTTTATCTATATTGCTTAAAAAATGACATGAAAAATGGCTCCGACACTTTTTCGCAATTTTGTCCGGAAACTTTTGACGGGTAGTGTACTTCCGTTTTATTGAGATATAATGTAGACATATATAGGGGTAGTTCACCCCCTTAACTTGATTTGCGAGAAAAACGAAAAAATCCGTATCTACTATTTTTTAGCCCTCGTCAAAGTGCAATTGAATCCATCGAGATAGGTGCAATAGTTTTTTTGTTACAACGATTTTGTGAATTTCAACCCCTATAACTTTTTTTCTATGTAACCCCCCGATATGAAACCAGTTGCATTTTTCATCGTTTATCATTAAGTAAATTATCCATTTGGGTGCATTCGATTATCTCGAGTGAAAATAGGTGAAACCTGAAAACTACCTCTCGGAGGTCTCAACTTTAAGGGATAATTTCACCCCCTAGAAACGTTTTTCCGCCGATAAAAAAAATACGTGTCTCTTAGATTTTGATGTAGAATAACATATTTAAATTTCATCGAAATCGAAGGGGGTCAGCGGAAAGACTTCCCTTGTCAGCCCAGCAGCAGATGTGACCGAAGTTCAGGAGCATGGATACCATCGGTCGACACAGCGCGAACTCATGCAGGTCAAAGCAGGGCTGCAAGCAGTGTGGAGCGAAGCACCACACGATGCTTCACGAACCACCCAACAGACAACTTGCAAACTCACCGACGAGAGACGCTCAACCGTCGACTTCGTCAGCCTCTCACTAAGGAGTCGGTGCAATCGTCAACTTATCCACTTCTCCTTGCACTCACCTCTCAACGCTGCTTGCCACAGCAATCACCGCTGCGCACTCATCCTCATCGAGCGTGCTCCACGCTCGCTTATTCATCGATCCTGGATCAGAACTTACGTTCGTGTTAGAACATCTCATTTGCCAACTCAACATTGGTCACCAGTACTCATCGATACCAATTATTGGAATTTGAGGTAAGAGGACAACTCGTGGTGTGGTGACACTCACGTTGAATTCGCTCACTGCGAACTCATCAGTCACCATACGAGCTCACATTCTTAATACGGTGTCCTCAATTCTACCTTCATTTCACTCACCGAATAAAAAGCCCAACATTATCAAAGTTCATCACTCAACGATCTCATGTATACGGGTCGAAATCTCCTGCTAGACATCACAGATGTTCTCACGTGGATTCGACATCACCGCCACATCTTCGCGAAGGACATCACGAAGATGTATAGGCAAATTAACGTACACAAGGACGGTTGGGATCTGCAGAGAATTCTGTGGGTCGAAAAAGAACTCAACGAGGCCCCCTTATCACCTCACAACGGTGACCTACGGAACGAAAGCAGCCTCGTTCTTGGCTGTTCGCGTCTTTCTCCGATTGGCCGAGGACGAAGGTCATCGTTACCCGCTGGCAATATCATCTCTTCTCGAAGGCCGTTATGGCGACGACATTTTTGGCGGCGCCGAATCGACGAACTCATAGAGATCACTCATCAACTCACGAGCCTGTGCAAGGCGGGAGGATTTCCGCTTGCAAAATGGCAGTCGGCTCATCAAGATTTACTCACGGCAGTATCATCAAGCAAGGAAACGTCATCGGTCATCTCATTCGACGATTGCTCGACCAAATTACTCGGATTAAAGTGGCTTCCTCACGCTGACGAATTTGCTTTCTCGGCAAAATTCACAGAGAACTCAGGAGAAATTACGAAGCGTCTCATCTTATCTGAGGTAGTACAGATTTCTATCCACTCGGTTGCATCTCACCAGTCACGATTTGAGCAAAGGTGCTCTTGCAAGAACTCTGGTTGCAAAAAATCGGCTGGGACGACTCATTAGCGTCTAACATCGTCTCGAGATGGTTACTCATCAAAGAAAATCTTTCATACTTGGCCAAGATCTCAATTCCCAGGTGGTTCAACACCTGGAGGGAGTCAAGGGTATAACTCCATGGCTTCTCTGACGCATCACAACTTGCGATGTCAGCTGTTGTCTACATCATAGTTGACTCACCGTCCACTGGCGCCAAATCAACGCTCGTTTGCGCAAAAACGAAAGTCGATCCTCTCAAACAACTAACAATCCCGAGGTTAGAACTCACAGCAGCGCTGCTACTCGTAAAACTCGTTCGAGGTACTCAGACGTCACTTCAGCTACCAATCAGCTCAACTCATTTGTGGAAGGACTCTCAAGTAACACTCACGTGAATCAAATCACCCGCTTCGCGCTGGAAAGATTACGCCAGAAACAGAGTTTCTCTAATCCAAGAACTCACTCTTCATGCGCACTGGAGACACGTTCTTGGCACATCTAACCCAGCTGATGGCCCTTCACGCGGTCTATCGACTCAACAACTCATTGATCATCCACTGTGGTGGACGGAACCACCATAGATGACCAAATCTACCGACTCATGGCCTCGTCAGCCATCAATATCAGACGACTTCAGTGCACCCGAAGCTCGTCCGGGAGTTGCTCTTTTCGGAGCCGCCCCCATCGTTGAACATCATTGAGATCTCATCAATCGGTACTCCTCATTCCGGAAACTCATAAGAATCACTGCAATCTGCTTCAAAGTTATCGCGCGACAAAAGAAGCAGCCACTCACCACTCCCCCGACAATCATTTCGTTAGAGGAGATGGAAAACGCCAAGATTTTCTGGATCAAGGCAACTCAAGAGATTTTCTTTTCTCAAGAACTCAAACTTTTGAGGTCAAACTCACCGTTCAGCAAGACTCACGCCTTCTCTTGTCTAACCGCCTTTCTTGATCACAAAGGAGTTATTCGAGTGGAAGGTAGGCTCAAGCTGTCGTCGTTCTCACCCGAGAGCAAACATCAAGCCATTCTGTCTCGACATTCACGCCTGTCGTCACTCATCATCGAGAACTCACATCTTCGAACTCTCCACGGAGATACGCCTCTCACCCTGTCCGACACCAGACAGTCATTTTGGATTCTCGGTGGTCGAGCTCCTGTGAAAACTCATATCCTCGACTTTCTCAAGTGCGCACGACAACGGGGAATACGCGCTCAACAATTGATGGGACAATTGCCTGCGGCTCGAGTCTCACCCGCACGACCGTTCACTCACACTGGCATTGACTATGCCAGCCCACTTACAATCGAAACATGGAAAGGTCGTGGGGCGAAATCATCAAAAGGATGGATTTGTGTCTTCGTGTGTCTCACCACTTCAGCGGTGCACCTCGAAGTGGTCAGCGATTACTCATCAGACGGCTTCATCGCGACGTACAGGCGCTTTGTGTCTCGAAGAGGCATTTGAAACATTATGTATTCGGACTGCGGCACCAGCCTCGTTGGCGCTGACTCTACTCTGAGGTGGATGTTTACTCAGAGCACTCAAGAACATCATGCCATCGCTCATCACTGATGAGCGATTCCCTCCGAGCAAATGGCCACTGGCAAAGGTTACAACCGTCCATGCTGGTGCGGACGGACTCATCAGAGTGGTGACGCTGAGGACAGCTTCATCCACACTCACACACCCTATTGCCAAGCTTGCACCGCTTCCAGTCGAACTCACGGATTCACTTATCTAGAACATCACCAACTACGTGCTGATGGCGGGAGAATGTTCGGGAATCCGCGTCGCCTTACAAGCGACGCGAGCTTCTAGCAGCTCACACCGGGGCAGCAACTCCTGGGTACTCTCTCCGCGACAGGAAGGCGACGCGCTCGGAAACGAGAACGAAGGGTTCGTGCCGGCCAACGACCAGAGAGCGGCCATCTTAGTTCAGTCTTGACCAGTCCGTGCCACGCGCAATATCGCTATAGATATCTCATCCTCATTGATGCAATAAAAAGCATCTTTGAACATTCATTACCGCTCACATGTAATCTCATTACGTTTATCGGGTAACTCACTGATCTCAGGTTGTCGCAACGGTGCGCAATCAGTAATAAAAGAATGCATCAACATATAAAACTCAGCTCAACACGTGGTGACGCCAAGCCACGTGCTCTCGTACATATCTCATGGCTTTTTTCATTGACTCTCGCGTTCGTAATTAATACAATTCGACTCACGGGTTTCAATCTTCTCTTCGAGACTTATCTATCATTAGTAAACTCATCAAACTCTTCTACGAACTCATCGAACTCATCTGATTTCACTCAACAAGGACTCATTTTAACTTAATAAAAACGAGCAGTTTTCCGCGCTCAACACACGATATTGTCCTGTTTTTATTTTCCACCTGCGTCGTGATCCTCAACACCCGGCAACTCAAACTCGACATTCAATCTCAAACGTTGAGGTATTACGAAAAAAATAGCAACATGACTTTAAAACGGACACTCAAACAGTAAAACACGGGTAGAGGAGGAATTTAATTTCGAGTCTTAATATTGTCAATTTTCACGGAAAAGCAACATTTTTTAATTTTATTTTTTAAATTAAATTTCAAATTACAATCTGTTAAGTGGGGAACATTCAGTCATTGTGCTACAGTAAGAATTTGTTGTTTTTTTTTTGTATTTTAGGATGGATAACCAACTGGTATTCCATCTAACGATATTCCATCTAACGATAACTGTGTTATCACCCCCTGCGACCCCCTAGCTCGGGTTTGAATTGTATATGTGTGGTGATTGGTCTCGTTCCATTATTTCCGCGGGAGGAGAGTAGATCCTTCCATAGGGGGGAGGGGGGGATTCGGAAAGTAGATATATATATTGTAATGACTTTTCTCGCAAATCGCACAAAATATCTCGATCTCGATAATTCAGGACGCCAGTTTATGATAACTCCTAAACAAATTTTCTTCGAATTGATCGAGAACAAGATTTAATGATTTTCCCGGTCCTAGCTGTAAGGAATCAATTGGGTAGAGGGGCGGGATTATGATAAAGATACGAAATAAAATCACAGTAATTAACACGATATCCGAAATTACAAGTTAAATTTATTAAACAAAATGAATTATAGAAATGAAATATTGAACAATTTACTCTTTTTGGTTCCGGAAAAATAATATGACTGTTGCGTGAGGATCTGGTGTAGGTGGGGGAAAAATAAATCACGCGGGGAGAGATGATTAAAATGTGGAAAAAGCTGTATTTATTTGTCGTAGTAATCACAGAGAAATTTCCGATGAAATAATGTGCCCAAGATGAATAAATGGCTCGACAAAATAACCCGAGAGTAATGAGAAGTGAGAAGACCCGGTCGAACACACGTTCGACGACGCCGAAAGAAAAGCCGAAGCGTGCTGTACGAGTGCCCGAAAATGAATCCCGAAATATATTTTTAATTGATGAGAGAATTATCCCGGAAAGTGAGCCAAATGGTTGCCGAGAATGTTCGGATTAATGTATGCCCAATATTTTTGAGAAAGTCCCGAGAACAATGAAGATTTTGACCAAACGGTAAATGGATGTACGGAGCACGTCAGCACAATCAATGACCGGATCAAAGACTAACTAATCGATATTTATTATCGATGATGACGAGCCGCGCGCATGCATCGCGCGTCACGTCGCTCCCGTGAAAAATATTCCCGAAATTTGCGTAGCCCGATAAGTGGTGACATCCACGGCGGAACGGCACCCCCCCCCCTCTCTCCCGTCGAATCGCGCTACCGACGTAGCTTCACTAATTCCTGAACAATAACAAATCCCGTTTTTCTCGAGAATCAATGATTACACTTTTTTAGAGTTCCGCGAAAATTATGGTGCAAAATATAAAATACAATCAGATTTTTACCGTGGCCGTCAAACTTAGGATGAAATAATACATAATGATATTTTTAGGATCCAAATTTAATCGGAAATTATACAACTAGATATTACAAGAGACTCGCTCGAGGAATTTCTTCATTTCGACAAGATTGAACTTGTATATTTTCTTTTCCGCAACTTTCTAACGCTATGGACTCTCGTCAAACGAATAAAAATTAAAGTCAAATTCCTCTCGGCAATTCTAAATAAACTCAACAGAAAATACGGCAAATTTTATACCATGAACAAACGTTAAATAAAATATCTTACAAACGCGAACGTACCCCGGAACAATATCGCTCTTTTAATACGATACTTCAACAATTTTTAAGAGCTCTTTCCACAGAAACAAAATCACACAAAACGAAAATAAAAGCGAGACGACGGCTCACCGCTACAGTTTCAGAAGAATGAAATCCAGAAAAAAACCACGGATGGTTCTTCTCGATAATTCCAGCTACGTCGATTTCTTGAACAGGGTTGGCGACGGCTCGTCAGAAAACGTCAGGCTCCGTTGAGGTTCAGTACGAAAAGTCCCCGAACGATCATGGAAACGCGTTTTTATAGATTTTGGGTCCCAACCCCCCATCGCCTACCCGTGGAATCTAGAATTTTCTCGAAAGTTCTCGAAATTCACTCATTTCTTTTCTCGCAAATTCAAATTTTCAGTTGCGGGGCGCTGACGACTGTTGACTCGTGCCAGCCGAGACTTCCCGAAGATTCCCGATGCTGATAGATGCACCTCGCGAGATTAGGCAGCTCCGGGTGAGGGCTTTGAATTGGCGACCCCTCTCTCGATACGATTCTCACGTTCCATCGATGACAACTCCGACTGAACTTGACGACCTATGCCTTCCCTTACGATGACATGACGAAAATAGCGACGACCAGAATATTTTCGAAGTTTTGATTTCGTGTCCTTGACGATTCGTAACCGTCGCTCGCTTGTACAAAATAAAAAAATAAAAATAAAGTTGATACAACGAAATACGCTCGCATTTGACTCCTTGAACATTTTCTCGAAGGGAATTCGTCGAAACCCGACGTTTTCTTCCGTGCCGTGCCAATCTCTGTATTTTTCGTGACGTGGGCAAAATTACCACGTCACAGTCTTTACGATTCTTTTTCAATTTCAGACATCATTCTTTAGTTTTCTTCTGAATAAAATAATCTTTCCGTTTTTTTAATTCTTCATAATTCCATTAAAAATGCGATAACTTTTTTTCTATACCGAATTGAGCATCCGGCCAGCACTCATTCTCTTCATTTTCCAATTTTCTTCCAAATGGTGAATCGATTTTTCGTTTATTGATAGTATTTAACTACCGATGAGTTTTGAAAATTGGAGATTGAACGTAATAGCTGAACTTAATAAATGTTTATTGAAAAACTGTCAACAACTTCAGCTAGTACATACAGTCTGTGGCACAAGATCGTACAAACCATATCTTCTATAAACATAATGAGTTATAAAATTCAACTCCATATTTTTAAAGAACATGTGATGCACTAGAATGCATCAACTTAATATGCCGTCCAATATCCATCATTATCGATTATGGCCTGGCAGCGTCAAGGCATGCTTTTGATTAGATTTTCAGCATGAATTGATGAAAACGATTCTAGATGTTGCGAAGATGAGATAGTTGTTTCAAAGTTAATACACGTCTGTCTTGAAGCTTCATCTTCATAGCAGACCAGATATTTTCTATTGGATTTGCGTCAGGTGACTGGGCTGGCCACGCACTACTCATCTTGTTAATTATTCGATCGGTGCGTTATCCAAATCAATAAAATGTGAATGCTAAGCTTCATCTATATTGCATCATAGACCCGTCTCCCACAAATGCAAAAACATCGCCCACCCCTTCCTACGGTGCTTTACTTTGGAGTTATGGCCCGTACGCTCTTGTGCCACAGACTGTATTTCATGTACTTGTACAATTTTTTTTTGTTTAGAAATATTTCAAAACTCCAGTTGTATTCAAAGAGCACCTTTTTTCAACATCAGTTGCGGTGGTCATGATAACTCAAGAACGCTTTATCTGAAATCAAAATTCGAATCATATTTCATCAGTATATTGCAGTGGCTTGAGCCTGGACGGAGGATTTTAATACTTGTTGAAAAAAAAAATTGTAACAAAAAAGCCATAAATTTGGAACTGCAAAAAAAGAGTTTCGTTGTTGAAATTGTCATTTTTTTTTAAATTCAAATTTTTACAAATCGTTCGTCCAAGCTGTAACATCAAGAATCCAATTTCGAATATAGGGTTAAAAGTCTTAGAACGGATCTGTTGGAAAAGACAGTTCAATTTATATGATCATTCTTATTTTTGGGTTGTATCAATCATGAAAGAAGCGCAATACAAGAATTGACTCGCGCATTCGTATTCATCTAATCGAAATCTACGCACACCATAAAAATCAAATCACACACATTCGCACTCATTCATTCACAATTTCTTCAGAGTTCGAGATTAGACATTTAGTTTCTTGAGGTTTTTGGGTGAAAATGAGGGTGGCGAACTTATCTCGTCTTTGATTTGTGATCGTCTCCGATGGCTCTGTTCTCCCCGTCAACAAAAATCCAGGAAAATCACGTTACTTTGCCCTCTACAAGTGTATATAAGCCCTTAATAACTCTTGAATGGTAAGGTTTAGGATTTTTTTGCAAAGGGTCTTTTTTGTAGAGCGTCAAATTTGTTACAAAGACATGCTTTAAAATAAGTGGTTGCAATTGTCGTTAAGAAGGTATACAGTTCTAAACATGCAAAAAATTCTAAAGTATACCGATTTTTTCTTGCTTTAGAGTGGCCTTACCTCTCAAAGGAGAAACTACAATGAGCGTGAGTCACCTCTAGATATTTTTATTTCGATCTCTCCTTAGGTGAGATTTTTTTAGCACCAAAGTAACTTTTCAACCAGTTAGTTGGCCAAATAAAAATAGAACGTTTTTTTTTCAAACACCTTAATGTATATATTGTTCGAAAAATACGTAGATAACTGCAATTGGAATATAACATCAAGAAATTGCAAAATTCCAATACAAAACCTCTTATATAAAGTTAATCCGTTACACATGAAATCTTTATGAGAAAATACACTACCGTCGGAAAGTTTTCAGACAGAAGTCTGAAAACGTTTCCGCCATCGTTTTATATTTATTTATAGAAAAATGAATTTAGTGATTGGCATTTTGAAGGAAAGGAATTCCGTTAAATTCTGCTTTTTTGAAATTTTTTTATGCCTGAGACGTCGTTTTTAAAAGGACCGATTTTCGTCATTTTTTTACCCTTTTACAGACGAACCGTGTTTCCGGAAAAATGTTTGTTTCCGAATCTCTTTGACCAGATATTCAAAGGGAAAGCTCCAGCCTTAATTTGGTTTGTATTGAAAGTCGGTACGATTTTTTTTCAAAAACTTATCTTGTTTTCGGCGAAAAAAGACAAAATTTAGAAATTCCCGCGTTACACAAAAACTATCCTGACGAGGAAGAAATTTCAAAGGAGTGAAAAGTTGCGTCGGCGATTATTATAGTCACTAAATATTTTTCAAAATTTTTTTATCCGTCCATTTTCATCGAATCCCAGATATATCAATTTCCATACTTGGAAAACTATGGGTTCCACAACTAAAATTCTAGGTACGAAAAAGTTCTCTTTCTACATCTTAGACATTTTCAAATTTTTTCAATTTTTTTTGTCTATTTCGAACGAGGTGCTGAATTAAAAAATATTGAAAAATATATCGTCATAACGAAAAGAAACAGTTGTCTATTTCAATTCCAAGAACTTTTGAATTTCTGTTTCCTAATTTCTTCACTTAGACGAGACACAAGTTCAATCGGTGTTGAACATGTGTTTCTGCAAAAAAACAATGGAACAAAACACTGCCACACATTTTCGAGAGACTCGAAGGATGAGAGACGGAGAGACAATGAGGAGAGGACGAGACACGAGTTTAATTGGTAGGTAAAGAAATTAGTCTACAAAAATTCAAATGTTCTCAAAATTGAAATGTACAACTTTTTTTCCTCGTAATATTTCAACCCAACGCCACGTCCGAAATTAATATCGTCACATGAAAAAATTCAAAAAAGTTCCGAAATGGCTAAAATGAAAAAATGAAATTTTTTGTACCTAGAGTTTTCGTCATAAAACCCATAGTTTCCCAATAATAGAAATTTATATACGTGCATTAGATTTATTAGATTTTTTCGAAATGTCATAGTTTTCGTATTACGCAGGAACTTTTGCAAAAAACATGATAACTTTTTTTTGAATCGTACCGGATTTAAAAAAAGGAAATCAAAGCTTGAGCTTTGCCTTTTCAAGATCCGATCGAAAAAATTAAAAAATAAATTTCTCCTGAAAACACGGTTGCTCTGTAAAAGGGAATAAAAAAACGGAAAATGGTCGTTTTTAAAATAATGTCCTAGTCGTAAAAAAAATGGCAAAAAATTTTCAAAGAAAGCAAAATGAAACAGAAAACCTCATTTTAAAATACTGTTAATTGAATTTATATATCTACATTATTGGTGATATAACCCGAAAGAGAGTGTGCGAACTTTTTCGGACTTTTGCCGGGAAACTTTCTGATGGTATTGTACTTGGTAACACGCGTTTTGACCCGACGATAAATTTTTTTGCGAATAAATGAAGAGAGTTTTGTTTTAATAAAACACGAGACTTAATTCTTACAACTTCTCTCACAAGGAAAGGTACTTTAGTGTTCCCCTCCGATTTTGATAATTTTTTTATATGTTGTAGTCCATCAAAAAATAAGAGACACGTATTTTTTTATCCACTTACAGTTATTTATTATTTTTTCATCTTCCACTGTACACCCTTTCAGGTTTTTACCAACCCCCCCCCTGTTTCCCCGTGCGGCACGGACCGACTTTCGTTTTCACTGTATCGCATTTGCCAAGGGTGGAGGGAAACCGCGAAAACCTCACCGATACAGCGTGTAGCTACAACTAATGCCCCCTGTTGGCAATGTGAGTATACTCGAGCACGGCCACCAGATAGCGCTTAGGAGGGCCACCTCCTCTTTCCATCTAGTTCCATGAGCCAGCCGATGCACGGCTAGAGGGTCACCATCCGAGCGATAAGAACCGCTCGGGAGGCACCGCCAAACCGTGCCTCGACCGCCCATGCAACATAGCGAGGATTTTTGGACCTTCTGATACTTAAGGTGGTTGCCCAGCCACCAGGATTGCAGCTCAGAAACACATGAAAATTTCAGAGGCGTATGCCGGGATTTGAACCCGGGTCGCCTGCGTGCGGACCCGAGCCCTCGTCCCCTAGGCCACTGCTCTCCCTACTTACGGTTATTTTTAAGGAGTGAAATCGACCCCCGAAGTTGGGCATGTTTTGCATCTGGTACAGTGTTTCATATAGAAGCACTCAACCGATCAAAACAAAACCAATGTAAAATGTTCTGCATGTCAAATAACCTATCTGACATGTCCAACTTCTTATGGCTCCCTATTAGATGGGGATGATTCGACTCCGAATATTCGAAATTTTTTTGTATAATAAAAACTTACTATCCAATTTCAATAAAGTAAACGCCATTTTGCAGAACAAAACAAAATAAAATTGACGTGTTTTTGGGTTTTCCTCAGATCAAAAAAATTGAGGGGGTAAAACACCCTTGAAATTTCAAATTTTATTTTGAGCACTGTCCCCTTCCGATTTTAATATTTTTTTACAGAATGCAGCTTATTGAAAAATAAGAACACTTTTTTTTTATTATTGGCTCAAAATTATTTTTAAGACGCGAAATCAACCCGCAAAGCTGAGCATGTTTTGTATCTGGTGGAGTGTTTCATATAGAAGCATTCAACCGATCGTAACGACACCAATGGTAAAATGTTTTTCACGTCAAATAACCTATATAACATTTTCAACTTCTTATGCAACCTTACTGCAGGGGGTAAAGCACCCCCTGACATTCATATTTTTCTAATATAATAAAAAATTGTCATTCGATTTCAATTGGACCAAACAACATTTTGAAAAGCAAAAAATTAAAGGTGACGTGTCTTTGGATTTTTCCTATATAAAAATCTCTGGGGGTGAAACACCCCTTAAATCTCAAATTTCATATTGCGCGCCGAAATGATCAAATTAAATTCAATTGGTCTCACTATCATTGCGTATCGACTTATAAGTCGATTTTTTTTATTTATTTAGCATATATTTTTATTTAGCATATATGCTGTAACGTTGTGGAATACAACGTTACGAGGACGATCCGAATTAAGTGTGGCAAGCGGCCTGGATAGTTCAGTTGGGAGAGCACTCGACCGGCAATCGAGAGGTCCCGGGTTCGAACCCCGGTCCAGTCCCTGCCGCATTTTTTTTGGATCGTTCCTCCTATCCCGTTTCCCCCGTCACAATGCTAAATAATATCTATTTCGCATGTACATCGGCTGCCATCATAATCAGATAGAGAATTGAATATTCTGGCATGCTTCACCTTTATACAGAAATGTTGGTATCTCTTCAATTTATATAAGTTTCTATTTTGAACGATTTACGAAGATAAAAAATCTCAAATATCAAGAGTCGCAATAGTGGGTCGACGCTAAGTATATTCTTGGAAAAGCCAGCTCGCTCAGGCTAATGCTTGAGGGATATCCGAAAAACAAAAAAAATGCTGTTTTCGTTGTGATATTAGATTAAGCCACCCACTCAAGATAAAAAAGCTAAAACTGGCTTCATATCACTTGGGAAATTAAGTTGCTGTTCGACTGTTGATCAGTCATTATGGTGTCCGCTATCGGGAATTTCATATCATTATTATCATGTCGATCAATCCAATGAACGTAATGAGACTGCTGTTTCTTACATTCGAAGTGATGAACATTTCTGACAGTCCTGTAAATAATAATGAAGTGATATGGCCTCTATGGCAGAGTTCAATAGGCTAGAAATCGTCGAAGATACCACATTAGATTTTCAAGAACCGTATAGAGACGTCATAGTAGAACCTGTCGAAGATAATGACATCGAATGGAGTCTTGGAGAATCTCCATTAAGCCCTGAAACGTGTACTGACGATGAAGAAAAATTGAGCTACGACTACAAACAAAGAGCTGTTGAGTACTGGAAAAGTGCAAAAACGAAACAAAATAGGAAAATAGAAACAGTCAAAAATCGATTTAAACTCGTTAAATCTGTGCAGCAATTAAAACGCTAGGCTAATCAAATTAATAAAGGCGGAACTTACCAAGAAAAATTGTCGCGCATTTCTGCATGTACAATTGAAAATCTGAAAAGCGCCATAGAAGCAGGTCTCATCGTGCACGATATTGATCTTCGGAGATGGGCATTACAGGCCAAAAAATTGATTAGGCATGAGGATTTGCGTTTTAGCGCTTCGCCAACATGTATTAAAAAATTTTAAAAAGTTCATCGAATAACTAGTAGAAAAATAAATAAATTCGTTACAAGGAAGACCCTCGAATCAAAGAACATATTACAAATCAATGCTAGAGAATTTGTCTCCGAAGTTCAATTGAAAATTAAAGAATATGGCTCAGAAAATATTTATAATTCTGATCAAAGTGGTGTCCAATTAGAAATCCATTCAGGGCGAACATTAACAGGAGAAGGTACAAAACAAGTAGAATGCCTTGTACAATCCGTTTCAGCGACAACTCATAGCTACACAATCCGGCCAACAATATCGGCAGCAGGGAAATTGTTGTCACCTCTTTTGATAATTTTAATAGAGCCATCCGGGCGGTTGGGGCCAATTGTAGAACGAACCATTTTTCGACCTCCTAATGTCTTTATAAGCGTTTCAAAATCTGGCAAAGCTACATCAGGTACGTTGGTGTGTGATATCCAGAGACACGGTAGCGGCTCGACGCCAAGTATTAAAAGAAAAAATGCCAGCGCGAGCCCTGCCGCACTCTTATATACTCGAATATGCCGGTTTTATGATGTCATAAATTTTTCGAATCGCTCTCACGGTCAAACTGTTTACGTGAAAATTCTGAATATCGGTAACGATTTTTTTCCGATTTTTCTCTTTCTATTGGTCGTTGTTGCAAGTAAATCCGTTCAGCTAATCTCGAGATATCATAATTTTGTGAATTAAAATCGAATGTTTTGGGAACTTCTGTTCCTTGGAGTCAGAAAGGCGTAATGAGCGTTTGTTTACGTTGGACTTACGTCCTTTGCGTGAAACGTGACATTTGTCCCGTCTTCTTCACCCAGTTCCCGCTGAACGAGGCTACCCCCACTTCTCGCGCGCCGCTGAGTGAGAGACACAGCACGCGGCTGCGCGTTCCCTCTTCCTTGGCATGGCGCGTTCTCTCTCGTTCTCATTTCTCAACGCGTAGACGATACCGGCATGTATTGCTGTCTACGCGCGCTCTATTCGCGCGCTTTAATCCGTTTTTATTTTCCGTATACGTGACAAAAAAACAAATAATATAAATTACAGAATGATTTTCAAATATAAAAAAAGATGTGCCATTAACCTTCACGTATTGATTTATAGAACATCTCAAAGTATGGCTTCAAGAAGTGTTTTTCCCAAACGTCGGCGAGAAAAATGTGCTTTTGATAGATTCATGGAGTGGACATTGTCCCAGTGTTGTCACGGAAGTTACACCACGTAACAAAGAAACTGTTACAATGATCATACCAAAGAGAACGACAGGGAATAACCAGCCACTCGATGTCTTCGGATTTAGAATATGGAAAAATTATGTCAGACATCTTTCAGACAGTGTCATGTTACTTGATTATGATTTAAGTCTACAATAATACAATCAAGCTGCAATCTTTAGTACATAATCAATTATTATCTAAATAATTCCATTTCGATATGCCTGGTTCAAAAGTGGGTACATAGAAGAACAACCTGAGCATTTCGAAAATCCCGTTGAATTCGCTTTTGATATGTCATCTCAAACACAATGCAAAATTGAAGGCTGCAAAAATGTGGCTGTAGTAAGATGTTCATGGTGTAAAAAGTCACTCTGTTTCAAACATTTCTTCGAAGAACATCATTATTGTTCAAACTATAATCAATAAGTTCATGAGTGATAATTGGAAAGAAAATATTAATTGGAATCTATTTTTACTGTATGAAAGATTTTAGTGCCT